>OZ024912.1:5907274-6457274 GCA_964017125.1 Flabesymbios commensalis
GCTAGAGAACTAATGTTTTATATTGTGTTTTTACACGTCTATGTATGCTATTTTAAGAGCTATTACATGCGCCACTGATATTATTGATAAGAATTAAATACTGGTACCAGTGAAAAATATTGAAGAGAGATAGGAGCAATTCTTAGCGCTTTTTTTAATACGGTGTTTCTTGATAATCGTAAAAAACACATTTCCCAATTAAAAAGATTTTTTGTTATGTTTGGTGATACAAAAAAAGCTCTATTTTTTTATTTCGATCTACTAGTTATTGTAGGCTGCGCTCAGATGAAAAAAAAGCAAAAAAATGTTGTTCATTGTCAATTAATATGTCAATAATTGCCTCGATATGTAAAAATCTCGTATATTGGGGGGTCCTGACCTTCAATTGACCTTCAAATGTCAAATTTAAAATGCCTCCATGTCTGAAGTTGACCCCTATCATGTCTAGATACAGTACAAAAAAAATCATGCTTTTATCATTAAATGCACAATACTTTAAATATATCAGCTCATCTGCCTTACTATAAAAAATGTATTCTGCATTAATTGTCTAAATTTAGTATCCTAATTATTACATTTAGCATGCTGTCAAAACCTGGCATTTTATATCCAATAGAGATTTATTGTAATGTTCTTACCACATCTTGGTCTCAGACAAGACAACCCGCACTGTTTGAGGTGTACAGCCGAGGTGTACACTCAGTGACAGCGGCTCTATCACTTCTCCTACACCTTCCATATGCACAGGACGTCCTCACGTATTACCTCAGTATTTACCCTTTTCCCTTCCCTTACCAATATAAACAGTTAACTAGGTTAAACTAACTAACAGAAAAGAGGACAATTTTTGCAAAACCAACGAGAAGAAAGTGACAGGACATTAAAATATGAGTATTTAAACTTATTAAAGTTACTTTTCGTTTTCAAGGGGTTGACTAAAATCCCAATATGTTTACATTCATTGCATGTAGTTTCAAAGCCTAGATTTCATTTCTTGTAAATGTTTACACTCATTGTATACCTGCAGTGTCAGGGCTTGGCTGATCTTCACTCTTCTGTAGACATTTGGTTCTTGAGGTAAGTCATGCTGGTCAGGAGTGTATGCGACGTAGATGTGACTGTTGTGACGGCCACACTTCACCTCGTATGTTCCCGATTTAATCGTAATCTATAGTAATTTAATAGTAGATTTTATGATTTGATGATTAAATATTAATAGCCATAGAAAAGGAGTATTGCATTATTGGGGGGTTGTGGACATTTATAATAAGTGATTATATTTGTGATAAGTTATATAATGATTAAATAAATAAACTGATGCCATTTATCATACTTACACTGATACCACTAAATGAATAAAACAAAACGAGCGCTACCTCTTATATATAATATACAAGCTTAACGATATAACACTTGTTCAGTTTGGTGAAATTGTTATTTTCGTTGCCTTCATCCAATATTATGCATTGCTGCAGTGTTAGTTTACCAACAATTAATGGCGTCAGTAAAGTTTGTAGACTTTGTGATGACATGTTGGCCTTGACCGTCAACTGCTTAAGCATGATCTCTGGTTCACATTTAATAATGTCTCCCTCATGCTGCGTGATGCTACATGATCCGTCAATTGTCAAACAGCTCTCTGTAGTCTCCTGTAGTGTCCTCAGGAACAGATGTAACTCATTCACACTGCACTCTAGGTCTTGAAGCACAATGTCTTTTATATGTTCAGCTTTCTTATGAATCTGTGACATATTACATTATCCATGTTATCTTATTCATATATGAAGTATTTGAATGAACTATGCTGTATTTAATTATATTTATGCTTCCACTCCACAACAATACTAGCAACACTGTTAGTCGAGAACAGCAATGACAGACGTTATTTAATGTTTTAAACTGTAAACTTACAAAACAAAATTGTTATTGCATAACGCAACAAACTTGAACAATTTAAAACATTATTATCTGACATGCAATGACAGAAATTAATACATTTTTAAAACTTACAATACAGTCCCGACTTCGGGCTTTATCCAGTTGCGATATTGGCATGATTGTGCAGAAAGCGATGCAAAGCAACATTCACTCATTCACAGCATGGACATCTTTAAATTATGCTATTCGAAATTTACACTAAAACTTAAATAATATAAAGATGTATTACATAATTACCTTCAATTTGGATACAGTGTGTTCCAAAACTTTTAAACTTGCAAACTGTATCACCAGGCGGTCAGTGTTTGTGAGATGAATCGCAGGCAAACAGCTTAGTAATATGGAGTCAGTGATATAACGTGTCCTTGTGGTTGGTGGAGGGCGGGGGCCCTAGGGTAGTGGTTAGCACCGCTGCCTTTCACGCCAGAGTCCGGGGTTCGGTTCCCGGTCTCGGCGGTTTGAAAGAAACAAAATTGTTTCTTCCCCATCCACGTGTGAAAGTTAGTATTGTGGGGAGCCTCCGTGACCGAGAGGTAGCGTGCTCGGCCTCAGACCGCCAGGGCTCGAATTTCGAATCCTGTGTCTGGAGGACAGTGTCATCTCAATCATCTCACCATCCTCAGGAGGTTCTCCTGGCCCAGTTTAGCCTATATGTGCACAAAGGTGGCCTAAAGCCCGATTCATTTCATTTTTGTGGTTGGTGGAGCCTACAGGAACGTCTTGTCCCCATTTGTTTTTATGTGCTGACTGTGTACCTTATTAAGAAGATAGAGACATCCATCCAGACCCAGAGCATCTATTAGATTGATGTAAGAGGCAGCTTCTATTTGAGGCTGATGTGACAGAAGAACAGGATCAGTTGACAGTGGATATTGTGCTAGCTTATCCAGGAATTCTTTCTTTGTAGCCGAATCAGAACACTCATGAAAAAGACGTGATTGATAAGAGAGTTCCAGGTCCAGATTAGAGCTTCCCTGATACATTCCAGTGACAGTAACTGTTGACAGGTGTCGATCAGCATCTGCTATCAGGCTGAGTACAGGCGCACTAAGTCCTACAGTGAATAGAAGTGTATTTGATAAGGAACCGAGTTTAGTAGTTATCAATCCAGGCTTTTCTATTAAAGACAGCACATGCTGCAGATCATCCTTGTTTATCGCCAAGTGGTGGGCCGCAGCATGTTCTTGAAATAAGGGATGAAGGAATGAATATTCAGATTTATCAAAATGCAGAATGCCAATGTTCTCAATATCTTCTTCATAAACACCATTCTCATTGAGCTCGTTTACTTTGATTTCATACTTGCTTTGTCGGGTTGAATGAAATGCCACTTTGACGATAGCTCTAATTATTCCCTTTGTTTTGTCGCTCAATCTCGTATCGCTATAGCCTGTATATTTGTTGATAAAACCAATTCTTCTCTTGATATGTTTGCTTAAAATTAGATCTCCATAGCATGTATGTTGCGGAAGCTTCTTCACCTTTGTTTTCTCTTCCATCATCCCAAGCAGTATTCCAACCACAGCATTCAGCACTGAGCTGCTAGTAACTAGATGTAGGCTACTTTTGTTTCTGTTCCCATAGTCCACCTTGTGAATGTAGCATATCATCGCCAGTATTAGAGGTGATCGAAGTAACTCCCGTGGAATGCTGCTGTGACCCACAAGGTCCTTAAAGGTGGGAGCCCATTCATGTGGTAAGCCCTGCAGGTACTGCTTGACGCCTCTATCATCAAAGCCTTTCAAGAAAATCTCAGATCTGTTCTCCAGCACAAGACTTGATAACTGTTCACTTGCATGAGGTCTACTTGTAACAATGACTGTAGATTTTGGAGCATATTCCCCCTTTATCAGTTTATTTATAGTCAGCTGTTCCATGTCACCCTCAATACGCTCGTCAAATCCATCTAGGAGCCAGAGAATTGCTGGTGCGTTAAATTTAATAAACCTCCTGACCGCCTGCTCCTGTGCTGGTGGGACGAGATTCAGGTCGTGGCATATAATATGCTCCAAGGAAGAAGTTCTACTAATTATTTGCCTTATTGGCAAAAGAAATAATTTCGAAAATCTCCTCTCCAAACCAGATCTTTTCATCCACGCAGATGCTAAATGGTTCAGTGAAGATGATTTCCCTGACCCTTCGTCCCCATAAATTAACACAGTACGTGTGTCTACGAGGTTCTCCACAGTGTGTACTATATTGAGTACAGGCTGTTCTGTTACATCACTGCCCCTGAAATTCTTCATGTTGACTCTGAGAGGCACATACTGTGTTAGCCATTCCTCGGTAGCCATGCTTGTCCTGAGTAACGCCATGCAGGATCGTGGTAGAACCTCTAAATAATGTGAGCGTAAGTCTTTGCCTAACAAAACATTACTTTCTGTTAATTATGTCATCTTGCTTTGTCCTAATAAACTGCTGAGAAACGTTTATGTGCAATACGCATGCTTACAATACAATTAAATCATCAAGTATATTGATAAAGTATATTGATATTCAAAGAAACTACAATTTTACTTACAATATAATTTGCATATGATCAACCGATAAAAATAGACTGGTGGAGAGTACTATGCAAAAAAACATGTATATAATTTTGTAGGGTTGTGGTATTAGATACATGTACAGTGATGTAGGCCGTGGTAGCCTTAAATAACTGGCAATAGCGTGTTTGACATTAGGTCTCTCACGTGGGATGAATGGAGTTACCCAGAGGGAGTTATCCTTCCTATTGTTACTCTGGGGACTATCCGACCCGAGGATAGCGGAGCTGCGCGAAATGCCACAGAGTTTCAGCATTAAATTGCACAAGGAAAACTCAAGTCTCCGGCCGTCTGGGCATGTCCGGGGGTAGATCCCCTAGACATGCCAAGAACCCCATTATCGGGCGAGCGAAGGAAAACGCTATCAAAAACCCACCATGCCCTATCACCCCCACCCTCACATCATCATCTGTACATCATTCATCTGATCAACGGACTACAACGTTTTTATCGTATTACAATGTCACTTAAAAGACCTTTTGTGACGAAAAGTGACGTAAAGCAAAGATTTACTACTACTACTACTTAAAGTATATTGATATTCAAAGAAACTACAATTTTACTTACAATATAATTTGCATATGATCAACCGATAAAAATAGACTGGTGGAGAATACTATGCAAAAAACATGTATATAATTTTGGAGGGTTGTGTTTTTAGACATATCATTTAATTTTATTGGATTAATTCATTAAAAATCAGGGGGGAACAATATATAGAGGGATTATAATTATTAATTATAATTATAGGATTGAAACCCGCCTGTTTATTGTCCAGGCAAGATTGGTTTATTGGGTAAAAATATTGTTCTCATTGTTGTAGCTATGGCTGTATTTAGTATAACTGCTGAGTGTTTTCACACTGAACAACAGGATGAGTATTTTACATGTTATAATAACCTAAATTTATCAGATAAGGTGTGCTCATTGCGCATATATTGATGTGCAAACTACCCAGAGAAAATCATGGTTATTATGCATATAATGAATTGCAACTCCCTAGAGAAAGAGTAGTCATTGGGAATATACTGACGTCTACCTACCTTATGTTCACCTGTAGAATGTGTGGTAACCCCCCCCCCCCCCCCAAAAAAAAAGAAGGTGTGGGTAATGGGCACATAATGAGTTGTAACTGAGCTAGAGAAGTGTTGTTATTGGGCATATAGTGACTTGTAACTCACCCAGAGAAAGTGTGGATATCGGGAACATAGTGATTTGTAACTGACATAGAGGATGTGTAGCTAGTGGGCATACAGTGACTTATAATTCATTTAGAGAAGGTGTGGTTATAAGGCATATAGTGACCTATAACTCACCTAGAGCAGGTGTGGTTATTGTGTACATAATGACTTATAACTGACAAAGAGAAGGTGTGGTTATTGTGTACATAATGATTTATAACTCACCTAGAGCAGGTGTGGTTATTGTGTACATAATGACTTATAACTCACCTAGAGCAGGTGTGGTTATTGTGTACATAATGACTTATAACTCACATAGAGAAGGTGTGGTTGTTGTGTACATAATGACGTATAACTCACATAGAGAAGGTGTGCTTATTGGACACATAATGACTTTTAACTCACCTAGAGAAGGTGTTGTCATTCTCTGGATTATTCTGTCTATCCAGTTGTCTTCATTTATGAACGTAGACTCATATAACGTGATAAACCTGCTTAGTTTGGGATAGCGAGTGGTTATTGCTGTCTGATGGTCAGGATCAGTGAATACATGTATAATATGGTCGTCTATTCCCTGGTGTACCTTGAATTTGTGACATAGACTTATCTGAGAATCAAACTGTTCAGAAATATCATCTCCATCAGTGATACAAATAATAAAGTCTGAGTCAATTACAGAATACTGGAAATGAGCAGCTTTGTTCATCCCAGGAAGAAGGCTGTCTTGGTAGAGATGACCATTAAGTGATTTACTGTGGAGCAGCTGTATCAGATCATCGACAGGGATCAGCTTGTTGCTATTTTGTCCTTCATCTCTTAATATGATAAAGTCAGGTTTCCCTCTGGTATCTCTACCAGTCATATAACTATAAACATAAAAACGAAATACCGTACTGATAAAATACAAAGTCTGGTTTGCCTGTGTCTCTTGCCCGACCAAACAAATACTAATATAACAATACAATACAATACATGAATCATGTTATGTTTGTTTCTTGACATTCTTAATGTATCATCACTCAATATAATTACAATTAAAAATAAATAAAAAATTCTCACGTAGGCCTATGCATGCTGGGGGCACCACATTCAAGCTCTCCACCCATAACCAATTTTTTTTCTTTGTCACTTTACTCTGCATATAACTGTAAACTCAATAGTCAAATACTGACAGCTGTAGACAACGTCATGTATATCTCTTCATCCTGTACAAACCTGACCACTAATAGCTCACTTACATCATGATAATTTACAAAAAATCACTTTGCAAAGAAAACGTTTAAAATCAGTCCAATATTTTTATAATAAATTTCTTTGTATATCCTAGTAAAATAACGATAATTAATTAAGTCATGCCATCAGTCAATAATTGTGATTGATTGAACTAATTTAATGTCGAGTGAACAAATACATAAATCGTTAAGTGAAACAATTATCGATATTCTTCAATATGATTACAATGGGAGTATTAAAACAAACACATTTCTCACGTCTGCATGTCAGAGGCACCAGAGTCTGGTCCTCCCTTCAAACCAGCCATATCAGAATATCTTTCAGATCCCACGCTCTTAGACATTTGCTGATTCATGACTTCGTAATTGATTATAAGAATCGTATATCTATAACTCGGAATCAATTTCTTGTCAAATTATATATATTTATATATATATATATATATATATATATATATATAACTGTGATACAAAAATGGAGTATAGATTTGGCTTATGCTATTGTTGACTTCGAGCGAGCATGATGGCCTTTCCATTGACAGTTATTCTGTGACAACTGATAATATTTTGTAAGTTAGTTGATTTTAAGTTACCATTAAAAGTCTGGAAAATCATATTGCAAAGTAAATGCCAAATAATGAGCAATAATCTGTCGTTAGAAATGAATATGACTCAAAAGCTTTAGATTACCACCTACAAATGTATCCGAATGCTGTTCAAAATTGATGTTACTTTAGGAATCGTCTTCGTTTGTTGGTACAGCTTGAAATTTGACCTCATATTTGACCTATGGAATATATTAATGTAACTCTGAAAAAGTTTGATATTCCGCAAAATAAGAATTTGCGGCATTTTGATAGTGTGATTTTATGTGAAATCAGAATTCGTGAAAACGACGCTTGAAAATGTCAATCTATATAATAGTTGTCTTTATAAATGGTATTATTAAACATAATTATATGAATAAACATATAAATATTCAATATTAATATATTTATTATGGCTACATAGAGCTGAGAAATCTCTCTGGGATTTTGATACAGGGCAGATTGTGCTTGATTGGAAAACTACTCTTCATGAAATATTATCTGCCTTATCAATGGTATGTTAGTGGAATAGTATTGTTGTTATGTTAGTGGAACCGGATTGGTGTTTTGCTTGTGGCCTAGGAGTGGTGGTATGTTTGTGGACTAGGATCGGTGGTATGTTTGTTGAATAGGATTGGTGGTATGTTTATGGAGTAGGATTGGTGGTATGTTTGTGGGCAAGGATTGGTGGTATGTTTGTGGACTAGGATTGGTGGTATGTTTGTGGACTAGGATTGGTGGTATGTTTGTGGACTAGGATTGGTGGTATGTTTGTGGATTAGGATTGGTGGTATGTTTGTGGACTAGGATTGGTGGTATCTTTGTGGACTAGGATTGGTGGTATGTTTGTGGACTAGGATTGGTGGTATGTTTGTTGAATAGGATTGGTGGTATGTTTATGGAGTAGGATTGGTGGTATGTTTGTGGGCAAGGATTGGTGGTATGTTTGTGGACTAGGATTGGTGGTATGTTTGTGGACTAGGATTGGTGGTATGTTTGTGGACTAGGATTGGTGGTATTTTTGTGGATTAGGATTGGTGGTATGTTTGTGGACTAGGATGGGAGGTATGTTAGTGGACTAGGATTGGTGGTATTTTTATGGAGTAGCATTGGTGGTATGTTTATGGAGTAGGATTGGTGGTATGTTTGTGGACTAGGATCGTGGTATGTTTGTGGACTAGGATCGGTGGTATGTTTGTGGACTAGGATTGGTGGTATGTTTGTGGACTAGGGTTGGTGGTATGTTTGTGGACTAGGATGGGAGGTATGTTTATGGAGTAGGATTGGTGGTATTTTTATGGAGTAGCATTGGTGGTATTTTTATGGAGTAGCATTGGTGATATGTTTATGGAGTAGGATTGGTGGTATGTTTGTGGACTAGGATCGGTGGTATGTTTGTGGACTAGGATCGGTGGTATGTTTGTGGACTAGGATTGGTGGTATGTTTGTGGACTAGGATTGGTGGTATGTTTGTGGACTAGGATTGGGGGTATGTTTGTGGGCTAGGATTTGTGGTATGTTTGTGAACTAGGATTAGTGGTATGTTTGTGGACTAGGATTGGTGGTATGTTTGTGAACTAGGATCGGTGGTATGTTTGTGGACTAGGATTGGTGGTATGTTTGTGGACTAGGATTGGTGGTATGTTTGTGGACTAGGATTGGTGGTATGTTTGTGAACTAGGATCGGTGGTATGTTTATGGAGTATGATTGGTGGTGTGTTTGTGGACTAGGATTGGTGGTATGTTTGTGGACTAGGATTGGTGGTATGTTTGTGGACTAGGATTGGTGGTATGTTTGTGGACTAGGATCGGTGGTATGTTTGTGGACAAGGATTGGTGGTATGTTTATGGAGTAGGATTGGTGGTATGTTAATGGAGTAGGATTGGTGTTATGTTTGTGGACTAGGATTGGTGGTATGTTTGTGGACTAGGATTGGTGGTATGTTTGTGAACTATGATTGGTGGTATGTTTGTGGACTAGGATCGGTGGTATTTTGTGGACTAGGATTGGTCGTATGTTTGTGGACTAGAATTGTCGGTATGTTTGTGGACTAAGATTGGTGGTATGTTTGTGGGCTAAGATATGTGGTATGTTTGTGGACTAAGATTGGTGGTATGTTTGGGGACTAAGATTGGTGATATGTCTGTGGACTAGGATTGGTGGTATGTTTGTGGACTAGGATTGGTAGTATGTTTGTGGACTAAGATTGGTGATATGTTTCTGGACTATAGGATTGGGGGTATGTTTGTGGACTGGGATTGGTGGTATTTTCGTGGACCAGTATTGATGGTATGTTTGTGGACTAAGATATGTGGTATGTTAGTGGAACAGGATTGAATGGTGGTATGTTTGTGGACTACGATTGCTTATATGTATGCTGACTAGGATTGGTGGTATTTTCGGGGCCCAGTATTGATGGTATGTTTGTGGGAAAAGATTGGGGGTATGTTTGTGGACTAGGATTGGTGGTATGTTTGTGGACTAAGATATGTGGTATGTTAGTGGAACAGGATTGAATGGTGGTATGTTTGTGGACTAGGATATGTGGTATGTTTGTGGACTAGGATTGGTGGTATGTTTGTGGACTAGGATTGGTGGTATTTTCGTGGACCAGTATTGATGGTATGTTTGTGGACTAGGATATGTGGTATGTTAGTGGAGCAGGATTGAATGGTGGTATGTTTGTGGACTACGATTGATGATATGTATGTTTACTAGGATTGGTGGTATTTTCGGGGCCCAGTATTGATGGTATGTTTGTGGGCAAGGAATGGGGGTATGTTTGTGGGCAAGGAATGGGGGTATGTTTGTGGACTAGGATTGGTGGTATGTTTGTGGACTAGGATTGGTGGTATGTTTGTGGACTAGGATCGGTGGTATGTTTGTGGACAAGGATTGGTGGTATGTTTATGGAGTAGGATTGGTGGTATGTTAATGGAGTAGGATTGGTGTTATGTTTGTGGACTAGGATCGGTGGTATGTTTGTGGACTAGGATTGGTGGTATGTTTGTGAACTATGATTGGTGGTATGTTTGTGGACTAGGATCGGTGGTATTTTGTGGACTAGGATTGGTCGTATGTTTGTGGACTAGAATTGTCGGTATGTTTGTGGACTAAGATTGGTGGTATGTTTGTGGGCTAAGATATGTGGTATGTTTGTGGACTAAGATTGGTGGTATGTTTGGGGACTAAGATTGGTGATATGTCTGTGGACTAGGATTGGTGGTATGTTTGTGGACTAGGATTGGTAGTATGTTTGTGGACTAAGATTGGTGATATGTTTCTGGACTATAGGATTGGGGGTATGTTTGTGGACTGGGATTGGTGGTATTTTCGTGGACCAGTATTGATGGTATGTTTGTGGACTAAGATATGTGGTATGTTAGTGGAACAGGATTGAATGGTGGTATGTTTGTGGACTACGATTGCTTATATGTATGTTGATTGGTGGTATTTTCGGGGCCCAGTATTGATGGTATGTTTGTGGGAAAAGATTGGGGGTATGTTTGTGGACTAGGATTGGTGGTATGTTTGTGGACTAAGATATGTGGTATGTTAGTGGAACAGGATTGAATGGTGGTATGTTTGTGGACTAGGATTGGTGGTATGTTTGTGGGCTAAGATATGTGGTATGTTTGTGGACTAAGATTGGTGGTATGTTTGGGGACTAAGATTGGTGATATGTCTGTGGACTAGGATTGGTGGTATGTTTGTGGACTAGGATTGGTAGTATGTTTGTGGACTAAGATTGGTGATATGTTTCTGGACTATAGGATTGGGGGTATGTTTGTGGACTGGGATTGGTGGTATTTTCGTGGACCAGTATTGATGGTATGTTTGTGGACTAAGATATGTGGTATGTTAGTGGAACAGGATTGAATGGTGGTATGTTTGTGGACTACGATTGCATATATGTATGTTGACTAGGATTGGTGGTATTTTCGGGGCCCAGTATTGATGGTATGTTTGTGGGAAAAGATTGGGGGTATGTTTGTGGACTAGGATTGGTGGTATGTTTGTGGACTAAGATATGTGGTATGTTAGTGGAACAGGATTGAATGGTGGTATGTTTGTGGACTAGGATATGTGGTATGTTTGTGGACTAGGATTGGTGGTATGTTTGTGGACTAGGATTCGTGGTATTTTCGTGGACCTGTATTGATGGTATGTTTGTGGACTAAGATATGTGGTATGTTAGTGGAACAGGATTGAATGGTGGTATGTTTGTGGACTACGATTGCTTATATGTATGTTGACTAGGATTGGTAGTATTTTCGGGGCCCAGTATTGATGGTATGTTTGTGGGAAAAGATTGGGGGTATGTTTGTGGACTAGGATTGGTGGTATGTTTGTGGACTAAGATATGTGGTATGTTAGTGGAACAGGATTGAATGGTGGTATGTTTGTGGACTAGGATATGTGGTATGTTTGTGGACTAGGATTGGTGGTATGTTTGTGGACTAGGATTGGTGGTATTTTCGTGGACCAGTATTGATGGTATGTTTGTGGACTAGGATATGTGGTATGTTAGTGGAGCAGGATTGAATGGTGGTATGTTTGTGGACTACGATTGATGATATGTATGTTTACTAGGATTGGTGGTATTTTCGGGGCCCAGTATTGATGGTATGTTTGTGGGCAAGGAATGGGGGTATGTTTGTGGGCAAGGAATGGGGGTATGTTTGTGGACTAGGATTGGTGGTATGTTTGTGGACTAGGATTGGTGGTATGTTTGTGGACTAGGATCGGTGGTATGTTTGTGGACAATGATTGGTGGTATGTTTATGGAGTAGGATTGGTGGTATGTTAATGGAGTAGGATTGGTGTTATGTTTGTGGACTAGGATTGGTGGTATGTTTGTGGACTAGGATTGGTGGTATGTTTGTGAACTATGATTGGTGGTATGTTTGTGGACTAGGATCGGTGGTATTTTGTGGACTAGGATTGGTCGTATGTTTGTGGACTAGAATTGTCGGTATGTTTGTGGACTAAGATTGGTGGTATGTTTGTGGGCTAAGATATGTGGTATGTTTGTGGACTAAGATTGGTGGTATGTTTGGGGACTAAGATTGGTGATATGTCTGTGGACTAGGATTGGTGGTATGTTTGTGGACTAGGATTGGTAGTATGTTTGTGGACTAAGATTGGTGATATGTTTCTGGACTATAGGATTGGGGGTATGTTTGTGGACTGGGATTGGTGGTATTTTCGTGGACCAGTATTGATGGTATGTTTGTGGACTAAGATATGTGGTATGTTAGTGGAACAGGATTGAATGGTGGTATGTTTGTGGACTACGATTGCTTATATGTATGTTGACTAGGATTGGTGGTATTTTCGGGGCCCAGTATTGATGGTATGTTTGTGGGAAAAGATTGGGGGTATGTTTGTGGACTAGGATTGGTGGTATGTTTGTGGACTAAGATATGTGGTATGTTAGTGGAACAGGATTGAATGGTGGTATGTTTGTGGACTAGGATATGTGGTATGTTTGTGGACTAGGATTGGTGGTATGTTTGTGGACTAGGATTCGTGGTATTTTCGTGGACCTGTATTGATGGTATGTTTGTGGACTAAGATATGTGGTATGTTAGTGGAACAGGATTGAATGGTGGTATGTTTGTGGACTACGATTTCTGATATGTATGTTGACTAGGATTGGTGGTATTTTCGGGGCCCAGTATTGATGGTATGTTTGTGGGAAAGGATTGCGGGTATGTTTGTGGACTAGGATTGGTGGTATGTTTGTGGACTAAGATATGTGGTATGTTTGTGGACTAAGATTGGTGGTATGTGTGTTGACTAGGATTGGTGGTATTTTCGGGGCCCAGTATTGATGGTATGTTTGTGGGCAAGGATTGATGGTATGTTTGTGGGCAAGGATTGGGGTATGTTTGTGGACTAGGTAGATTAGTGGTATGTTTGCGGACTAAGATCGGTGGTATGTTTGTGGACTAGGATTGGTGGTATGTTTGTGGACTAGGATTGGTTGTATGTTTGGGAACTAGGATCGGTGGTATGTTTGTGGACTAGGATTGGTGGTATGTTTGTGGACTAGGATTGGTGGTATGTTTGTGGACTAAGATATGTAGTATGTTTGTGGACTAGGATTGGTGGTATGTTTGTGGACTAGGATTGGTGGTATGTTTGTGGACAAGGATTGGTGGTATGTTTATGGAGTAGGATTGGTGGTATGTTTATGGAGTAGGATTGGTGGTATGTTTGTAGACTAGGATTGGTGGTATGTTTATGGAGTAGCATTGGTGGTATGTTTATGGAGTAGGATTGGTGGTATGTTTGTGGACTAGGATTGATGGTATGTTTGTGGACTAAGATTGGTGGTATGTTTGTGAACTAGGATTGGTGGTATGTTTGTGGACTAGGATCGGTGGTATTTTGTGGACTAGGATTGGTGGTATGTTTGTGGACTAGAATTGGTGGTATGTTTGTGGACTAGGATGGGTGGTATGTTTGTGGACTAGGATTGGTGGTATGTTTGTGGACTAAGATTTGTAGTATGTTCGTGGGCTAGGATTGGTGGTATGTTTGTGGACTAGGATTGGTGGTATGTTTGTGGACTAGGATTGGTGGTATGTTTGTGGACTAAGATTGGTGGTATGTTTGTGGGCTAAGATATGTGGTATGTTTGTGGACTAGGCTTGGTGGTATTTTCGTGGACCAGTATTGATGGTATGTTTGTGGACTAAGATATGTGGTATGTTAGTGGAACAGGATTGAATGGTGGTATGTTTGTGGACTACGATTGCTGATATGTATGTTGACTAGGATTGGTGGTATTTTTGGGGCCCAGTATTGATGGTATGTTTGTGGGCAAGGATTGAGGGTATGTTTGTGGACTAGGATTAGTGGTATGTTTGTGGACTAAGATATGTGGTATGTTTGTGGACTAAGATTGGTGGTATGTTTGTGGACTAAGATTGGTGGTATGTTTGTGGACTAGGATTGGTGGTATGTTTGTGGACTAGGATTGGTGGTATGTTTGTGGACTAGGATTGGTGGTATGTTTGTGGACTAGGATTGGTGGTATGTTTGTGGACTAGGATTGGTAGTATGTTTGTGGACTAGGATTGATGGTATGTTTGTGGACTAGGATTGGTAGTATGTTTGTGGACTAAGATTGGTGATATGTTTCTGGACTATAGGATTGGTGGTATGTTTGTGGACTAGGATTTGTGGTATTTTCGTGGACCTGTATTGATGGTATGTTTGTGGACTGGGATATGTGGTATGTTAGTGGAACAGGATTGAATGGTGGTATGTTTGTGGACTACGATTGATGATATGTATGTTGACTAGGATTGGTGGTATTTTCGGGGCCCAGTATTGATGGTATGTTTGTGGGCAAGGAATGGGGGTATGTTTGTGGACTAGGTAGATTGGTGGTATGTTTGTGGACTAAGATTGGTGGTATGTTTGTGGACTAGGATTTGTGGTATGTTCGCGGACTAGGATTCGTGGTATGTTTGTGGTATGGGATTGGTGGTATGTTTTTTTATTAGTATTAGTGGTATTTTCGTGGACCAGTATTGATGGTATGTTTCTGGACTAGGATTGGTGGTATGTTTCTGGACTAGGATTGGTGGTATGTTTGTGGACTAGGATTGGTGGTATGTTTGTGTACTAAGATATGTAGTATGTTTGTGGACTAGGATTGGTGGTATGTTTGTGGACTAGGATTGGTGGTATGTTTGTGGTATGGGATTGGTGGTATGTTTTTTTATTAGTATTAGTGGTATTTTCGTGGACCAGTATTGATGGTATGTTTCTGGACTAGGATTGGTGGTATGTTTCTGGACTAGGATTGGTGGTATGTTTGTGGACTAGGATTGGTGGTATGTTTGTGGACTAGGATTGGTGGTATGTTTGTGGACAATAATTGGTGGTATGTTTGTGGACTAGGATTGGTGGTATGTTTGTGGGCTAGGATTGGTGGTATGTTTGTGTACTAAGATTGGTGATATGTTTGTGAAATATAGGATTGGTGGTATGTTTGTGGACTAGGATTGGTGGTATTTTCGTGGACCAGTATTGATGGTATGTTTGTGGACTAGGATATGTGGTATGTTAGTGGAACAGGATTGAATGGTGGTATGTTTGTGGACTACGATTGATGATATGTATGTTTACTAGGATTGGTGGTATTTTTGGGGCCCAGTATTGATGGTATGTTTGTGGGCAAGGAATGGGGGTATGTTTGTGGGCAAGGAATGGGGGTATGTTTGTGGGCAAGGATTGGGGGTATGTTTGTGGACTAAGATTGGTTGTATGTTTGTGGACTAGGATTGGTAGTATGTTTGTGGACTAGGATTGGTGGTATGTTTGTAGACTAGGATTGGTAGTATGTTTGTGGACTATGATTGGTGGTATGTTTGTGGACTAGGATTGGTGGTATGTTTGTGGACTAGGATTGGTGGTATGTTTGTGAACTAGGATCGGTGGTATGTTTGTGGACTAGGATTGGTGGTATGTTTGTGGACTAGGATTGGTTGTATTTTCGTGGAACAGTATTGATGGTATGTTTGTGGACTAGGATTTGTGGTATGTTTGTGGACTAGGATTGGTGGTATGTTTGTGGACTAGGATTGGTGGTATGTTTGTGGTCTGGGATTGGTGGTATGTTTTTTGCCTAGTATTAGTGGTATTTTCGTGGACCAGTATTGATGGTATGTTTCTGGACTAGGATTGGTGGTATGTTTGTGGGCGAAGATTGGTGGTATGTTTGTGGACTAAGATTGGTGGTATGTTTGTGGACTAGAATTGCTGGTATGTTTGTAGACTAGTATTGGTGGTATGTTTGTGGGCTAGGATTGGTGGTATGTTTGTGGACTAGGATTGGTGGTATGTTTGTGGACTAGGATTGGTGGTATGTTTCTGGACTAGGATTGGTGGTATGTTTGTGGACTAGAATTGGTGGTATGTTTGTGGACAAGGATTGGTGGTATGTTTATGGAGTATGATTGGTGGTATGTTTGCGGACTAGGATCGGTGGTATGTTTGTGGACTAGGATTGGTGGTATGTTTGTGGGCTAGGATTGGTAATATGTTTGTGGACTAGGATTGGTGGTATTTTCGTGGATTAGGATTGGTGGTATGTTTGGAACTAGGATTGGTGGTATGTTTGTGGACTAGGATTGGTGGTGTGTTTGTGAACTAGGTTGGTGGTATGTTTCTGGACTAGGATTGGTGGCATGTTTGTGGACTAGAATTGGTGGTATGTTTGTGGACTAGGATATGTGGTATGTTTGTGGCCTAGGATTGGTGGTATGTTTGTGGACTTGGATTGGTGGTATGTTTGTGGACAAGGATTGGTGGTATGTTTGTGGACTAGGATTGGTGATATAAATGTGGGCTAGGATGGGTGGTATGTTTGTGGACTAGGATTGGTGGTATGTTTATGGACTATGGGATTGGTGGTATGTTTGTAGACTAGGATTGGTGGTATGTTTTTGGACTAGGATTAGTGGTATGTTTGTGGACTAGGATCGGTGGTATGTTTGTGGACTAGGATTGGTGGTATGTTTGTGGACTAGGATTGGTGGTATGTTTGTGGACTAGGATTAGTAGTATGTTTGTGGACTAGGATCGGTGGTATGTTTGTGGACTAGGATTGGTGGTATGTTTGTGGACTAGGATTGGTGGTATGTTTATCGAGTAGGATTGGTGGTATGTTTGTGGACTAGGATTGGTGGTATGTTTGTGGACTAGGATTAGTAGTATGTTTGTGGACTAGGATCGGTGGTATGTTTGTGGACTAGAATTGGTGGTATGTTTGTGAACTAGGATTGGTGGTATGTTTGTGGACTAGGATTGGTGGTATGTTTGTGGACTAGGATTGGTGGTATGTTTGTGAACTAGGATTGGTGGTATGTTTATGGACTATGGGATTGGTGGTATGTTTGTGGACTAGCATTGGTGGTATGTTTGTGGGCTAGGATTGGTGGTATGTTTGTGGACTAGGATTGGTGGTATGTTTGTGGGCTAGGATTGGTGGTATGTTTGTGGACTATGGGATTGGTGGTATGGTTGTGGAACAGGATTAGTGGTATGTTTGTAGACTAGGATTGGTGGTATGTTTGTGGACTAAGATTGGTGGTATGTTTGTGGACTAGGATTGGTGGTATGTTTGTGGACTAAGATTGGTGGTATGTTTGTGGACTAGGATTGGTGGTATGTTTGTGGAGTAGGATTGGTGGTATGTTTGTGGACTAAGATTTGTGGTATGTTTGTGGGATAGGATTGGTGGTATGTTTGTGGACTAGGATTGGTGGTATGTTTGTGGACTTGGATTGGTGGTATGTTTGTGGACAAGGATTGGTGGTATGTTTGTGGACTAGGATTGGTGATATAAATGTGGGCTAGGATGGGTGGTATGTTTGTGGACTAGGATTGGTGGTATGTTTGTGGGCTAGGATTGGTGGTATGTTTGTGGGCTAGGATTGGTGGTATGTTTGTGGACTATGGGATTGGTGGTATGGTTGTGGAACAGGATTAGTGGTATGTTTGTGGACTAGGATTGGTGGTATGTTTGTGGACTAAGATTGGTGGTATGTTTGTGGACTAGGATTGGTGGTATGTTTGTGGACTAGGATTGGTGGTATGTTTGTGGACTAAGATTGGTGGTATGTTTGTGGACTAGGATTGGTGGTATGTTCGTGGAGTAGGATTGGTGGTATGTTTGTGGACTAAGATTTGTGGTATGTTTGTGGGCTAGGATTGGTGGTATGTTTGTGGACTAGGATTGGTGGTATGTTTGTGGACTAAGATTTGTGGTATGTTTGTGGGCTAGGATTGGTGGTATGTTTGTGGACTAGGATTGGTGGTATGTTTGTGGACTTGGATTGGTGGTATGTTTGTGGACAAGGATTGGTGGTATGTTTGTGGACTAGGATTGGTGATATAAATGTGGGCTAGGATGGGTGGTATGTTTGTGGACTAGGATTGGTGGTATGTTTATGGACTATGGGATTGGTGGTATGTTTGTAGACTAGGATTGGTGGTATGTTTTTGGACTAGGATTAGTGGTATGTTTGTGGACTAGGATCGGTGGTATGTTTGTGGGCTAGGATTGGTGGTATGTTTGTGGACTAGGATTGGTGGTATGTTTGTGGGCTAGGATTGGTGGTATGTTTGTGGACTATGGGATTGGTGGTATGGTTGTGGAACAGGATTAGTGGTATGTTTGTGGACTAGGATTGGTGGTATGTTTGTGGACTAAGATTGGTGGTATGTTTGTGGACTAGGATTGGTGGTATGTTTGTGGACTAGGATTGGTGGTATGTTTGTGGACTAAGATTGGTGGTATGTTTGTGGACTAGGATTGGTGGTATGTTTGTGGAGTAGGATTGGTGGTATGTTTGTGGACTAAGATTTGTGGTATGTTTGTGGGCTAGGATTGGTGGTATGTTTGTGGACTAGGATTGGTGGTATGTTTGTGGACTGGGATTGGTGGTATGTTTGTGGACAAGGATTGGTGGTATGTTTGTGGACTAGGATTGGTGATATAAATGTGGGCTAGGATGGGTGGTATGTTTGTGGACTAGGATTGGTGGTATGTTTATGGACTATGGGATTGGTGGTATGTTTGTAGACTAGGATTGGTGGTATGTTTTTGGACTAGGATTAGTGGTATGTTTGTGGACTAGGATCGGTGGTATGTTTGTGGACTAGGATTGGTGGTATGTTTGTGGACTAGGATTGGTGGTATGTTTGTGGACTAGGATTAGTAGTATGTTTGTGGACTAGGATCGGTGGTATGTTTGTGGACTAGGATTGGTGGTATGTTTGTGAACTAGGCTTGGTGGTATGTTTGTGGACTAGGATTGGTGGTATGTTTGTGAACTAGGATTGGTGGTATGTTTGTGAACTAGGATTGGTGGTATGTTTGTGGACTAGGATTGGTGGTATGTTTGTGGACTAAGATTTGTGGTATGTTTGTGGGCTAGGATTGGTGGTATGTTTGTGGACTAAGATTGGTGGTATGGTTGTGGACTAGGATATGTGGTATGGTTGTGGCCTAGGATTGGTGGTATGTTTGTGGACTAGCATTGGTGGTATGTTTATGGACAAGGATTGGTGGTATGTTTGTGGACTAGGATTGGTGGTATAAATGTGGGCTAGGATTGGTGGTATGTTTGTGGACAAGGATTGGTGGTATTTGTATGGACTATACGATTGGTGTTATGTTTGTGGACTAGGATTGGTGGTATGTTTGTGGACTAGGATTGGTGGTATGTTTGTGGGCTAGGATTTGTGGTATGTTTGTGGACTAGGATTGGTGGTATGTTTATGGACTATGGGATTTGAGGTATGTTTGTGGAACAGGATTGGTGGTATGTTTGTGGACTAGGATTTGTGGTATGTTTGTGGACTAGGATTGGGGGTATGTTTGTGAACTAGGATTTGTGGTATGTTTGTGAACTAGGATTAGTGGTATGTTTGTGGACAAGGATTGGTGGTATGTTTGTGGACTAGGATTGGTGATATGTTTGTGGACTAAGTTTGGTGGTATGTTTGTGGACTAGGATTGGTGGTATGTTTGTGGAGTAGGATTGGTGGTATGTTTGTGGACTAGGATTGGTGGTATGTTTGTGGACTAGGATTAGTGGTATGTTTGTGGACTAGGATTGGTGGTATGTTTGTGGACTAGGATTGGTGGTATGTTTGTGGGCTAGGATTGGTGGTATGTTTGTGGACTATGGGATTGGTGGTATGGTTGTGGACTAGGATTGGTGGTATGTTTGTGGGCTAGGATTGGTGGTATGTTTGTGGACTATGGGATTGGTGGTATGGTTGTGGAACAGGATTGGTGGTATGTTTGTGGACTAAGATTGGTGGTATGTTTGTGGACTAGGATTGGTGGTATGTTTGTGGAGTAGGATTGGTGGTATGTTTGTGGACTAAGATTTGTGGTATGTTTGTGGGCTAGGATTGGTGGTATGTTTGTGGACTAGGATTGGTGGTATGTTTGTGGACTTGGATTGGTGGTATGTTTGTGGACAAGGATTGGTGGTATGTTTGTGGACTAGGATTGGTGATATAAATGTGGGCTAGGATGGGTGGTATGTTTGTGGACTAGGATTGGTGGTATGTTTGTGGGCTAGGATTGGTGGTATGTTTGTGGGCTAGGATTGGTGGTATGTTTGTGGACTATGGGATTGGTGGTATGGTTGTGGAACAGGATTAGTGGTATGTTTGTGGACTAGGATTGGTGGTATGTTTGTGGACTAAGATTGGTGGTATGTTTGTGGACTAGGATTGGTGGTATGTTTGTGGACTAGGATTGGTGGTATGTTTGTGGACTAAGATTGGTGGTATGTTTGTGGACTAGGATTGGTGGTATGTTCGTGGAGTAGGATTGGTGGTATGTTTGTGGACTAAGATTTGTGGTATGTTTGTGGGCTAGGATTGGTGGTATGTTTG
The DNA here is from genome assembly GCA_964017125.1 of Flabesymbios commensalis. Lineage (NCBI taxonomy): Eukaryota > Metazoa > Annelida > Polychaeta > Terebellida > Flabelligeridae > Flabesymbios > Flabesymbios commensalis. The sequence goes on from OZ024912.1 coordinate 5,928,197, forward strand.
TGGACTAGGATTAGTAGTATGTTTGTGGACTAGGATCGGTGGTATGTTTGTGGACTAGGATTGGTGGTATGTTTGTGGACTAGGATTGGTGGTATGTTTATCGAGTAGGATTGGTGGTATGTTTGTGGACTAGGATTGGTGGTATGTTTGTGGACTAGGATTAGTAGTATGTTTGTGGACTAGGATCGGTGGTATGTTTGTGGACTAGGATTGGTGGTATGTTTGTGAACTAGGCTTGGTGGTATGTTTGTGGACTAGGATTGGTGGTATGTTTGTGAACTAGGATTGGTGGTATGTTTGTGAACTAGGATTGGTGGTATGTTTATGGACTATGGGATTGGTGGTATGTTTGTGGACTAGGATTGGTGGTATGTTTGTGGACAAGGATTGGTGGTATGTTTGTGGGCTAGGATTGGTGGTATGTTTGTGGACTAGGATTGGTGGTATGTTTGTGGGCTAGGATTGGTGGTATGTTTGTGGACTATGGGATTGGTGGTATGGTTGTGGAACAGGATTAGTGGTATGTTTGTGGACTAGGATTGGTGGTATGTTTTTGGACTAAGATTTGTGGTATGTTTGTGGGCTAGGATTGGTGGTATGTTTGTGGACTAAGATTGGTGGTATGGTTGTGGACTAGGATATGTGGTATGGTTGTGGCCTAGGATTGGTGGTATGTTTGTGGACTAGCATTGGTGGTATGTTTATGGACAAGGATTGGTGGTATGTTTGTGGACTAGGATTGGTGGTATAAATGTGGGCTAGGATTGGTGGTATGTTTGTGGACAAGGATTGGTGGTATTTGTATGGACTATACGATTGGTGTTATGTTTGTGGACTAGGATTGGTGGTATGTTTGTGGACTAGGATTGGTGGTATGTTTGTGGGCTAGGATTTGTGGTATGTTTGTGGACTAGGATTGGTGGTATGTTTATGGACTATGGGATTTGAGGTATGTTTGTGGAACAGGATTGGTGGTATGTTTGTGGACTAGGATTTGTGGTATGTTTGTGGACTAGGATTGGGGGTATGTTTGTGAACTAGGATTTGTGGTATGTTTGTGAACTAGGATTAGTGGTATGTTTGTGGACAAGGATTGGTGGTATGTTTGTGGACTAGGATTGGTGATATGTTTGTGGACTAAGTTTGGTGGTATGTTTGTGGACTAGGATTGGTGGTATGTTTGTGGAGTAGGATTGGTGGTATGTTTGTGGACTAGGATTGGTGGTATGTTTGTGGACTAGGATTAGTGGTATGTTTGTGGACTAGGATTGGTGGTATGTTTGTGGACTAGGATTGGTGGTATGTTTGTGGGCTAGGATTGGTGGTATGTTTGTGGACTATGGGATTGGTGGTATGGTTGTGGACTAGGATTGGTGGTATGTTTGTGGGCTAGGATTGGTGGTATGTTTGTGGACTATGGGATTGGTGGTATGGTTGTGGAACAGGATTGGTGGTATGTTTGTGGACTAAGATTGGTGGTATGTTTGTGGACTAGGATTGGTGGTATGTTTGTGGAGTAGGATTGGTGGTATGTTTGTGGACTAAGATTTGTGGTATGTTTGTGGGCTAGGATTGGTGGTATGTTTGTGGACTAGGATTGGTGGTATGTTTGTGGACTTGGATTGGTGGTATGTTTGTGGACAAGGATTGGTGGTATGTTTGTGGACTAGGATTGGTGATATAAATGTGGGCTAGGATGGGTGGTATGTTTGTGGACTAGGATTGGTGGTATGTTTGTGGGCTAGGATTGGTGGTATGTTTGTGGGCTAGGATTGGTGGTATGTTTGTGGACTATGGGATTGGTGGTATGGTTGTGGAACAGGATTAGTGGTATGTTTGTGGACTAGGATTGGTGGTATGTTTGTGGACTAAGATTGGTGGTATGTTTGTGGACTAGGATTGGTGGTATGTTTGTGGACTAGGATTGGTGGTATGTTTGTGGACTAAGATTGGTGGTATGTTTGTGAACTAGGATTGGTGGTATGTTCGTGGAGTAGGATTGGTGGTATGTTTGTGGACTAAGATTTGTGGTATGTTTGTGGGCTAGGATTGGTGGTATGTTTGTGGACTAGGATTGGTGGTATGTTTGTGGACTAAGATTTGTGGTATGTTTGTGGGCTAGGATTGGTGGTATGTTTGTGGACTTGGATTGGTGGTATGTTTGTGGACAAGGATTGGTGGTATGTTTGTGGACTAGGATTGGTGATATAAATGTGGGCTAGGATGGGTGGTATGTTTGTGGACTAGGATTGGTGGTATGTTTATGGACTATGGGATTGGTGGTATGTTTGTAGACTAGGATTGGTGGTATGTTTTTGGACTAGGATTAGTGGTATGTTTGTGGACTAGGATCGGTGGTATGTTTGTGGGCTAGGATTGGTGGTATGTTTGTGGACTAGGATTGGTGGTATGTTTGTGGGCTAGGATTGGTGGTATGTTTGTGGACTATGGGATTGGTGGTATGGTTGTGGAACAGGATTAGTGGTATGTTTGTGGACTAGGATTGGTGGTATGTTTGTGGACTAAGATTGGTGGTATGTTTGTGGACTAGGATTGGTGGTATGTTTGTGGACTAGGATTGGTGGTATGTTTGTGGACTAAGATTGGTGGTATGTTTGTGGACTAGGATTGGTGGTATGTTTGTGGAGTAGGATTGGTGGTATGTTTGTGGACTAAGATTTGTGGTATGTTTGTGGGCTAGGATTGGTGGTATGTTTGTGGACTAGGATTGGTGGTATGTTTGTGGACTGGGATTGGTGGTATGTTTGTGGACAAGGATTGGTGGTATGTTTGTGGACTAGGATTGGTGATATAAATGTGGGCTAGGATGGGTGGTATGTTTGTGGACTAGGATTGGTGGTATGTTTATGGACTATGGGATTGGTGGTATGTTTGTAGACTAGGATTGGTGGTATGTTTTTGGACTAGGATTAGTGGTATGTTTGTGGACTAGGATCGGTGGTATGTTTGTGGACTAGGATTGGTGGTATGTTTGTGGACTAGGATTGGTGGTATGTTTGTGGACTAGGATTAGTAGTATGTTTGTGGACTAGGATCGGTGGTATGTTTGTGGACTAGGATTGGTGGTATGTTTGTGGACTAGGATTGGTGGTATGTTTATCGAGTAGGATTGGTGGTATGTTTGTGGACTAGGATTGGTGGTATGTTTGTGGACTAGGATTAGTAGTATGTTTGTGGACTAGGATCGGTGGTATGTTTGTGGACTAGGATTGGTGGTATGTTTGTGAACTAGGCTTGGTGGTATGTTTGTGGACTAGGATTGGTGGTATGTTTGTGGACTAGGATTGGTGGTATGTTTGTGAACTAGGATTGGTGGTATGTTTATGGACTATGGGATTGGTGGTATGTTTGTGGACTAGGATTGGTGGTATGTTTGTGGACAAGGATTGGTGGTATGTTTGTGGGCTAGGATTGGTGGTATGTTTGTGGACTAGGATTGGTGGTATGTTTGTGGGCTAGGATTGGTGGTATGTTTGTGGACTATGGGATTGGTGGTATGGTTGTGGAACAGGATTAGTGGTATGTTTGTGGACTAGGATTGGTGGTATGTTTGTGGACTAAGATTGGTGGTATGTTTGTGGACTAGGATTGGTGGTATGTTTGTGGACTAGGATTGGTGGTATGTTTGTGGACTAAGATTGGTGGTATGTTTGTGGACTAGGATTGGTGGTATGTTTGTGGAGTAGGATTGGTGGTATGTTTGTGGACTAAGATTTGTGGTATGTTTGTGGGCTAGGATTGGTGGTATGTTTGTGGACTAAGATTGGTGGTATGGTTGTGGACTAGGATATGTGGTATGGTTGTGGCCTAGGATTGGTGGTATGTTTGTGGACTAGCATTGGTGGTATGTTTATGGACAAGGATTGGTGGTATGTTTGTGGACTAGGATTGGTGGTATAAATGTGGGCTAGGATTGGTGGTATGTTTGTGGACAAGGATTGGTGGTATTTGTATGGACTATACGATTGGTGTTATGTTTGTGGACTAGGATTGGTGGTATGTTTGTGGACTAGGATTGGTGGTATGTTTGTGGGCTAGGATTTGTGGTATGTTTGTGGACTAGGATTAGTGGTATGTTTATGGACTATGGGATTTGAGGTATGTTTGTGGAACAGGATTGGTGGTATGTTTGTGGACTAGGATTTGTGGTATGTTTGTGGACTAGGATTGGGGGTATGTTTGTGAACTAGGATTTGTGGTATGTTTGTGAACTAGGATTAGTGGTATGTTTGTGGACAAGGATTGGTGGTATGTTTGTGGACTAGGATTGGTGATATGTTTGTGGACTAAGTTTGGTGGTATGTTTGTGGACTAGGATTGGTGGTATGTTTGTGGAGTAGGATTGGTGGTATGTTTGTGGACTAGGATTGGTGGTATGTTTGTGGACTAGGATTAGTGGTATGTTTGTGGACTAGGATTGGTGGTATGTTTGTGGACTAGGATTGGTGGTATGTTTGTGGGCTAGGATTGGTGGTATGTTTGTGGACTATGGGATTGGTGGTATGGTTGTGGAACAGGATTAGTGGTATGTTTGTGGACTAAGATTGGTGGTATGTTTGTGGACTAGGATTGGTGGTATGTTTGTGGACTAGGATTGGTGGTATGTTTGTGGACTAGGATTGGTGGTATGTTTGTGGACTAGGATTGGTGGTATGTTTGTGGAGTAGGATTGGTGGTATGTTTGTGGACTAAGATTGGTGGTATGTTTGTGGACTAGGATTGGTGGTATGTTTGTGGACTAGGATTGGTGGTATGGTTGTGGAACAGGATTAGTGGTATGTTTGTGGACTAGGATTGGTGGTATGTTTGTGTACTAAGATTGGTGGTATGTTTGTGGACTAGGATTGGTGGAATGTTTGTGGACTATGATTGGTGGTATGTTTGTGGACTAAGATTGGTGGTATGTTTGTGGATTAGTAGTTTGTGGACTAGGATTGGTGGTATGTTTGTGGGCTAGGATTTGTGGTATGTTTGTTGACTAGGATTGGTGGTATGTTTATGGACTATGGGATTTGTGGTATGTTTGTGGAGTAGGATTGGTGGTATGTTTGTGGACTAGGATTGGTGGTATGTTTGTGAACTAGGATTTGTGGTATGTTTGTGAACTAGGATTAGTGGTATGTTTGTGGACAAGGATTGGTGGTATGTTTGTGGACTAGGATTGGTGGTATGTTTATGGAGTAGGATTGGTGGTATGTTTATGGAGTAGGATTGGTGGTATGTTTGTGGACTAGGATTGGTGGTATGTTTGTGGGCTAGGATTGGTGGTATGTTTGTGGACTAGGATTAGTGGTATGTTTGTGGACTAGGATTGGTGGTATGTTTGTGGACAAGGATTAGTGGTATGTTTGTGGACTAGAATTGGTGGTATGTTTGTGGGCTAGGATTGGTGGTATGGTTGTGGAACAGGATTGGTGGTATTTTTGTGGACTAAGATTGGTGGTATGTTTGTGGACTAGGATTGGTGGTATGTTTGTGGACTAGGATTGGTGGTATGTTTGTGGGCTAGGATTTGTGGTATGTTTGTGGACTAGGATTGGTGGTATGTTTATGGACTATGGAATTGGTGGTATGTTTGTGGACTAGGATTGGTGGTATGTTTGTGGACTAAGATTGGTGGTATGTTTGTGGAACAGGATTTGTGGTATGTTTGTGGACTAGGATTGGGGGTATGGTTGTGGAACAGGATTGGTGGTATGTTTGCGGACTAAGATTGGTGGTATGTTTGTGGAACAGGATTTGTGGTATATTTGTGGACTAGGATTGGGGGTATGTTTGTGAACTAGGATTTCTGGTATGTTTGTGAACTAGGATTAGTGGTATGTTTGTGGACAAGGATTGGTGGTATGTTTGTGGGCTAGGATTGGTGGTATGTTTGTGGACTAGGATTAGTGGTATGTTTGTGGACTAGGATTGGTGGTATGTTTGTGGACAAGGATTAGTGGTATGTTTGTGGACTAGGATTGGTGGTAAGTTTGTGGGCTAGGATTGGTGGTATGTTTGTGGACTAGGATTGGTGGTATGTTTATGGACTATGGGATTGGTGGTATGTTTGTGGACTAGGATTGGTGGTATGTTTGTGAACTAGGCTTGGTGGTATGTTTGTGGACTAGGATTGGTGGTATGTTTGTGGACTAGGATTTTTGGTATGTTTGTGGACTAGGATTGGTGGTATGTTTATGGACTATGGGATTGGTGGTATGTTTGTGGACTAGGATTGGTGGTATGTTTGTGGGCTAGGATTTGTGGTATGTTTGTGGACTAGGATTGGTGGTATGTTTATGGACTATGGGATTGGTGGTATGTTTGTGGACTAAGATTGTTGGTATGTTTGTGGAACAGGATTTGTGGTATGTTTGTGGACTAGGATTGGTGGTATGTTTGTGGACTAGGATTGGGGGTATGTTTGTGAACTAGGATTTGTGGTATGTTTGTGAACTAGGATTAGTGATATGTTTGTGGACTAGGATTGGTGGTATGTTTGTGGACTAGGATCGGTGGTATGTTTGTGAACTAGGATTTGTGGTATGTTTGTGAACTAGGATTAGTGGTATGTTTGTGGACAAGGATTGGTGGTATGTTTGTGGGCTAGGATTGGTGGTATGTTTGTGGACTAGGATTAGTGGTATGTTTGTGGACTAGGATTGGTGGTATGTTTGTGGACTAGGATTGGGGGTATGTTTGTGAACTAGGATTTGTGGTATGTTTGTGGACTAGGATTAGTGGTATGTTTGTGGACAAGGATTGGTGGTATGTTTGTGGGCTAGGATTGGTGGTATGTTTGTGGACTAGGATTGGTGGTATCTTTGTGGACTAGGATTAGTGGTATGTTTGTGGACTAGGATTAGTGGTATGTTTGTGGACTAGGATTGGTAGTATGTTTGTGGACTAGGATTGGTGGTATGTTTGTGGACTAGGATTGGTGGTATGTTTGTGGACTAGGATTGGGGGTATATTTGTGGGCTAGGATTGGTGGTATGTTTGTGGACTAGGATTGGTGGTATGTTTGTGGACTAGGATTGGTGGTATGTTTGTGGACTAGGATTGGTGGTATGTTTGTGGACTAGGATCGGTGGTATGTTTGTGAACTAGGATTGGTGGTATGTTTGTGGACGAGGACTGGCGGTATGTTAGCTAAATAGGGATGATAGTATGTTTGTGGCGTAGGGGTCATGGCATGTTTGTGAACTAGGATCGTTGATATGTTTGCCAGTTACCATTTAGGTATATTAAGTTCCCCTTAGTAATTTCCATTATAGCTCATATAATTATTGTCAGCTTTTCACTTAGAGTTTGTATGCACACATGTCAGTCAAGATGCATTATCTGCAATGTTGCCGTGATACTGATAATGATCAATGTCTTTGTTTAAAGTTTACACTCAGAAAGTCCTTTTTCATTGTAAATTAAAAAAATATACTTATTTTTTCAAATTGGAAGCGAATTCCTAATATTAGATAATCATTTATTAATAATTAAAAAAAAAATCTTAATATTAAAGAATAATTTATTAATATTAGAAAATTAATTCTTAATATTAGAAAATGATTTATTAATATTAGAAAACGAGTCGATTTCTAAACATTAGAAAATGATTTATTAATATTAATAAATCAGCCCCACCTGGTGACTGCAAAAAATAATTAATAAGTTTTTTTCAAATGTTGTCATTGATCGAAATCACAGAACTGGAATACATTCCAGTTCTGTGACCGAAGTAAATTTTAGGTGCTTGTGAAAAAAAGAGTTCAAAAACGCATAAGAAGGTGGGTCCCTTTGAAATGGTTGAGCATTAATATATTTGCTACAAGGTCAAGCCAAATTAATTCTTTAGAGCGGGGAAGGGGCAATAACGTTATTATTAACATTTTTTCGACAAGTGATATTTTGGGCATACAAGCGGACTTTTTTTCAGAAATAGATCTGAATAAACATACCGGTGGATTTTTTAAATTTTTATTTTTCCAATATTATTAAATCATTTTCTTATAATTATCAATCATTTTCAAATATATAAAAAAAAAAAATTAATATCAGAAAATGGTTTTGTTTACATGTTGTATGTTGCCAACTGTTCACTAGCTTGGTACTGGTAGCTAGCTTGGTTTCACAAACCTATTTTAGTGCCTGATAATATTTTGCTTATGTACTTATTAATCGGGAATTTAGAATTTGCAGATGATATGTTACTCTGGTTCCCAGAGCCACACTACGCGGCGTGGCCGAGCTTCATGTAGCCTCTGGTGTGGCCCAGTGGCGAATGTTTGTGACTTGTTGCTATTTTTAGATGAAAATAGGGTAATCCCCGAATTCAGACATTTTTGAACGGTCACTTTCCCGGATGAAGTGTTGTTCACAGTATTGTATTTCCCCTCTGACGCATTTCCTATGACTTGACCCAGAAAATTATTCACCGGCCTCAATAGCACAGGCATGATGGTCACGTGACTGAGAACATTGGCCAATACCCGGCCATAAATGTGAAATTGGCCGGGCTCGCCAGGCAAATGATATGTCCCATAAATTATCTGGGGCGGATCCAGGATCTGAAGAAACGGGGTCGCAGTCAAGTTATCATCATCATCATCATCATCATCATCATCATCATCATCATCATCATCATCATCATCATCATCATCATCATCATCATCATCATCATCATCATCATCATCATCATCATCAAAATCATTATTATTATTATTATTATTATTACCGATGAAGGGGGGGGGGGGAGGGTTAAAGTCAGAGTCGGGTATTTATTTAAATCACAACGGGCTTTGATCTTTTATTATAGTTTTCAATTGATGAGGGACTGGCTATTATTTTAGGTTAGGATAATTATGAATTGTAATTTGATGAAGGTTTAAATTAACCATATTTATCATCTTTCAGCCTGCATTTTCTATCCGAGAGTTAGCTATATTTTCTAATAATTTGACGTTAGATGATATTGCTCAGTTGTCTTCAGACCACATTCTACATTGCTTTATTTCCCTCAATTAACTTTGAAGGGGTTATTTTTCAAAATAAAATGAGGTCTATATTTTTAGCAAATAACATATTTTTATTTACAGTGAATTCTAATCTTGTTTTTCTCGATTTGTAGGATCAGGATCTTTGTTATTTGGGGCATGATTGAGCAATGTACACGATTCTATGATTTGCTAGCCCTCAATATGGCATTGCATGTCTAGAATGACAAATAAAGCAAAAGTTAGCCTTACCTTAGTCTGCAATTATGCTACAGTTTCTCCAATGAGTAGTTGTTGTAGTGAGTAGCTCCTGTATTGAACAGTTCATGTATTGAACCCCCAGTGCTGAACAGCTCCTGTGGTGAACAGTTCCTGTAGAGATCAGTTCCTGTTATGAACAGTTCCTGTGATGAACAGTTCCTGTGATGAACAGTTTCTGTAGTGAACAGTTCCTGTTGTGAAAAGTCCCTGTAATGAACAGTTCCTGTTGTAAACAGTTCCTGTAGTGAACAGTTCCTGTAGAGATCAGTTCCTGTGGTGAACAGTTTCTGTACTGAACAGTTCCTGTAGTGAACAGTTCCTGTAGTGAACAGTTCTTGTAGTGAACAGTTCATGTTGTAAACAGCTCCTGTTGTGAGCAGTTCCTGTCGTAAACAGTTCTGGTGGTGAACAGCTCCTGTAGTGAACAGTTCCTGCGGTAAATAGTTCCTGTGGTGAGCAGTTCCTGTTGAGATCAGCTCCTGTGATGAACAGTTCCTGTGGTGAACAGTTCATGTAATAAGCAGTTCCTGCGATGAACAGTTCTTGTGTATTGAGCAGTTCTGTATTGAGCAGTTCCTGTAGAGATCATTTTTTGTGGCGAATGGTTCCTGTGGTGAACAGTTCCTGTAGAAATCAGTTCCTGTGATGAACAGTTCCTGTGATGAACAGTTTCTGTAGTGAACAGTTCCTGTTGTAAGCAGTTCCTGTGATGAAGAGTTCTTGCTGTGAACAGTTCCTGTGATGAACAGTTCCTGCGATGAACAGTTCCTGTGATGAACAGTTCATGTAATTAGCAGTTTCTGTGATGAACAGTTCATGTAGTAAGCAGTTCCTGTGATGAACAGTTCTTGTGTATTGAGCAGTTCTGTATTGAGCAGTTCCTGTAGAGATCAGTTCCTGTGGCGAATGGTTCCTGTGGTGAACAGCTCCTGTAGAAATCAGTTCCTGTGATGAACAGTTCCTGTGGTGAACAGTTCCTGTGATGAACAGTTTCTGTTGTAAACAGTTCCTGTGATGAAGAGTTCCTGCTGTGAACAGTTCCTGTGATGAACAGTTCCTGTGATGAACAGTTTCTGTTGTAAACAGTTCCTGTGATGAAGAGTTCCTGCTGTGAACAGTTCCTGTGATGAACAGTTCCTGTGATGAACAGTTTCTGTAGTGAACAATTCCTGTGATGAAGAGTTCCAGCTGTGAACAGTTCCTGTGATGAACAGTTCCTGCGATGAACAGTTCCTGTGATGAACAGTTCATGTAATAAGCAGTTTCTGAGATGAACAGTTCATGTAGTAAGCAGTTTCTGCGATGAACAATTCTTGTGGTGAACACCTTTTTGTAGTTTGCAGTTCTAGCCTGTAGACGTCAGATTCTGACGACTAAAGTCGATCCCCGCACTGTAAGAATCAACATATTTCTAATGACCGGAAACCCATAACATAGGTATGCAAATGAATCGGAAAGAGCTAACTAAGACATTTATGATGATTTCAAATTGAAAATAACCCTTTGTTTGCGATGTTTTTTACAAATTTATTCAGCGCTTCAACCCTTTAACCGCCAAATGATTCAATCTGAATTTTCACCCACTTGAAGTTTTGTCCCGCTGACGCGATCCACAATTTCAAGTGAGTGAAAATTATTCAGATTTGACAAAATGGGGGTAAACTGCTTTCAACTATAGCTGATTGATGTCAAATTTTATCTTTAACGTGTTTAAAAGGTGGTACTTAATGTGCTAATAAAAAATGGAAACCCGAAAAAATGCGGCACCGGCGGTTAAAGGGTTAAGGGTTAATAGGCCTTCTGGACGACTTCCTATCCAAATTATCAAACTGTTCATGTAGTTGCCTGTAATAATGATATCCTCATCCACCAGTTGAATAATAGACTCAAATGTATTAGTTGTACACACAGCTCACACTGGCACGATGCTACGCTGGAGACATGAGCTGAATCATCTGTAGGCTGTATAATATGAGGCACAGGTATCAGTTATAGATTCACCGCCGCCGCCTCTGGTATGGGTGTGGATAGACGGGGGTGAGGCACAGGTAGGCCTATAAGTTTTAGGTTCATCCCCGCCGCCGCCGCCGCCGCCGCCGCCGCCGCCGCCGCCGCTGATATGCGTGCAGGCTTTACAGGGGGTGACCTTTTAAAGTTTCTCTCGTCATGTGACAACGTCATCGTAACCTCGTGACTGCAGACACATTACCCCTTAAAGCGCTGTATTTTTTAATAAAAACTTTGAAGACCAAAGGGCTTTTTTCAATTTGAAATCATCATAAATGTCTTAGTTAGCTCTTTCTGATTCTTTTGATTACCTATGTTATGGGTCTACGACCATTATAAATATTTGTATTCTTACAGTGCGGGGATGGACTTTAGTCGTCAAAATCTGACGTCCACAGACGTCAGATTCTGACGACTAACGTCGATTTCCGCACTGCAAGGGTGAGGATGATGACAATTAATTTGGATCAGTGCCAGCGCGTCTCTCCTTCTTCAGATGATTCACTTCAGCGAGCACACCATATTATATTATGTGGTATTGGTTGTTTAGATATAATATGTCTGACATATAGGAAGCATTGGGCAAACACGACAATTAAACCCAGTTGTCACATGAAAATATCAGCTTGACAAAATTAAATAAAAAAGTATATATTCTGAATTAATTTCCCAAGAAAATCATTAGATGGCAAAAATGATGTATTTGAAAAATGTTTAGTCGTCGTTATCACCCTCTAATGGCTGTGTATTGCACATCATCTGACTGAATGCCGTCACATGATGTTCAACCAGTTTAGAATTAAATGCCATAACTTTTGTGCACCACAAAAGAATAAAACACCAATAGAAGTGAGTGAGTGAGTGAGTGAGTGAGTGAGTGAGTGAGTGAGTGAGTGAGTGAGTGAGTGAGTGAGTGAGTGAGTGAGTGAGTGAGTGAGTGAGTGAGTGAGTGAGTGAGTGAGTGAGTGAGTGAGTGAGTGAGTGAGTGAGTGAGTGAGTGAGTGAGTGAGTGAGTGAGTGAGTGAGTGAGTGAGTGAGTGAGTGAGTGAGTGAGTGAGTGAGTGAGTGAGTGAGTGAGTGAGTGAGTGAGTGGATTAAATATTGTCAAAAATATTGCCAATTAGGTACAATGCATCCACTACCCTAAAATGCCACGTTTTGTGCACCACAAAAAAATAAAACACCAATAGAAATGTATCTATCATCACATCAAAAATAGCAATAAGTTTGAGCGTGTTCCATCTTTTTTTAATGCTGTTCGTTTTCTGACACTTACGTTTAATGTCCTGATTATACAGACAGTGAGTCTTGCTCCGCTGTGATTGGGTTCGTTTTGGTAGGGCAGCAATGTTTACAAATTATTAGGTTTAAATCAATAATAACTCAGCAGCCGGGTGAGTAAAATAAAAAATTAAAACACCATTCTGTATTAATTAATATTTTGAATAAAATATCAAGAGTGTGAAGCCCCTTTCATATTCAATATCAAAAGTGAAATATAAGACACTAATGAGCACGCCTGACAATAATATCACGTGTATTATCTTTGTACTTATATCTAGCATGCATTTGTTTTGTGCTGACGTCAAGCTTAACATGAGTGTTTAGATTGGGAAGTCATTTTCTTGCATAAATTATACAACAATATTGGACGTAGGAGTGACATGAGAAACAGATCGGCGTTCCATATTTTCATGTGTTAATACCTTACGCTAGCTATGAATAATGATAGGCCCACGTTACCCTGTTCAACCATCTCAGGACTGAAAAATATATGTATAATTATTCTGCATATTGTTGCGAGCTTTGGCACTCAACACAATGTAGAAAATAGATACAATGTAGTTAAAGCGACACAATCAGGCTTAACATTTGTAATCATGAAAAAATCAGTATTTTTATTTTAGCTGCTTTATAATGACCATACAATGTAAACATGTCCATAGACTAGAACTGCGTAAGTTTTTAAATGTATGACTGTGTTGTACCTTTACCAGTTAAGCGAGATATAAAGACGAAATTCCCGTATTTTTTATTTTGGAGAAATCGTCGCTTTACTAATAACTGAAAACAAATAAATATGACCTTTAGTTGTTTGTCAAATAATCGCCAATGCCAACATATTTTTGGGGATTTAAATGCGAGCATCAGTCTGTATTCCAAGTACAGAAACTTGTCAGATCTAAAGTAGATCCTATCCTGAAAAAAAATTAACAAATTATGGTGGCCGGAGACCTATCACATAGGTATTCATATGAAGCAGAAAGAGCTAATTAACTAAGACATTTAGGATGAGTGAAAATTAGGAAAAACCCTTTGGTCCCAATAGTTTACACCAAACTACTTCAGCGCGTTAAGGATTAATCTCCATCATCGGGTGAATTAACCACATGAATTTTTTTTAAATAAAATTCAATTTGGGTATTTTATTAAATTAGACAATTTTCTTCACCCTGATGTGGTAGGAAATGATGCCCACGAAAGGGTGCCTGTGTACTGGTAGGATTAAATATAGGACAAGGTTGGGGATTAGAGTGTGGTGAGTGTGGTGAGTATTTGTTCGGATAACTCAATTTATATAAAGGTCTTGGGATTATTTTACACTTCTAGCTGTCAGCTAGGCCCATCCACTGATAGTAGGCCCTATGTGTATCTATGTGCGTTCCACTAGTGTTTAGAATCCGAACTAGTGCTATGCCCTAACTCTTTGGTCACAGTACATTATAGTGCACAGAAACATAGGCGGTAGGCCCCTATAACAGCCTCCAGGATTTTGGGCATTTTGGAGCATTGTATGTAAAATTGCCATAACTACACACGGCCCGCGTAGTTGGGATTATAACCCTGTCTTTATATATCTATATGATTTATTAGGGAATTGTACCGGGCACAATGAGGATGTTTGCAAATAGTTTCATGCATAGACATATAAATTATATGTCTATGGTTTCGTGACGCAGCTGATCACGAGATCACTATACATAGGCCTTCGTCATGATGTACGTTACACATTACATTTACCAACTGTACCGCGTCAAAAACATCAATCACAGTCTGTTGGTATACACCGTGATAATTCAGTAGCCCGGAACTATCACCTGATTGTGCTCAGCTTGACAATATACTGGGTGGAAACTGAAGCATATATGTTTTATAAAACCAGTGAATGCATGGGGCTTCATGCTGCATATACTTCCTCAACCGGGCCATGAAAACCTCCTGAGGTCAATGAGGTCAATCAGATCATGCAGATGACACTGCCATCCAGACACATGATTCGAAATTCGATCCCTGGTGGTCTGAGGCCGAGCTCGCTATCTCTTGGTCACAGAGGTTCCCAACAATACTGAGTGTACAGGGTAGAAACATGTTAAGCACATGTTAACTCACAAAGACAAAAAGCAGTAACTGTTGCTTTGAAAAGTAAGAGTTACTGCTTTTTGGCTTTGTGGGTTGGTTAGTGTGATTAATTAACCATGTTAACAACGCCAAGCCTACTAAATGGCTTACATCTAACTTATCCACTTGATATACAACCACTGACAGTTATTTTAGATTACAATTCCGTGATTTAAACATAGAAAATTACTAATCATTATCAGGTCCACTCACTCACTCACTCACTCACTCACTCACTCACTCACTCACTCACTCACTCACTCACTCACTCACTCACTCACTCACTCACTCACTCACTCACTCACTCACTCACTCACTCACTCACTCACTCACTCACTCACTCACTCACTCACTCACTCACTCACTCACTCACTCACTCACTCACTCACTCACTCACTCACTCACTCACTCACTCACTCACTCACTCACTCACTCACTCACTCACTCACTCACTCACTCACTCACTCACTCACTCACTCACTCACTCACTCACTCACTCACTCACTCACTCACTCACATTCATTCATTTCTGGTGTTCGTATTCGTATGTAGGCCTATAGATGTAAATGCAGCTTTACCATGGCTACGTGCTGCGTTGGGTGTGCATTGGGCAATGTTGTTTTAGTGTTGGTCCAGCGTCCTAAACGGTGGGCCAACACTAAAACAACATTGACGAAATGTCGCGTGTTTAGCTCCCAAATAAAATGTTATCCACCCTTTCTTTTCTACAGATTTTTAAATATATACATTAATATATTATTTGTATTGAATAAAATGTACAATACAAATACAAGTCATGTATTAGATCACATTCATTGAAGTCGTTGCAGACCAATTGACAAAAAACAATGAGTTAGCGACATCGGCCCAATGTAAGTTACGAACACAGTCATGTTCACAGAAAACAATTAGAGCCTATTCAGTTAACGCGAGACACTCACTGGCACAATACTAGATCAATGTCGGGCACATTTTGTTTTATAGTAATGGTCTAGCTATCTGGCACGGCTTGCGAGATATCAGACATATTAAAGTCAATAATGACCGATAGTTGGCCATTTTGAATTTAATCAAGTTAATTTTTTTCAGAGCATATATCCACCTGAAAACACACATTTTGCTTTATAGTGGTGGTCTAGATATCTGGCACGGTATGTCAGATATCAGGCATAATAAAATTAATTATGGCCGATAGTGGCCATTTTAAATTTGATCAAGTTGAAATTTCTCAGGGCATATCCCTACCTGGAAACGCACATTTTGTTGTTTTTTAGTAATAGTCTAGCTATCTGGCACGAATTGCCAGATATCAGGCATGTTAATGTTAATTTTGGCCATAATTAGGCACATCTATAACTCAATAAGAGATATGTGTGTGCAATATGAAAGCAATCCCCCCGTAGGTTTCCGAGATCCGCAAATTGCATAAACCCACAAAAGGCACATTTACACCCCTAATTAGGGATGTGTGCGTACAAAATTAAAGAAATCATTGTATGGATTTCCGAGATCTGAAATGCGAACAGACGGAAGAACGTCGGCGACGCTAAAAACTCCTCGCCCTAACTTCGTCGGGCGGGTGATAAAAACACAAAATTTATCAGACTCGTCATTGACCGCAACAGTGCACAAATATAGAAGCTCTATAAAGCATAGCAAGCGTTGGCAATTTTTAACCCATTCATCGCTGCTAGCTTTCAGGTTTGATCAGATCTTGTGTGTATTGTTGATATGTGGGCTTAGGCCTACATATGTGAATGCAAGATTAGGCCTACTATTGGCGCTAGCACAACAAACATGAGATGTTGGCCCAACGTTGGTTTACTGTTGGCCCACCGTCTACGACGTTGGCCCAATAGTAAACCAACGTTGGGCCAACGTCTCATGTTTGCTAAGTAGATTCCAATTTTACGCTACATCACCGAATGTTTCTGAATGCCGTGCACTGTTTGGCGATTTATCGCCGATGTTTCATGGCAAGAAAACATCTGGAGAAAATTCAATGTACTTCTGAATCTACAATTTATAAATTAAATAGTGAAATTTGTTATGTAGCGTACGAGGCTAGGCCCTATGCATGTGATTATTATCCACTAAGAATAAAAACTCCAATGATTCGTCATCAGTATATAAGATATGCCTACAATAATTTAGTAAGAAAACTTCTTTTCCAGCAGTCGAATGTGTGTTTTAACAGAGCTAAGACTTACATAGTTAAAGTAGGTGGGTGGTCATGATTCGCTGAGTATACATTGTGGGCCCACCCACATACGCAGCGTTGTCAATGTCCACGGGAGTGGGGTCCGCCTCAATGTAATATTATGGTTCAGTTTACTCAAAAAAATGCTTTAACACTTTCCCGTATGAAATGTAATTTGATGCCTTGTGTTTGTTACTAATCCAAATTGAATCAAACTGAAAACGAGCAATGTATTGCCAACACTCTGACATGGGTTGAAAAAAACCCTCACAAAGCGCAGGTTGGTCAATATTGATGATTTATTCTGTTTGTGTTATCTGACGAACTGTGCTATCATACATCTGGTACGTATTAACAATTTTTTCGTGGTGTTTTTTAACAAAAACTTCGAATTCATTCAGATATCAGTGGATATAGGTATATACGACATTTTTATATTTGTAAAAAAAAAAACTTTGAGAATAATATAAATAAAAATCAATAATAAGTGTAAAACACATCAACGTCTACGCGAGCACGAAAATTACCAAACACACTATTTTTATCTTTGCCAAAAGATTAGCCTTCGCTTTGGCGAAGTCTAATATATTGGCTAAGATAAAAAAAGTGTGTTCTTTTTTTTATAATAATACAATATTGCGTTGCTGTTAGGGTGTTTGCGCTCTTTCAGTGCGGGGGGGGGGGGGGTAGACCTTAGACAAATGACCCAAATATTTATATTGGTCGTAGACTCAAAACATAGGTATTCAAATGAAGCAGAAAGAGCTAACTAAGACATTTATAATAATTTCAAATTGAAAAAACCCTTTGCTCTCTATGGTTTGCAAAAAATATTTCAGCGCTTTGAGGGTTAAGCTGTGTAGATTAATACATATTATCCTTCTGAATGCTTTCTATGTAAAAAAACATACACTCGTCTATGTACGTTTATATCCATCAACTTCAATATACAATATACATGTAATTATGTAGTTTTATTTATTTATTATTTATTAAGATATACTTATAAAGGGTGTATACATATTTGAAAAGATGCAATTTTTTTAAATATGTGCCCTGTTTTACATTCCATAATGCAGTACACTGCTAAAAATTGTGATATTACTATGTGAATGAAATTCAGGAGAAGCGAGGAAACCACAGTTAAGACAAAATGTCACTACGACTATGGTAATCTTTTACATTAGAAAAATAAAAATATTTTAATTATTAGGGGTCAATAATTACATATAATTATATATAAAATGACAGTTAATGATACAAATGATAATATATCAATAAATAATAAATATTTTACATACTTACATGAGTATGCATATATACGTACATATAAATACATAGCCTAAGTGGGCTACATATAGGCCTACATCCAAATTACACATAAATAATCACATGTTCATAGATACACATAGGGACTACTGTATGCAGGTCCGGCACTACATAAACGCATAAATAATTACATACCCATATTTATCCATACATAATTCTGAACAAATGTGTAATAATTAAATATTAACTGTTACAGCGCGGGGATCGACTTTAGACGTCATAATCCGACGTCTGTAGACGTCAGATTCTGACGTCTAAATATTAGCCTTCGCTTTGGCGAAGTCTAATATATTGGCTAAGATAAAAAAAGTGTGTTCTTTTTTTTATAATAATACAATATTGCGTTGCTGTTAGGGTGTTTGCGCTCTTTCAGTGCGGGGGGGGGGGGGGTAGACCTTAGACAAATGACCCAAATATTTATATTGGTCGTAGACTCAAAACATAGGTATTCAAATGAAGCAGAAAGAGCTAACTAAGACATTTATAATAATTTCAAATTGAAAAAACCCTTTGCTCTCTATGGTTTGCAAAAAATATTTCAGCGCTTTGAGGGTTAAGCTGTGTAGATTAATACATATTATCCTTCTGAATGCTTTCTATGTAAAAAAACATACACTCGTCTATGTACGTTTATATCCATCAACTTCAATATACAATATACATGTAATTATGTAGTTTTATTTATTTATTATTTATTAAGATATACTTATAAAGGGTGTATACATATTTGAAAAGATGCAATTTTTTTAAATATGTGCCCTGTTTTACATTCCATAATGCAGTACACTGCTAAAAATTGTGATATTACTATGTGAATGAAATTCAGGAGAAGCGAGGAAACCACAGTTAAGACAAAATGTCACTACGACTATGGTAATCTTTTACATTAGAAAAATAAAAATATTTTAATTATTAGGGGTCAATAATTACATATAATTATATATAAAATGACAGTTAATGATACAAATGATAATATATCAATAAATAATAAATATTTTACATACTTACATGAGTATGCATATATACGTACATATAAATACATAGCCTAAGTGGGCTACATATAGGCCTACATCCAAATTACACATAAATAATCACATGTTCATAGATACACATAGGGACTACTGTATGCAGGTCCGGCACTACATAAACGCATAAATAATTACATACCCATATTTATCCATACATAATTCTGAACAAATGTGTAATAATTAAATATTAACTGCTACAGCGCGGGGATCGACTTTAGACGTCATAATCCGACGTCTGTAGACGTCAGATTCTGACGTCTAAAGTCGATCCCCTCATGCAATGTACGAGTAAAAACATTCTTTAATGGCCGTGGACCCATAACATAGGTATTCAAATGAATCTGAAAAAGATAACTAAGACATTTATGATGATTTGAAAAAACCCTTTGGGCTCCATGGCTAATACAAAAATAATTCAGCGCTTTAAGGGTTATTATAACGGTTGTCCAGCTCAAGGGACAATATTCTGTTGTATACATATCTCTCCTGATTACCTAGCAACATTTTTTTCTTGTCAAATACGGTTATTTCAGAGGCGATTTATATGTCATGATTTATCTTGCATATTCATTCATATATTCACAAAATGTGCATGACACTTAAGATTGCCATGGCAACCATCCACAGAGAGTTGATGTAGATATACGGTGCTGTGTTGCAGAGGTCGCTGTGACATCTACAAGCCTCCGTCATTCTATCCTCTCTGTATCGACCGGGATAACAAATATCGTTTCCATCTGAAGCATAATTTTTGTGGCATAGACGCTGTATTCTTCAAGGCCATATTCAATCAAACATACCAGTTATTATAATATTGGTAGCTGAGGTTAAATTATTGACTCCATTAGGAAGTGTATTATCAACAAAATATGTTTAAGAAACAACGGTAGCTTATAAATCGCATTTGATTGAAATTAAATTTTTTAAAATTCCTTTGAAGACATTTGAACCAAATAAGTAAGCTAGGGGGGGGGGGGGGTGAATAAACCTTCTCAACATCTTCAAAAACAAAAAAATTGCATTGTAAGCTCGTCTAATTATGAGAAACTAATATGTGCCAAATGGTCATAATAATCCTGAATTATCATGGTAATCCTTAATTTTGGTCCAGATCAGAGATCCCGATTGCTTAAAAAGCCATAGCGCACTATCGGGACAAATAGCTATATTTTGACATTTTGTGCAAAATTATCAGGACTTGAATCCATACATGTTTAGCCTATGGACTAGCATACACGGTAGATACCGCACGATTTATTTCAGATCTTATACATGTGTCAAGATAACAACCAGATTGAAACCCTCAACGGCGCGGATTAAAATTCCAAGGGTTTCAGGAATTGTGGCCAAATGAGATTGCGGAGGCGCACGACCACAACAAAGCAAATATTACCTCCACCTTATTGATATTTAACTAAGTATAACAAGTAACCTTCTTTGCTTTCGAGCAAGTATTAACCAGTGACTGCATAATAATATGTCCATAATAATATCGTATCATTAGTCCAGTCCATGCCATAGACTTAGGCTTACACATATTTTTCTCTAAAAGTCATTGAGGGAGACATGCGAAATAAAAGCTTTATGCCACCTTTGCTAAAATTAACTGGGCCAGGAGAAACTCTTGAGGTTGGTGAGATGAATGAGATGCCACTGCCCTCCAGACACATAATTCAAAATTCGAGCCCTCGCGGTCTGAGGCCGAGCACGCTCGTTTGAGGGAGACATGAAACAATATATGATCATGAAAAAAACACCAGCATTAAAAATTATATCGCCCGAACGTTCTGTTGGAATTATTTGGGCTCTTTGTGAGACTGAAACGGTAACATGGCACTGCTCAGAGACTAGCTGTTAAAAACGCGAATATTACCAGATTGACAGTAGTCAGATTACGTCAGACTATTTAAATTTAAACTAGTAGGATTGTTAATAATAGTTAGTATATAAAAGAATAGATATAGATAACAATTATGGAATTAATTATAACTAAATACATCTTAGTTCACAGCAGGTGGGTCGTCACAATTCGTTGAGTATATATATATCGTCCCCTTGGAGTTAGAAGGTTCCAAACTGCCACTTTGCAAAGCACCTTCTAACTCCAAGGGGGGACGCTATATATTTATATAGGTTGTAGGCTCTCTCGCATGCACAGCATGATCAACATTCAAAGAGTGCGTCCGTCAGAAGAAAATACAATAAAGCCTGGTTTCCGGATCACCTGAGTAAGCGGATCACTTTGCGTCTCGAACCGTGGGCGGGGGCCCCAGGGTAGTGGTTAGCACCGTTACCTTTCACGAGTTCGGGGTTCGGTTCCCGGTCTCGGCGGTTTGAAAGAAACACAAATATTTCTTCCCCATCCACGTGTAAAACTCAGTATTGTGGGGAGCCTCCGTGACCGAGATGTAGCGTGCTCGGCCTCAGTGCTCGGCCTCATCTCACCATCCTCAAGAGGTTCTCCTGGCCCAGTTTAGCCTATATGTGCACAAAGGTGGCCTAAAGCCCGATTCATTTCATTTTTGTCTCGGACCGTTTTCTTCCAGTTCCAATTTTTTTCCCATTGACGCAATTCTTAAAGATTACCCTTAGCGGACCACCACCGCTATTTTGAACACGGCCCACATTTCACCATACCAAACTGCCTTCAACTCCGCCAGGTGGACCACCTGGGACGTAAATGGTCAATTAAAAAAATATGATTTAAACTATCTTTCAAGAAGCATTTTCTATTTTTTTTATATTTGTATCTAGATAACCTTCCTGTGCACCACTATTGTTGATCAGATAATAATTAATACTGTGGTATTGTTTGATATTATCGGCACCAAATGGTGGTGATTAGGGATGTTGCAAAGTTTAAAAAATCCAAACATCCAAATAACATTTGAAAGTGGGTGGGTGGGTCCAGAGCCATTTTGGATAGAAAATTGGAAAACCATAATTTTTAAATATTTGATGATTATTGGTTTCCAAAAAAAGCTCTATCCAAATGTTATTTGGATTTTTTTTAAACTTTGCAACATCCCTTAGCGAGGTCGCGGCTTGTAATGGATGAAGATGACATTGGTAAATTCAGGCCTGAAAGGGTTAACCCTGTCCTCTTCACGACCCTGGTTAACTTTAAGTCTCTTACATTTTACATGAAATGAATCGGCCACTTTTGTGCACATATAGGCTAAATTGGGCCAGGAGAACCTCCTGAGGATGGTGAGATGAGCGAGATGACACTGCCTTCCAGACACAGGATTCGAAATTCGAGCTCTGGCGGTCTGAGGCCGAGCACGCTACCTCTCGGTCACGGAGACTCCCCACAATACGAGTGGATGGGGAAGAAACATTTTTGTTTCTTTCAACCCGCCGAGCCCGGCAAACGAACCCCGAACTCCAGCGTGAAAGGCAGCGGTGCTAACCACTACCCTAGGGCCAGCCCAATTTTTAACATGTTTATTTAGACGATGCTTTGATAGATACTTTAATTGATGAAGATACATTAGCCATTTCGCAAAATCGTACGTCTTCTGACACTATCTCTAATAAATATGGTAACAGATTTATTGATTTCTGTAAATCATCATCCCTTTATTTATTTATTTATTTATTTATTTAATGGACGAATTGGTGTTGATGATTATGAAGATTTTGAAATCTGTGATTTCAATTACCTATATTCTGATATCCATCGAGGTATACATTTTACAAAATTTTGAGTCTAGTTGACTGAGGTTAATGTTCTGTTGTTGGTCTTTTGTCTGCCTACGTTTAGTGTTAAATTACAAAGGCGATTACCTTTTAATTGTTTTATATTAGATAACCCGTCGCTCACAATATGTTCGCTTCTCTAGACACGTGTGGCATATCATCATGTCTCCCCATATCGTGTTTGCTAGGCCCGTTCAGTTGCGACGCTGGGCCAGCATTAAACTGACATTGGTTCAACGTCGTGTGTTTATCAGAAGCGTTTTCAGGAGTAGGTCAGTTAAATGCATGCCCATTGGCCACCTTCTGGGTCAAGTCATATATGATTGTGCAAAATATGAAGTTGATCCATCAATGGCAAGGTGTTCTGCATAGCCATGAGAAACATAGGACTTCATGCTCCCTATAGTCATGATAGCATAATAGACAGTGGCGGGTACACGGGAGAGGGGGCGCAGGATGCGCGCGCCATTTATTTTTTGCAGAATTATTTAAAAAGTTCACGAATTTCACCAACATTTGCCAAAAAAACCCAGCGCCCCCCTTCTTCAGATCCTGCATCCGCCACTGGTAGATGTCGCTGTTGTTGTAAATTAACAGGACGAATTCACTCTGAGCCAATTTAAAAAAAGGGCGAATTCACTTTTGACAGGGCGAATTCACTTTTATCGGGGCGGATTTCCTCAGGGCGAATTCACCTAAGGACGAATCAAATGAGTTTTTTACATATGGCATATTAGATGATAAGATACTATGCAGTAAAATTTAATCATTCGCCTCTATATATACTCACGACTTATTGACTAAATATGTATCGTTTAAAGTTAGTCTACTGGTTTCCCATCAAACGTGAAATGTTGATTCTACCCCAGCAAACACAAAACATTTGTATAACATATATACACAACGTCGGCCCAACGTCTTCGACGTTGGCCCAACTTTGTATAAATGTTATACATATGTTTTGTTTGTGGGGACGTTGTTGGGCCAACGTCAGACATGCTGGCCCACTATTGAAACAACACGTAGCTCAACATATCGTGTTTGCTGGGGTCGTAAGAGTCATAAGGCAACAATATATGTAATCAGGTCTGAGACACAGAATACTAGAGACACCTGGCGTGTACAATTTAACTGATTTGACAAGAGTAGGCCGATATAGTCAGTGGGTAGGTACAGCTATTATCGCAACAATCCAAGAAAAGCATGCAGCCTCCTCGAGTCTGGTCATAACCTGCGGTTGGATTGCCAGCGCGCTGCATCGGTTCCTCTGCTCAGCAGCGGACCTAATGCATGTAGGTATGGCCTTAAAACTACCGGTGTTTAACATTATGTCTCATGTGGGATGGAGTTATAGTCCAGGCGATCTGTGATAAAATATGGCCCAACATATATTGAGTGGAACAACTTTTTCTGGAGGGGGGAACACATTGGCCTTACGCTCATCCGGATATCAAGCGTTATCTTTGATATTTCCTCTCTAAACATTATTATGTCAAGAAAAATATACTGTAGTATTACACGAAAAGCCGAGGTAGACTATAGGCCTATATGATCAGATAAAATAAGAAAAAAATACTTTTTTCCAGTGCATAACTCATAAATTGAGCTGCAATGTAGTGACTATGGAAAAGATAAGTGTGATTTACTAGAAAACTAGTCCTGTACATAATACAATACATGTAACATAAAAAAAAAAATCAGTAAAATTCCTTACATTTTCCCGAGACACCTAAATGAAATGAATGGGGTTTGAGGCCACCTTAATGTGCACATGTAGGCTAAACTGGGCCAGGAGAACCTCCTGAGCATGGTGAGATGACACTCTCCTCCTGTCAAATGTTAATCTTTTTATTCTAAATTTCCATCCTTTTAACTTTGTAACAATGAGCAATACAATCAATCTAGTGCCGTCGATGTCTCCTCGTCAGACTCATATAATCAATGTCATTAAAATAATTAGCACTTAGGGGCATACACCACTGCATTCAGAGCAAGCAGTAGAGCAGGTCATCCGATGCTTCCTTCAGAAGCAGTCCAAAGAATACCTTTCGACACCTAACAATTGCTGTATCTAAGGATGTGATATTTGATATACGCTGATGTAAGAGAAAGAGCATCAGGTTTGGTTATATTTGTAGCAGCTCTCACACATAATTTGTCATACTCGAGAACAATGATACCATGAAGAGACATGCCCTTGTACAGACAAACTAATGCTTTTCACAGAGATGATATCATCTTTATTGGCTCATGATGGTGCTTGGTTTGTCACTATACGCCCCAAACACAAAAAATGCTCTCCCATACTGCTTCATGACATATGAACTGTACTGCCCAAAGATCTGATCATATGTTTCTCCTCTAATCCACGTAATACTGTGCAAGGAAGCGCCACCATATTGACTTTTTCAGATGGCGCAGGAATGTTTGCAGCTTCAGAACACCATGTAGCAACTTCCAAAATGGATTTTGTGGTATCTCGAATTGTATTGACAAACAGAGTTAAAGTTAAAGTGCTGGTGGAAAAGTTCATGGTCAAAGTCTAACTCGTCAATTCTTCATACCAACTGTCACCAGCCTCTTGGATTTTGATGGCCGACTTTGACTCCATGGTGACAGCTTTGTCCTTCATCCGGCATATTTATGAGGCAAATGAGTGTCCCTCTGTGGAGGCCAAGATATGCTTAATGCCATTAATGCTCTTAGATTCATGTAAAACAACAGATAGTGGTGCTGTAACTCCAGTTGCGATGTCCCATATGGAGAGGTCTCAGCTGTGAATGGACTCCTTTGACATAGATGAATGTAGCACAAGGAAGCCACTCAAGACTATCAGGGGATGGATCCCCTGATAGTCTTGAGTGGCTTCCTTGTGTTTCTCACTTGTGCTGTGCTTCACATTAGTAATAAAGTTGTCATGAGGTTCCCCATGAGACACTGCTCAGTGACTAAATTGAGGAATGACCTGGAACAACAGCAATCAGGCAGACAAATGGTATGGAGGCCTTCTTTGAAGTGCTGGTGGATTTCATGTTGTTGCTCAGGAAGCTTTTGCCATCTTCTGAAGGTGATCCACCTATTTGAGGTACAATCTTATGTCCAGATTCTGCGAAGAAGGGGAATATTTGATACAGGCTTTGAAGATGGAGGTCCCAGTTGTCAAGGCGTTCAGCTTTGATAAGCTTTCGAAACAGATCAACCAGCAATAGACTATTAACACTTTGAACCCGAGGCTCCTGGCGAGAACTGCCTCTCCACTGACCTTCTGGAGCAGTAGGCCCCATTCTATTGGTGATATTATAATCATTGACAATATTATATCAAGTGGTAGATTTATTTTCCAGCGGTCTACACAATTATCCTGACCTATACTTCGGTATATATATGATAGACAATTAAACACATGTGATGCCACCCAAAAAGGGCAGTGAGATCAAAATCTCCATAACGGATTCTTTGATTTTATAGCTGTGATCTTCCTGTTTCATTTAACTTAAATAATTTTAGAAAAATCATTTCATTAAAAAAAAATTGTTATGTTATCAAAAGAAATCAATTTTAAATTACGTCATAAATAATTGAAATAACGCCGCCGTGATGTACCTTCTCGCATGGTGGCTCGCAATGACAATTATTTAAAATCTAATGAAAATACTGCGAATTCGGATTCTGCAGTATGCATAATGTCAATTCCTCCCCCCCCCCCCCTGGAAAAAGGTTTTCCACTAATTATTTGATCTTAGATTTTTTATGTCATAAAGATGCCCACTACCATTCATTTGGTATATATTTTATTACTTTTGCAATTTGTTTTGGGTGCAACATTATTTCTTCTAGACTATTATCCTCAACTAGTATTGCTCTACTTAATATATCTGACCCAAGCTGAGCGGAAAGTCACAACGTTTCAGCATTAAATTGTTCAGCGAAGCCCCAGTCTCCGACCATCTGGGCATTTCTGGGAGTGTATCTCTAGTTTCCCCCTCTCTCATGAAAGACACTCTCAATAACCATCCCATCATGCCCAATCATCCGACCCTCACATCATCATCTGTAGCCTACATCATTCAGTTTTTTATCCACTAATTCCACTGTTTTTTACCGACGTATTACATGTATCACCTAAAGGATCGTCCCAGTGAAAAGAGAAGTTAAGTCATGATTTGACTTCCTTTACCAGGCATTTTCTCATATGTAGCAAACATTACAAATATTTAAAATATATCAGGGCATGGGCTGACTTTTAAATGTAAATTAATCAGAAAACGAGGAATGAGAATGATATTTTATTGGCAGTAAAACATGCATTAAATGCACAAAAATATATGATTGATAACATAATACACTAACAAAAATACATCCACTAAACAAAGCGACCTCTTGTTTGATCACAATACTGCCTTCACTACTGACTGTATACCATAGAATCTCTGTAATATACTATACACTGATTCCTCATGTAAACTACTCTAGGGACAGGCAACAACACTGTATAATAGTCGTCAAGCTTCCTGTCTACTCTTCTTAAAAGTAGTGACTTTATATGACTTTTCCACGTAATATTTGTAATCTTTTGAAAGCAAAAACATGAAAAAACAAAATTTGAATAGGTTGCCCTGGAAGCGCATTCTGACAATTTTTATAGGCAACACTGACTTCAAAACCAGCACATTTTTTTCAGTTACCTAACCGCACAAGCTAAAAGCCGCCAATATTTCCCAGCTTACAGTATACAGGTATAGTGGACATCAGTGCTCCCAAGGTTAAATTTCATGGTAAGTGAATAGTTGATTTTGTTGAAACTTGAATTCCTGACGATATACAACTTAGAACAATATGCAGGCCACACCAGCGAGTATTTACAGTAACACCATATCCAAAATATATAACAAGACTATAGTGGTATACCGGGTGGTGAATATGATAAAAAATATATAATAAATAAATATGGCAAATGTATATAAATAAATGATTATGTCTTTATCCTATGACTCATAGATAGTATAAACATTATAATTATCAGTATAGGTACCCAGGTTAGTGCCGTAAATAACGTAAAAGAAGAAATATACAACATGACCAGTGGTTTAGCTAGGGGGTGCTCAGTATTCATGACAGTCGTTTAGCTAGGAGGCGCTCAGTATTCGATACCATGACAACCCTCTAGCCGCCAAATTATTCAATTTGATTTTTCACTCACTTGAAGTTATGTCTCGCTGACGCGATCCACAACTTCAGGTGAGTAGAAAATATTAGGATTTGACAAAAAGGAGGTCCACTATTTGCAAATCTTGCCGATTGGTGTTACGTTTTAATGAAAAATAGACATGTACATAATTGAATTTGCGGCTGAATTGTTTATATCTATATTTAATTCCTGTGCTACTGAATTGTTAACTTGTTAACTTTTTTCATTCAGTTGAAGTTGGCATTGCAAATGCGACTTCCAGCTTCAAATGACGAAAAATATTCATTTTTCGCAAATTCTTTTTTTACTGTTAGTAAAATCAATCAGCAAAAATGGGTGGGATAATTAATTTTACATCAAGAGGCACGAGTCAAACTCCACTGAATATGTTGCGTGCACTCAATTATCTTTCCCTTACGATTTTTTTGTATTGATTTTCATTCACCTTACTCAAAAGCACTGAAATATATTTATAAACCAAGAGAACAAAGAGTTATTTCAATTTGAAATGAAATGAATCGGGCTTTAGGCCACCTTTGTGCACATATAGGCTAAACTGGGCCAGGAGAACCTCCTGAGGATGGTGAGATGATTGAGATGACACTCTCCTCCAGACACAGGATTCGAAATTCGAGCTCTGTCGGTCTGAGGCCGAGCACGCTACCTCTCGGTCACGGAGGCTCCCCACGTCAATTTGAAACAAACAAACAAACTAATGTTTTAGCTCTGTCGTATTTTCATTGTGTCAGCAATGGAAGCTTCAAATGAATGAATTATACTCAATTCAGTCAATAACTGTAAATTATAATGAGTCCTAATTATTAACAGATCAGTATTTTTCATTCATTGGGAGCTGGCAATTGCACTTTTTCTCACATTGTTTTCATTAAGATCATTCATATAAATATACCATTATAAAATCCACCTTTGGGAGGGGATAAGCAAACATTAATCATATAACATGTTTTTTGAAAGACATGTGCCACTTACTTAGTTTAAAAAATAGAAAAAAATGTAAAACTATTCACAGCCATTTTTGTAAGAAATAATCGCACATGTCATAATATATTTATTTTTTATGCAAAAAGACACATTTTCTATGCTACTCAATTCAACAAAATTAAACACATGAATAATTAGCATATATACTTCAAATATGAAGTAACTGCAAGGCAACAACATTGTACAAGAGAGAATATTTATACCACAACTTTTTTATCTATAATTTTGATTTTTTTGATATGGACATTTAATACTGTTCACACTTCCAAGTGACCTGTGTCGACTTTCTCTGAAAATACCTGTCGCATTGAAACAACTAAGGGCTGTGTGGTGTTTGTGGCTGTTTGGGCTTATATTGAAACAATATGGTGACAAGGGGATGACTAGAGGTTGAAGAGGTCAGGTGTATCTCAAACGTTACAGGGCTCATATATCTCACCGATGGTAAAATTCAAGGACATTTTCAAGGACTTTTATGAACAACAAGAACATATTCCAAGGACCAATTCAAACAGTAAAAGTAACACTAACCCAACGCTGGATAATTTTTGTATAAATCCTGGAGACTAAAGTTTTTTTTCAATGTGAAATCATCATAAATGCCTTAGTTAGCTCTTTACGCTTCATTTAAATACCCATGTTATGGGTCTACAGCCATTATAAATATTTAAATTCTTTCAGTGCAGTGACCGTCTTTATACGTCAGAATCTGACGTATCTGACGTCTACAGTATAAAATCATACATAAATAATAATATATTAACTTTTCAATGTTGTTTTTCAATGTGAACACTTTGTCAAAATTCATGGATTTTCAAGTACCTTGTCGTGATAAATAGCCAATTTTTCAAACCTTTTCAAGGCTCTTTCTGATTCATTTGAATACCTATGTTATGGGTCTACAGCCATTATAGATAGCTTACTCTCTTTCAGTGCAGGGATCGACTTTAGACATCAGAATCTGACGTCTACAGATGTCAGATTTTATAATGTAGGAGACACAACTCCAACCAGGCAAAAATAAATTGCATAACTTTAGGAATAAATTTATGGAACTTGGCAGGTTCATATAGCCATAAAATTATATATTTCGTAGGATAACATATCATGGTAACAATTCAGGTTGAAATAACTCTTGATCACAGTTGTGCACAGCCCATGGTCAGTGATTGTGAGGCAATGAATGGGCAGCACAAATACCAGACAAAAATTCAGCAAATATTTTTGTAACGATTGTCTTCCAACAACGACACGGCCCAACATTGAAGCAAAATTAGTTAAATGCTTTGTGATTTCTGGATACTTTATTTGATCATTTTTAGCGTGGATACCGATATTCACTTGTATTACAAACACTTCGGGTGAGGAATACACAGGTGGTCGTGATGGCACGCGTTATTCATTATGCGTCTATTTGGTCCGTAAAATACACCAGCCTACACAGTCAAGAAGCAAACGGTTGGCTTGATGCTGGCGCAACATTAAAACCAACATTGAACAAATACACTAACAAAGACAGAGAAGATAATAACAGTTAGAGATGACATTGCAGCAGATGCTTGCACATTCGTGAGTTAATTCTGGCCGCTACATGGGTACAACACCACACCAGATATCACATTGAACACAGGGTTCATACATTTTGCCAATGATAAAACTCAAGGACTTCTCAACGAATTCCGAGGACCAACATAACTTTTTTAAGGACCTAGTAAAATAGTGAAAACTACAATAATTTGACTACTGAATTATTTCACAATATCACAGAGAAACTGCCAGCAGAAAGGTCTGTTGTGACACTGAAATATAATAATAAATCACTGTGGTGCGGATTGCACATTTTGAACCTAATTTTTTGGGAAAAATAGGGAGGTCTAACCAACATTATTAAGTTATTATCTTGCAGAACCATTATCATTGTCAGTAAAAATTAATGGTTCTCAGGGAATATCTTGTTCAGTAACACGCAGCGAAAAGCTATGCAATTTTGTTAATTTGCAGATCAAATTTGAAATTGATTAGCGAAATATTCATACATGAATGATAAGGATAAAGTTGGAGTCAGATATTGAAGACAAAAATCGCTAATCAATTATTTTCTAAGAAAATTGTCCCTGTTCTTCAGTATGAGAACTCGTTAAAGTTGAAGCCGGATTCTCAGTTCTCTCATTTTTACAAAACTCTGCAACTAAAATTACCCTAAGGAAATCAGAAAAGCCACACATGCTACACAAGTGTAATCAATCTGCGTGTCCTGCTCGTCTAACACCACAGAAGGCCATGTGGACTCACCTCATGATTGTGCACTGCATGCTATACTACATTTCAGATTTTCAAGCAGCTGTTGCTAAATATCCTATTTTTCAAGTACATTTGAGGACTTAACCTGTGAGCTGGTGAATTAATTATTTATATTTTTCATTCATTTAAAAATGGAATTGCTAACGCAATTCCCAGCTTCAAATGACAAAAAATATGTGTCTCAAACTTTGAATTATTTGATTAACAGAAC
Source organism: Flabesymbios commensalis (assembly GCA_964017125.1). Taxonomy (NCBI): domain Eukaryota; kingdom Metazoa; phylum Annelida; class Polychaeta; order Terebellida; family Flabelligeridae; genus Flabesymbios; species Flabesymbios commensalis. Next base: position 5,959,818 of record OZ024912.1, read on the forward strand.
ATCTAGCACAAGATATGTTACAAATTTTATGGTATTTTATTTAGTCTGATATTAGCTTGAAAACATGTTTAGATTTTTGTGAATTTGTGATTTTGGGACTTATTACGAAGTGTAGAATTCTTAAATTTGCATATTTGTCCTCCTTTTCTGTAAAACATTCAAGGTTTTCAAGCACTTGTATGAGTTCCGTGAACATATATACGGCTCATATAGAGACGACACTGCTGCTAGCACATTTACAACTCCTGTGAACATATATGGCTCAGATGGAGACGACACTGCTGCTCGTGTTTGCACATTTCATGCGTCGATTTTTCCGGCTACAGAATCCGAGGCATCCGCTGCTGAGGTCATCACTGTCACGCCGCGTCAGGGGTCGTAACGGCTTCATTCTGGCCAGATCAACTAGCTGCTTCTCATAAACATCCACCTCCTTAATGTACCTGAAAATACAGAAATAGTATTTGTTACATGCCTCCAACCATTATCAGGCCTTAATTTTTAACACGCCACATTCAAAATGTCATCACATGATTCATCAGGCCGTAATCTCGGTCGCCCTGTGATTGAAATGGGGGACATTTTTTAAATCATATGATTATCATTTTAACTTCAGTTTGAGGCATAAATAAATACAATAATTTTTTTAACTGCAATTTTTCTCCCAAGACATAAATCTGTCCGTAGACGGAAAATTCCCACCCCTTTGGGTGAAATTAATAGCCTCATATAGTGGAATAATAACCCCCCCACCACTAAGAATAGCTATATTTGTTTTAGTCTATTTTGTTACCAGGTTAAATCAGTTATTGAGAATGAAATGTGTGCTTAAACAATAAGATTTACAAATGTTCAAGTGGGTGAAAATTTAAATTATTTAATTTGGCTGGTTAAGGGATAATATAAAATTCATGAAAATCATTTAAGAATAGACTGAGAAATCTGCAAAAATAATACGTAAAGAACATTTTTTTCATCGAGACAATGACTTACCACATGGGCGGCCATCGATGTTGGCTGAGTTGTACTTGTATATCGGGTCTGAGTGACTGGAGGAGTTTACTGTAATGATGATAGACGGCTTGATAATTACTGGACAAAAACCACAAGCACCAGCTGGCAAGCTGTGTGGCATTGTGCATCTAAAACAAAAACAGATTTAGATTTAACTAAAAACCACTAGCACCAGCTGGCAAGCTGTGTGGCATTGTGCATCTAAAACAAAAACAGATTTAGATTTAACTAAAAACCACAAGCACCAGCTGGCAAGCTGTGTGACATTGTGCATCTGAAACAAAAACAGATTTAGATTTAACTAAAAACAAGCACCAGCTGGCAAGCTCTGTGGCATTCTGCATCTAAAACAAAGACACATTCAGACACATTCAGATTCAGAAAATCACGGCTAAACAATATGCTTTGGCCATTGATGTAAATGAGTTCGGTAACCAGACATTTTAAAATTAAATTAATAATTTCAATTGAGAATTGTTATGCAATGAATTGACTATAATTGTTTTCTGGACATCTTAAAGTAATTACAGAAACACATAGTCTATCAGTAGCAGTGTAAAGCAGTAAATAGATACCTGGGCGGGTTCCACTAGCAGTATCACATGTTCCATCACATTCTCTGGGAGATCTGGGCTGAGCTCCTGTACAATGAACTGCTCTGTATGTGCGAGGAGGCGAGGCAGACAAAGCCGATTAGCGAGCTCAATGAGTCCCAGGAGGTCAGCGGTCAGCAGTGAGGGACACATCCCGGTGTACAGGTACTCCTGAAGGACGGAGAATACCTTCTTGGTCGTCCCCGGGAACTCAATCTGCAAACAAAAGCATACTACAGATCCTGCAAGGATAGGAGAACGATCGTCACCATCATGCTTCACTTTTAGAAATTTGGTCCCCACACTAAAAGGGTCACCTGGTTACCAAGGTCCATGATTTGTCTTTTTTTTTAATATTAGACTCTCTTTAAATAATAGATTTTGAAGGTGACTATGCATTCAATCTGAAAGACTCCAAAAAATCTGGACTGATGAGTAAATTAAGTTTTGTCATCATGGCATCGAAACACAACTTCAAGTTTGTGAAAATTTTGAATATCTTATATTTTCAGATAGGTAACCTTTAAAGCGCTAATTATTTTTTTAGATAAACCATGGAGACCAAAGGGTTTTATTCAATTTGAAATCATCATAAATGTCTTAGTTAGCTCTTGCTGATTCATTTGAATATCTATGTAATGGGTCTACGATCATTATAAATATTTTTACTATTACAGTGTGGGGATCAACTTTAGTCGTCAGAATCTGACGTCTGTAGACGTTACAGTCGTCAGATTCTGAAGTCAATCCCCGCACTGTAAGGGTTAAATAACAGGTTTTAAAGATGATTATGTATTAAATCTGAAAGTCTTCTGAACAGCATGATTTCACATTTTCACGGCAGTAATTTTCACCAACTAGAAGCTGTGTCATCATGGTAGACAAACACAACTTCCAAGTTTGTGAGAATTTTGAATATCTAATTTTTTCAGGTAGTTAAAGGCTGAAGGGTTGACATACGACATCAGCTGAGCTTTCTCTGAAGTTATAGCTGAACATGCCGGCCATGACGTCACATGAAGCTATGAGAAGAGCCTTGTGAGCGGCCACTATGCCGTCATCCACATGAAATGAAATATCTGAAAAATAAGATTTATTATATATGTGAAGGTCGATTCAGATAAGGTCCCAGCTAACACAAGATGTTCACCCAATGTTATTTTGATGTTGGGTCAGTGTCGCAGATATTGGATCAACATTAAAACAACATTGGTTTCTGAGGTTTGAAATTATAACTTGATTGTATTTATAACCGAAATACAAGATCATCTCTAAATTGTACGTATGCACTTCTTACTTACAGCTCATAGTTGCAAGTGCAATTTATAGCTCTGTGACATGCACGACTCAAGGTTAATTTATATTGTGTACAAATTTCATTGCGGGGTTCAATTTGTTTTGAAAAGTTTGTGAAGCGATTCCCAACCAAGCCCAACATTCCTTTTCCTACCTATAAAGATGATATATTTTACCAACCAATCAATAAACAAAAAATAATTTTTCGGCCATAAAAATAAAATTATTTTTTGACTATCTGTGTGGGAACCTCGAATATTAATGAAATCACACTTTCACCTGATAGCAGTCCTTGATCAACAAGTAAATCTTTTATTCGTTGTTGTTTCTCGTGATTGAATCGTGAGGTGATGTCATCATTCATGAAATCTTCATTGTTCATGAGGTTGCAGCAGAAAAGCATTAAATGCTTTAATTCCAGCAGTTGGGCAGCTTGATGCATTTGAAGCAGCATGTCGGGGGGGACTTCACACTGTCCTGTATACAAAAACCTGAGTATGAGCTGAAATACAGCGGCAGAGATAGTGTTACTGAGGGTGACGACAGTCTGCCAGGCCACCGTCACATCCTGACACGCATACACGTCATCACACGGCTGAGACTCAATACAGACAAAGGCCGGATGGTCCAACGGCTGACGACGCAAAACACCCGGGCTGATCGGCAAGATATCGCAACCACTGTCCCGATTATCATCAGGTATGCTGTCAGTCTCCTCGTTGTCGAGTAGTGTGATAGTGTCAGATTGTAAGCACTTAAGGTGACTGTGTGACTTGTCATTCAAACACAAACTGGTCCTTTTAACACGATCTTGATCACTTTCAGACTTCTCCCCCGTAAACGCTTCCCTTACAGAAAGATCAAATTTGAAAATCTCTGCAAAAACTGGTGCGGCGGCGAGCAGCACTGCCTTGTGAGCCTGTATACACACCCCCTGGCACACAAAGATGAGATCACAGTAGCTTTGCGATTCTAGCAGGGTACTGGGCCCGCCAGCGTGTTCGGGAGGGGGAATGATGATGTCGGGCGGGGAGGGTTTGGGAGGCATGTGTGGCTCCTGACACGCTGGCCGACCAATACGCTTTAAACTACCAAGCTGATTCCAGAAATGTCTCTCTCGTTTACGGACCAGAGCAGATCGCACTGCATTCAGGAAGACGTCCTCCACGCCAAAAGGCACGAGAGCACTGGATTCATAGTAAGTCGCTCCTATTTCCTTTGCAACGGCTCGTCCTTTATCTGGCGTCAGTACATCTTCGGCCTTTATTTCCCTGCAATTAAAAAAAGGTACAACTAAGTGAATATAGGTGAAATGTATAAAAAACTGCTGCGTTTTAGGGAAAAGAACAACTTATATTTATTTGAATATGAATTCTAGTTCATTCCTGCAAATGGTTTGAGAAAAAAAGCATTTAGCACAAAGTTTCACTTTAATATTTAAAATAACTGTGAAATCAGAAATATGGCAGTTGACACCACCTGGAGTACACCCTATATACACTCCTAACTGGTGAACATTGTGTACAAGTTTAAATTAAATATATTCAAAACTGTAGGAGAAATGACCATTTTCGCAAATTGTGGACAGACAGACGGATAACAGACAACGCACCATGACAAAAGCTCATCTGGATGAGCCAAAAAATAACTTCAACTACTGAAAAATTATTTAAGTATGTCAATTTGGATGTCAACTATTTTTCAATCGATGCCACATTTCACACTTGATTTATACCAAAAGAAGAGTTGGTGGCTGTGTAAGCTGGCTATTTAGAGCGTCAATGGCTAATGCAAATTGCAACTTCAAATATTATGAAAAATATATCATTCAAATTAAATTATTTCATCAATTGAGAATCTATCCCAAACAACTTTCAGTTATATCTTATTTTGTCATGAAAATTTATATATATGGACCTAGCAAGACAAGGGTTAAAAGGGATGCATTCAGAAGATATGATATTCATAGAGTATTATGTATGTCTGGTAATATATACCTGAAGAATGGTCCCTTATCAAGTTTTTTAAATCGTTCAGTCATGTAGAGGTATCTCAGATCAATCTGGCATCCACAGAGTATGATGGGGGCACCCGGGCAAAGCTCACACACCTCAGGGTACCAGTGTGTCACCACGTTACGTAGCGAGCGAGGGTGCAGCACAGAAAAACATACGACCACCACATCAGCCCTGTGACAGAAAGTGTTACATATATAATGATCAGAGTGGAAAAACACACTACCACCACAACTGCATTATAGCAAAAAGTTAGGACATACATTTTCAATGTTATGTCATCATTTCACCATCATGCAAATATGGGGTTGAATAAATACAAATGTAATTGAATATGAATACAGTAGTCCCCCTCTGATACGACTTTCATACTGCCAGTAAACCAAAGTCGCATCCAAGGGGTAGTCGTATCTGGGAGGGGTGAAAAAACTCTAGGAAAAATGTAAAATGGGCCGAATTTGATGTTTAAGACAGCCCCTTTAAACACCTCCATTTTAGTTGTAGCACTTAATGCAAATGTGCTTCCCTTTGCAAATGAGCACATGGTGGGAGAGCAATGGCAATGTGTACAATCAGTTCCTAGAACTCAAATGGTTACGGAACTGAATAAAAAACAAATAAACTACAACTACAACATAACCAAGAAAAACTGAAATTGAAACATGTGAAATTGATTACCGCAATGTTTTGTCATTTTAAATAGAAAAAACCCACATAATCATGATAATGTGGAACTTAGTTGAAAATCACTACACAAAATTGTCAAAAAAATTGAGCCCTGAAGCTTATCTGCCAACCTGCCATAAGCAAATCTTCTGTTCTTGTCATGATATCCAAAAGTATCCCACAATCTGAGGGAGACGTTTAAGCTGTCAACGTCACACCACGACCTCCTCAACACCTGAAGGACAAATGAGGGACATATTACAGGTCTTCTCAAAGTCTCAAAATCCAAATTAATGTAATTTTATAAATTTGTTCAATTTTAGATCATTATTAGTAAAATTGGTAATTCGTTATGAATTCACATAAACCATTTATTTGTAACGCAGATATTTGCCAAATACATGGTTTTAAAAATAGCCAGGTTTAACATTATATCAACAGCTGAGAATATGGTTAGCCCTTATCCTGTAGATTTATTAAAATTTTCAGCTACTCGGAAATTGTGTCTCGCTAACGAGATCCACAACCTCAAGTGGTTGAAAATCACTCAAATTTGTTTAACTTCAGACCAAACATTTACAAATTTAGATGTTTAAACAGTCATTTCATTCCCAATAACAGTGAAGTAATCAATTTTGAACCAAGAGAAAGACTAGATCTTGTAAAAATGATAGTCCTATGATAGTCCTACACAACTTCAACGAGTTCTCATACTTCAGGGGTGCAAATTCAACTTATATAAGTTTCCCTAGCGAAATTCATCTAGCCTTTACCATCATTGACCATACATTTCTGAGGAAAATTCACTAGCCCTTACAATATCCCACTAACCTCGGGCTACCAGGCTTGAATGCAAATTTGCACAGATCAGTGTAGTGAAGAACCATTAATTTTTCTGATATTAAAATCTAAAGGTTTTTCAGTAGCAAAAATCGTGTAAGTTGTGTGGGACTCGCTCTCCTTTTTACAAGATAAAAGAGTTAATTTTGATTCATATGTTTTGCAATGGAAATTGACATACTTGCACTAAGAAAAAGCAGACTGGCTACAAGCCACAAGGATGTGCTACAAAATTGTGCACTGAATGGTAAGAATGGTTTGCAGTCTGAACCACATTTAAGACAAAAAAAGTCACATGTGAAATAATCATGTGAGATATAAGAGAAGTTGTTTAGTTTTTGTGTGGAATAGAAAAATACAGCATATATACAAGGAATAAGGTGTTGGACTAAACATACTAAAGTATCACCCCTCATTCATTGTGCTAGTGCAGTTTTTTTCACACACCTCATGAAAATGAACAATGTTCGCATTAAATCTGACATTGATTTTTAAGACGAGACAGTACACTACCTCTTTATCCTTCCTGTAATGATCAATCGCCCACACAGTAGGAACGTGTCTGCCGACAAGCTCCTGGAGGGTATACCTCGTGCCACAGGCTCGGGCACATGTCAGACGAGTCTTCCCAACACCGGAATCCCCAACGAGAACACATTTAACAACCTGGATGTCAGAACGATTGATATCTTCATGACCTCCGATCTCCAGCCACAGTGCCATCCTGGCCGTCAGCAGGTGACCAATCTGTTAACATAAACATATCTTGCTCAGTCACATCTATTGATTTTCTCAGTCAAACAAGAAAACTGTGAGGAAAATTTAAACACCCTTGCGCTGCTAGGACTATATATATATATTCTATATATATGTATGGATTCTGGCATGTTGCAAAGCGATTAAAATTTAGATTACTTGTGATAGATGCTCTGTGTGATAATTCATGTACAAACAAACTATCATTCATGGGACAAATTGTATATGTCACATGATAATTGATGCATATTCAATCAGTGCTTGATTTTGAGGAGAGCCCCCAAATTTACCGCAGGCTTCTCTATTAGCTGCATGACTGTGCCCTTGTGGCTCGCTAGATTTTGCAAAAATGCTTCTATTTAACACAGGTCAATTTATTTCGGGCACTCAAATGAAATGATAGGCTCTGGAGATTTTTCAGGTGGGTGCCCTGCTGGCTCTCTCCTCAAATCTTCCAAAATTAAACTCTGTTCAAAGCAGCCTCCTAACACCTTTCTAAACAGATATATGTTTTCACAACAATTTACAAGTATACCCTTCCATCTTCAGTCTAATATAAACAGAGGGAGTAAACGGGTCTGCTGGTAGTTATGATAATTTTGACGTCAGTTAGGTTATTTCTTGAGTGATGCTTGATGTTATCATAATTCATGAAGTTATACTATCATTCATGCAAACTTAGTTTGTATTTTCTATGCACACACTTGTTTTCGAACACTAAGTGCATCTTCATATATTAGTGCATGCATGTTTATGTTCAGGGATATGACACATAGATATATTATTTTGTCATTTTAAACTGGAAATTGCGTCTACAGTTCCAGCTTTTAATTGAAGCTACACAATCAGGCTAAAATCATAAAAAAATTGGTAATTTTATTTTGGCATTATGACCATGATGTAAACATGTCCTTAGACTAGAACTGCAAAATATAACAAATTTTTTGGGCTGCTTATTTTCCAGTTAAGCGAGATATAGAGCTGAAATTCCTGTTTTTCTTATTTTGGACATGCATGTCCCAAATAAGAAATCAGGAATTTTGTCTCTATATCTCGCTAACTGGTAAATGCGCAACACAAAAATTTAAAAACTTTTACGGTTTTAGTCTATGGACATGTTTACATCATATGGTCATATTAAGAAGCCAAAATAAAATTACCAATTTCTTGATGATTTCAGCCTGATTGTGTCGCTTTAATGAAAAATAGAAAACAAACAATTCAACAGCACAACAATCTTTGTTTCTTAAATAAACACCTAACATAAGCTAACAATAAAATAATAAATGCTAATTCACTACTACCCAGCAAACACAAGACATTTACTCAATGTCGGTAAAATGTTGGCCCACAGTCTGCAACACTGGCCCAACATTGTACCGACATTTGGTAGAGGTCTCGTGTTTTCTGGATAATTGATAGAATTTAAATGTAATGGAACAAGTTGCTCTCACAGTTAAGTCTATATAGAATAATAACTTCTACATACCGTACCAAGTTTTCAAATTGTGTTATTAAAATATGTAAAAAATCTTTGTTTTTACTCACCTTTTTATTGATATTTCAACAACTGCCTCGGCAGCGATAAAAATTACTGAACTTCCACTGTACACCTCAAGCGAAATAATATGAAGTATCGTAGAATTTGAATGTTGCAGCCCAGACTCAGTACATTGGTTTATCCAGGATCATTCATGGAATTAGAGGTTTGTCCAGAATCATTTTCACTTGAGTTTGTCTGCACATGAAGAGTTCCTGTGATGAGCGTGTCAAAGCTATACCACCAAATAGTATTCTTGTATTGCACCATACCTACAGACATACAAAGGTTACACATACAAAGGTATTGTAATTCGCTAAATAATCACAATGATACAAAGATATATCGCCAAATAGTATTTTTAACCTCCTTTTAATTCAGTTCTTAGTTGATTGACATAACCATCAAGTCATACTAAATCAAACAAACTTTGAATTGAAGAAAAAAGCTAATGTTTGTATTTAAATCTTTTTTCGAGTTATCAGGTTATTGAACAAGATGATCAGTACATGTATATACAAAAAAAAGAAAAAAAAAAAGAGTAGCCTGTCTACACAGGTTTAGGCCTGCACTATATTGTAAACAAATCTCTAAGGTCATTGCTAACTAGCTACATTGTGCTTAGAAAATACATGGAATAGAAAAATTACTAATCCATTTTAATCCATTTTTAATCCATCATGTCAAATTCTACCCTCAACTGACCTTCCATGTACAATGTCACTGGTAAGTGGACACAGACTGAGAATGAGGTGTACCTTTTACAGTTTACAATGAATCCTGTCTGTGTAAATCTATTGTATCATAACAAAGCATTCTACTGAGCTGCAGACTATAAAGCTTATCACAAGATAAATGGTCCACTTCATATATCAACAGTTAACGTGCTTAAGTCACGAGTTCTCAAGAGCTGTAAGACCACATGTCACATGTAGTAGGCCTTATAGTCCATTTGGTAAACAAACTGATCAATGTTGTTAATCAGTTACCAATTTAATTATTTTAAAATTGCTATAAAAATCTGGGGTTCAGTTTAATATTATTAACCCCACTCAGCCCTGGGAAAAAATTGATCAGAAACTGTTATGAGTTGAGAAGTTACGTTAATTCAATTCTAGCCATATTGCTAGTCAAATCAAATTTGATTGTCAAAATAATTGCACATTAATGAAATCTTTATTTTATATAGTTTGAATATATATAGTTTAACCCTTTCAGAATCGTCTTCAGATGTCAAAATTATCTGAAGTTAGTCACTGCACTGAAAAAGTAAAATATTTATACCTCGAATGGCCTATCTAAATATAGGTATGCAAAAAGAGCGGTATCAGCTCAGTAAGACATTTATGAAGATTTCTAATTGAAAAAACTCTTTCAATGGTTCATACACAAATATTTCAGCGATGTGAGGGTCAAAGGAATAAATCGCACATAAATTATTTTCAATATGTCTTGATATTTTTTTAGTTTTCATTCATTTGTTTTGTAGATAAAAAAAGACTTTCTTCGATTTGCTGTCAGAGTATCTACCAGAAATGGCCTTTTAAACTATTCTTTAACACTGAAAAAAGAACTTTTGGTTTATTTTGGCTTTGCCTTCGACATCGCCTGTTTTCCAACCCTGGCCATGGCCAGGGTTGTGAATTGCAACAGCAGATGAATGAATATGAAAAAAAATACTAAGCCTGTGTTAAGGGGGTTTTATTACCAATTCTGCAGGTACTGGTATCTGACTACATCTGAACACTAAGAGGTTTAATATGGCTGTGCGCCAAGTGGTAAACAAGCCTCACTTCTGGTTAACATGTCAAGAATACGAATGTTATGAAAAAGTCTGCGACAACAGAAAGGCCACTTATTGTGATATAAACGTTATGAATGTCAGTTACTTTCCACTCATTATAAATGGAATTACTGACAAATATTTAAGCTCTAAATGAGAAATAACAGGAATTTAACAGAGAGTATTACACAGAGGCAAAAGATTATTTGACATCTGCTTTATGACGTATCATACAATCATAGTGTGTACTGAATGAGTTACAATTTGTCACTTGACCCCCGTTATCAGACGCTGTAGATTAACAGCAAAGTCCCTCATGTGATAACCGTGATAACCTGTACGTATAACGACGCACATCAGAACCTCTTAAGTCGGCTGCATTGCAAAACTCATTAAACAGGGTTCCCACAGAAATCTGGAGATGAAATTTCATGATTTTTCCATGACCTTCCAGGGTTTCCCACAGAAAAAAAAATCATCCGGTCGTTCTTACAAAAATCTTAACTGAGCGCGCAAGAGCAGCATAATAAAGTGTTCACCTTTGCGCGCGCGCGATAAAAAAAAGAAATATTTTTTTTTAATTAAGATACAACAAAGTACAGTAGTCCCCTTCTTATGCATGGACCCATGCCATCTCTGAACGCATTCATAAGAGAGGTGCATGCATAAATGGGGATGCAAAATTTTTGAAAACCAAATAGTTTGTTTTGTTTTGCAAATAATTGTTGAAACTTTGTATGAGCAGCCAGCTGTGAGGCAGGCTATGTTTAACAGCAAGTTTAACCATAGCGTTCACTGAGAAAGAGCAAAGAATGTGGGGGCGAGGCATTTAATTGCCCAACTATGCTTATCACACTATCTGGGCATATCAATCTAGTCGTATTAACGCTAAGATATGTTAGACCAGCGTTCTGTGTTATTGAGTGGGGCTAACCATGTAGGCCTACACAGTGAGGAGTTATAATGTAAGATGTTCATTAGCACAGCAAAACTATATATAAGGCTGGGATAATCCAGTAAACATGACCAATATCAGCTTAATGTAATTGTTGGTCCAATGTCCAACGCTGGCGAACATTAAATGAACATTGTTTCAGGGTCTGTGTATCTCGTGCACAATAGATGGGGGGGGGGGGGGGGTCAGCCACATTTAGTTGAGGGTTGTTTGAATGCTGGGCCCCATGCGGGAGTGGTCACCAGACTGGCGTGTATGCATCCACAGCAGTGTTTGACCAGGGCTGGCTGGAGGTTGGCCTAACGTCGCAGATGTGTGAACACTACCACGCTAGCTTGTCCACTGCTCACTGTGTACATGTAGCCTTTAGAGCACACTGTTTATAGCAAGTAGGCCTATACATGCACCTTTCTCCTCTCATCTGTGCCTGCCACCAGATGACTAACAGGTGACCGCAATTAGGGGGAGGGGCGCTCTCTCCCATTTGGGTGGACGCTAACCGCTAAAACACAGGGTGACTATCGGCAAATCTACCATCATGATGACCAGATGACAGCCGGATGACACCTATTACATGCTGGTCGGTATAAAATTCATCTGGTCGGGCAACCGGCTCTGCCAGTACTGTGGGGAACCCTGCCTTCCATGACCATTTTTGCAAATTCCATGATCTCATAACCGAGTGTAAATATGTACCAGTACATTTAAAACTGTATAGGCTCCCCAAAGTACATTTAAAACTGCATAGGCTCCCCCAATACAACACCCTGATCTTTACCCACTTGATAAAGCAGACCGGTACCCAGCGAGGTCAAGGGTTTCTTACTTTTTACATATAAAATATTTTACAGCTAGGTGGATTGACAGTAGGCCTATCACTGTGTCAAAAGTGCACATAATCAACACAATTTTCTTAAAAGAAATGTGAAAGCTATTTGTAACTAGGGCCAAGGGCCTCATGTGTCTGGGGCAAAGGGAGGACTCTGAAATACTACAAATTGTTCAATTATAAGGGTGTGTCATTCTGATTGATCAGAATGGCATACTCGCTCATAACAACATGCCCGTATGAGTATCAAATCTGCCATGCAACGGCGACAACAGTAACTGAATGAGGAATGTTGTGTGCTTATTTGGATATTAAGACTGATATCAATGAATAATTAAATGCTGATCATCCTCTTGTCACAGCTTCACCTTGACTGAAATTGGAAATGTCCCAATTTTAAGTTAGTCATGTCGGACCGGCAACAACTTGAATTTGGCTATTTATCATAGAGCTGAATTGAATGTCCAATTCTAAAGGTGTAGGCCTATTGCATCTGATGTTGTCCAAACCAGCACAGGTCGACTGTTACACAGTATGTGTTTTTAGTCAGGCAGAACCATAGCATGACCTTGCAATGTCGAATTACAATCATTTTTTTACATTTTTTAGTTGAATATAAGCCATAGATCAGGAATCAGCTGGCGTTCCATGTTCAACCTTTGTGGGTTTTTTAAAATCCAAGATGGCCGCCAAAATGGCTGTTGAGCCATAGTACAAGCTCTAGCTTCCTCACAAATTGACTTAGAGACATGATTTTGATGTCTAGGTCCGGGTTTTTGGGGTCGGGAATCAGAGTTTGATGTTATCGTAGAGATCAAATGCAGGTCTAGTGTAGAAATTCAAAAGGGCCGCCAAAATAGTGAATAAAACTCCGAATCGCGCTATATCATCTGAAATTTCAAAATCGCTATTTTTAGCGATTATGTCTGATAATACAATTGCAGTTCTGAATAATAACATGCTCTATTTTATGTGTTTTGGCTGAATAATGGCTGCAAAATGTGGTGAGGAATGCTTCTACAAAGATTTAGCTCTTACTGTTCCCACGACAACAAACCTTTAGGTAACTACACAAGGATTGAAAGTATTAGTTTATTTATGATCAATTCGGATCATCAACATCAGTTCGTGCTCACAAAAATTGTGCATCAAACTATGCGAATTCTAAAAAAAAACTTGTTGTCTTGTCAGCTTATACTAACTTGAAGTTAAGAGGAACAATTTTGACTTTAGAAAGCACTGTTTTTGTACAAAATTCTACTGCATGCATGTATTCTACCAAATGAGTACGGTCTAACAGTAGGCCTACCAATAAGGCAACGATATGAGCCATGCAAAACATATACGCAACTACTGGAAGGGAAATGTTACCAACGCAAGGATGGGTTGAGGGTGGCGAGACTTAGGGATGCCTTATACTATCGATATTGCTGTGGCAAGTTTCACATTCAGAATACTAATAAACATCATTCCAGGGCCAAGTATAATGACCAGGCTTTTATTGAAACATGAGTGGTCGGAGTAGATAGATTTTTCGAACTCAGTGGACATTGATGCTATCTATAGAGACCAAGTTTGATTATCTTTCTCTGGGCGAACAAAAGTTATTTTATGATGACGTAGTTGCATTGCATCCGTCTGGTATTCCTCAACTTTTTCTGTTCAAACATGACTCCAATGTTCCATGATAAAGAAGCTAGTGGAGGTGGACAAGGAAGATGACAATGTCGGAAATGACTCATGAAAGCCACTTAAACCGATATGCAGCTGTACAAATAGATGTGAGCATACTATTTAATGATTAAAATCGGTTTGAATAATTATGTAGTAAACATCCTCAAAGAAATCATGAAAATGTACGCATGATCAATACACTTATATGAAGGAATAAACGTACTGGAATGCTATGTAAGCTTTATGTACGCTACCCATATTTTGATGAGTGGAGCCTTTTGGGAGTGTTGATTCGATGCTAAAGGAAGAAATGTCCACAAAATGTTAGGGCATTGAGGTTAGTTATTGAGGAATTGTTAAGGCTCATCATTGAATCAAACTATTAGCATGATTAGTAAGGAAATCATCAATTTTGTCCATAAGCGCCAGTATGATTTAGTAGATAACCACAAAATAATTTCACGGGATCTATGCGTGTGCACTCGGTGTTCTTGTGAGCAACATAGACTTAAATTTCCAGGAAATACTGAAACACGAGCTGACTGCATACCCACGACCACCTGTTGTAACTAAGGATAATGGTGACTGTATGCGAGTATGTAAAAATAATGATAAGCAGCGGCACTGGCACATTTACACAATCAGAAGTCATGTTGATAGATGCTCTGCTATGATGACCAAAGAAAGGCAAAGTATCTGATCTCCTCAAGATCCAAATTTGAAACATTCTACGTGAATATGATGGGTAAATATGGTGTTCGATAGGTATTAGTATATTATGAGTATTAAAACACACACGTGCATGTTCTGGCTGCCGCGTTCAAAAACTTCATATAATCTCCCCACTCCCAGGACAGTAAATATGTCTTTCAGTTGCAAAAAATAAGGAACAATTTTACCGAATGAAGGTCCTAAATTAGACACATTTGTACCCTAGTTGCAAGCGGATCTGCAACATCACATTCGTCATTGTGGTCTGTGGCTCAGGCAAGTAGATCACGGTCTTGAAGGCACAATTATTATGAGTGTAAGCAAGGTTTGTCACATTGCATATATAGACCTACATGATCTCTAAATTCCATAGTTGTGCTTTTTCTGGTTCTTGTACCTTGATGTTGACATCAGTATATTCAATTACAATACTTTGCGGAATATCATGAAAACCGCTAGACCATTACTATAAAACAAAATGTGAGGTTTTACTAGAGGATTCACACTGAAAATGTTAAACTCAATCGAATTCAAATTTTGCCTACAGTCTGCCATTATTTGCCTTAATACAACTGATATCGGGTAATCTGTGCTAGATAGCTAGACCATTATATAAAACACAATGTGAGATGTCGATGCAACCAAAAAATCGACTTGATCAAATTTAAAATGTTCACCTATCGGCCATTATTTACTTTCATATAATATGCCCTATATTTGGTAAAAAAGAAACCGTGCTAGATGGCCAGAACATTACAAAAACAAAATTACTCATATGCCGGATATTTGGTAAACCGTGCTGAACGGCTAGACCACTACTATAAAACAAAATGTGAGCTCTCAGAGGAGGATGCAGCCTGAATTTTTTAAACTTAATTGAATACAAAATGGTCGCCTATCTGCCATTATTCACTTTCATATGTCCGGTATTTTGTAAGCCGGTATTTTGTATGGCCAGACCATTACCATAAAACAAAAAATGAGGTTTCAGGTGGTGAGAATGCACTCTGAAAATTGGTTACTTGTTCAAAATCAAAATGGCCGACTGTCAGCCATTATTTACTTTGAAATGCGTCACATTTGGTAAACCGTGCTAGATAGCTGGGCCATTACCATAAAACAAAATGTGAAATTTCAGGGGAGAATGCACCCTGAAACGTTTCAACTTGATAAAATTTACTTTAAAATGTCTTATATCTGGTAAACCATGCTAGCCAGATCACTACCATGAAGCAAAATATGAGGTCTCAGGAAGGGATATACATGTACCTTGAAAAACATCAACCTCATCAAATTCAAAATGGCCGACTTGCGGTGATTATTAATACTAATGTGCATACTATCTGGAAAACCGTGTTAGTTAACTGGACCATTACTCTAAAACAAGTAGTCGTCGGATTACTTAAAAAGTAACATTAACAAACATTTTTGCATGATTTTAGCCAGAGGTTTGTCTCGAGCCAAGGAACAAACAGTTAGATTTTGGGGATGAGACGGATTATGACCCATATCAGAATCTCACAGATTTGCATGAAACTTTTATCAGAGGTGGGAATGTGAGAATGATTCGAATTACTATCGGGATCCGGATTAAAAAGATCATTAATTTAATGGAGGTTTGCAGTCTCTAACTGATCTAGTTATTGATCTTACTCTTACACTTAGCCTCTTTTGTGGTCTTGTATTTTTTGTGATTTCATCAAATTAGAGTGTCTACTACACTTAACTATAAAATAAACCACATGAATGGATTCCTTGCCACCCAAAACCTACTATTAGACACTAAAATCAAGACTCTAAGTCGATTATTAACAAGTTACGGCAATTTTAGTGATACGGCGGCCATCTTGGCAGCCATCTTGAATTTTGAAAAACCCACAAAGTTTAGGCATGGAACGCCAGCAGATTCTCAAAGAGGTGGATATTGTCCATTCAAAAATGCAAAAAAACTATTGTAATTCGACATTGCAAGGTTCGACCCCAAAATGCCAATATTCTGCCTGACTATTTAGGCCTAACTTCATTGACTAGGTACTGGCTAGGTAGGCCACATGCACAATCCTCTTGTCACAGCTCGACTTTGACTGATGCTGGAGATATCCCAATTTTAAGCTAACGATAGTCATGTCGGATCGTATTAGGACTATTTCATCTGATGTTGTCCAAACCAGCAAGGGTCGACTGTTACCAGTGGTTACACAGTATGTGCTTTAGGCTTAACGTCATTGCCTGCCAGATGCTACATGTAGGCCTACATCACATCAAAATTAGATTCGTCCACTATGCATGTAATTTTGAAATGAATGGCTAGACTACAATGAGAGGAAAATTATAATACCCACAGACACCCCGACTGACCTCATATCTGATATCATATTTTGTGTGTGGGGTGTATTTGAAGCAAACCATTATACGTAAGTAAGAAAGTGATAGCACAGGTGTACGATACCACCAAAATCATAGGGAAATCAAGTATTACGTGATCTATGGACACAGATATTGATCATCCCAAAAAAGTAATTTTCATGTAAAATTTGGATCTAAGCATAACACTGCAGGGTGGAAAATGGAAAGTGGTTAGTTTTGGTACCATTGACCAGCTTGCGAACAAATCGCAATATAATTTCTGTCAACAGGCCTGTCTCAAGGTACCCCAAGTCTCCAGGTGCCCCAGTCTCTATACTTTACTGTGAGATTATACCATTCATACATATCTACAGTATATTAACATGATTAACAATACACAGAATTAGGCTATATGACAATGTTACTAAACGATATTAAGCAGTCTGCATTGTAGTTGTACTTGAATTTAGCTGCAACTTCTTAGTTCTTAGTCTTAGTTGCAACTTCCATGGTAACACTGCCAGGTCTTGCTTTGACAGAAAAAACAGTGACATCATTCAGTCTTTCAGGAGTCAGGGACGTGCCTTTAGATATATGGGGGGGGGGGGGGGCTAGAGTTTTTGTTGGGCCACCCCAAACTGAAACCAACCCTGTAAACAAGTGTTAGCCTTTATACATATACATGTATGTTATAGGCCTCACAAGGTAACTTTCCATTAATGTCAGCTTCTGTGGCATATCTTGCATATGTCTCGATCTATTAAAGATTCTTCACTCACCATGTACACTTTTTTGAAATGTACAGATATCACAAATTTGGTTTTCTTTCTCATTAATAGTTTACGGACAATGTATTAGACATATTCAAATTAAGTTGTAATAATGTTGTTGGAAAAGTACCGTACTCGTGGATAGCCCTGCCTATTCCCAGAACAATGGCACATTGACTCGGCACGCGGTGGATATAGGACAGGCGATATTACAGACACACGTATTCACCACACCAATGTTGGACCGGCGTCGTAAACGGTGGCCCAACATTGTTTCCACATTGGGTCAATGTCTAGTGTTTGTTGGAAAGTGGCCACAGTGCATGCAGTAGACAGCGTGCGGACCAAGCTTGCGCACGCTCAGTATGTATACACCATACACATCTCTGCTAAGGCTTACCCAGCGTTGGCTCTAGTGGAGGTCGTCTGTAGTTTTACAGCAAGCGTAGATCTTTAGAGGAAACCTTGTGTACAGATAATTCTGACCTCAGAGATTAGGTCAGTTACAGAGGTCATATTTTATAAATGATGTCATTGCTGGCCAATCGGCATGCAATATGTCCCAGGAGGGGAATCCTTGAGACCAATAGGGCCTACCATATTTGGAGATGAATGTCAGCTATTGTGTCACATTTTGAATGATGTCATTGCTGGCTAATCAGTGAGCTGGAGACAAACACTTCTCCCCGGAATAATGCTTGTTACCGGGCCCTGTAATTTGCATATAAGTTGCGCCCAATCAGAACATAGCTGATTGATTATGCTGGACAAGGGCTTTTGCTTATCAGCCAATGACATTTCTGTTTGGACAGACTTGATAACTAAAATACTACCAGTAG
This sequence comes from Flabesymbios commensalis, assembly GCA_964017125.1. Classification (NCBI taxonomy): domain Eukaryota; kingdom Metazoa; phylum Annelida; class Polychaeta; order Terebellida; family Flabelligeridae; genus Flabesymbios; species Flabesymbios commensalis. Next base: position 5,978,445 of record OZ024912.1, read on the forward strand.
TTTAGGGACCGTCAACATCGAACAGTCTTGTTTTGTATCAGACTGATATAAGAAGCTGTATGTGTATCCGTATCTATTGATAGGGTCCACAAAACTAAGGCCAATGGTCAGATTTATGAATGGAATTCACCCATCTATCAGTTTTATGAATGAAATGATGTCACTTTATGTCCCACAAAACTCTGTCAACCAGCCACAAAAAAGCAAAATTCCATGACTTTTCCATAACTTTTTGATAAATTTTTATTTTTCCATGACTTTTCCAGGCCTTGATTTTATTCTTTCATTTCCCATGCTTTTCCATGATTTCCCATGGGCGGTTAAACCCTGTTAAAGTCCACTGTGTACAAACAGCGGGCTACATCTGTATTCAGAAATTACCAGAAATGTACAGAGAGTGGTCTATAGCTTTAACTCTTCTCCTGCTGGAAACTAGCATTTCTAGCTCCAAATGAATAAAATCATTACTTGATAATTCCCCAGAACATGGGTTAAAGTAGGTGGTCTGATTGTGGGTTCACGTGCATGCGCATTATGGTCAATGTGGAGTGGAAAACTTTGTAATGTAAATATTATAGTTAAGTGAAACACCCAGCTGTAGATGTCAGATTCTGATATCTAAGGTTGATCCCCGCACTGTAAGAGTAAAAATTAATTTGCAATGGCTGTAGACCCATAATGAATCAGAAAGAGCTAACTAAGACATTGTGATGATTTCAGAGTATTTAATTATTTCAGCGCTTTAAGGGTTAAGTTCCCTAAGTGGAAGAAAGACATAATTATAATTAATCCATCACCACAATGACACTCATAGCTTTCATCTGATCAACACACTTGGGTATTTAATAAAATCAGGTAATGTAATTATGTTGCTTAAAATTCCCTTTCAACACGATTCAAGCAGTGCACCCAATTAAACAAGACTACATAAGTCCAGGAGCTCCCGCTCTGAATTAGAATTTGATTTAAGCAATTTTGTGTAGGGTTAATAATGTAGTCCTAGGCTAGGTCAAAAATCAAGACGCAAGACAACTAGGTCTAAGAAGCCCAGTCTAAGAGTAAGATAAGAACTAGACAGTCTGTCAGAGATTGCAAACCTCCATTGAAATTAATGATCCCAATCAGTATCCCAGTAATGGTCTACCAATCTGGCACGGTTTAACCGATATCAGGCCAATCGAGGTAACTAATAGCTGATTTACGGTCATTTTGAATTCGATATAAACTAGTTAAAAACTTAGGGTGCATCCTCCCCCGAAACCTCAAGTTTTGTTTTATAGTAATGGACTAACATCTAACACAGTTTGCAAAATATTGGGCATGTGGAAGTAAATAATGGCCGATAGGGGGCCATTTTGAATTTGATCGAGTCAGAATTTATCAAGATGCATCCTAAGCTGAAATCTCACATTTCATTCTATAGTAATGGTCCAGCCATCTAGCACGGTTTACCAAATATCGCCCATGTGAAAGTGAATAATGGTCGATAAGAAGCCATTTTGAATTTGATCAAGTCAAAATTTTTCAAGATGCATCCTCATCTGAAATCTCACATTTTGTTTTATAGTAATGGTCCAGCCATCTAGCACGGTTGACCAAATATCTGCCATGTGAAAGTGAATAATGGCCGATAAGCGGCCATTTTGAATTTTATCGAGTCAAATTTTTTCAAGATGCATCCTCTCCTGAAATCACACATTTTGTTTCATAGTAATGGTCTAACCATCTAGCACAGTTTACTAAATAACGGCCATGTGAAAGTGAATAATGGCCGATTAGCGGCCATTTTGAACTTGGACAAGTTGAATTTTTTCAAAATGCATCCTCTCCTGAAACCTTACAATTTGTTTTATAGTAATGGTGTAGATATCTTGAGCGGTTTTCATGATATTCTACAATATCAGGCCTGTCGAGGTGAATAATGGCCGATAGGCGGCCATTTTGAATTTTATCAACTTGAAATTTTTCAAGATGCATCCTCTCCTGAAACCTTACAATTTATTTGATATTAATGGTGTAGCTATCTTGATGGTTTTCATGATATTCCGCATTATCAGGCCTGTCGAGGTGAATAATGGCCGATAGGCAGCCATTTTTAATTTTATCGACTTGAAATTTTTCAAGATGCATCCTCTCCTGAAACCTCACAATTTGTTTTATAGTAATGGTGTAGCTATCTTGAGCGGTTTTCATGATATTCCGCTAAATCTTTTAGTCGGATTTACCGATGTTATAAATTAGGTCAAAGTGCTGGGTCAACTTCAAGGTCAAGGTTCAAAAACCTGAAAAGGCACAACTAGGGACCTTAGAGAACATGTATGTGCAATATGACTGTCATCGGCTCAGTACTTTTCGAGATCTGCGCAGGAAACAAAGTGCACGTCAAAACGTCTAAATAGGTGATAGTTCTGAACCAGAAGTAGGTCAAAGTTCAAATACCCCAAAAGGCACAACTAGACCCCTAGGGGTGTTGTGTGTAAAATTTGAAGACAATCGGACAAGTACTTTCAGAGATATGCTCCGGAAACAAATTGTTTACGGACGGCCCAACGGCCCAACGCCGTAACATCATCATTTTCTCCTCTGCGACCTTGCGTATTGAATTCAGATTAAAAATATTTGAACCTGTCCATTATCCACCTGAAAGTAACCCACATACCAAAAATTGTTATCCTAGCTTATTTTCTTACAAATTATAGGCAAAAGAAGAGGCAAAAAAAAACGGAGGCGGAATCCATAGCTCCCTCCGTCTCACCTACGGTGACGGCGGGAGCTAATAAAGCCCCTCGCAAACATCTGAACATGACACATGAAATTAGGAGATTGTCGCTTATTAGGTAGCCTAACTGCATGGCCTTAGAATAGACTAGTAGGCCAGTGTTAATGTAAAATCCTGCCCATGATGATAGACTCTAGGACACAGAGCTGTAAAATGTTCTGTCTATATATTTGGCTTGGTGATTAATTATCGAATTTTGGCCAGAAGCCAAATAGCTATGCACGAATAAACTTGTATAATTGTTAGCAGCGTTCACAACTGACAGTGGTCTGGTGGTCCGAGACCACCAGAAATCATGTCGGACCACCAGAACATTCATATCCAGTGGTCCTGTGGACCACCAAAATATGTAGCCCTGATCAGAATGGTAACATGCCCCAAAGATAGAAACAATCGTTGCAACTCGCGGGTGATAATACCAGAAACACTGTACCCTCTCTCATCCTTTTGATTGAACAAAACACGTGAGGTCATGAATTATTGACATTGAGATCGATCATCATCCTTGAACTGTCTCCTGTCATGCAGCGGGATGCCTTTTGTGGTTTTACAAAATTAACGATGTGGAAACACATCACGCTTTTTCATGAAAAATTCTGGTTCAATATTCCCAAGTGTTGTAACGTTAGTTTTTGTCAGCACCACTAAAAAAATTGTAGGACCACCAGATCCTCTGAGCTGGTGGTCCTGTGGACCACTGCTCATAAAAGTTTGTGTCAAACCCTGGTAAGCTGCATGCTCCTAATACTGAAGTGCTTTATTTCACAATAACAGTTAGTCATAGCTCTCTGATAGATCATAATGACATATCTCACTAACAATTAGCAGTTTAAATATAAATTTACTCTTTCAGTATGTGAATTGACTATCGACATTAGATTTTGACATAAAAATGTGTATGCTATGCCCATAAAATAAAAGACAGGCTTTTTTTTGCTACTAAGTCTCATATTTACAGGATTTCAAGTAAGTTACAAAACACCATTAAAATTGAATTATTTGATTAACCCTTTAAGTCCTAACGATGCATTAAAGCATCATTTTACATCCCTGAAAACAAGACTTAATTTTCCTACAACTAAAGGTTTTACAATGAAAATTCCCATTAAACTGGTTCACCAATACATGGTAATTTTGTTTAATTTTTCACCCATTTCTAATCATCTTCATCCACTACAAGTTAAGAATCACGACAGCAATTCGCGGCTTGTAGTGGATGAAGATGACAATGGTAAACTCAGGCTTCAAAGGGTTAAGTGAGCATCTATCACAAGACATGTTACAAACCCCCAGCCTACCACTCACAGGCTATGTTGCAGTGTAGGCCTAACCCAACACTAACAGTTGTATTTGTTGGAGAGACAATGTACTATGACTAGGGACGTCAAACGTTTCACAAATTCAAACGGAAAAGTCTGTCAGATTGTTTTTCGGCTTTGCAAATAAATGACAGAGAAAGACTGAGGTACAGGTTTGTGTGAAATTTATTGCACATTTGAAAAATTCACTTTTTTTGTGTGAGGTGGTGCACAAAGGAGCACAAAAAGGGTTAACACAACTACCCTACAACCAGACTTTTCATAATAACTTTCAAATGAAATAAGATATTGCAAAAAAATATGGATTTGTTTTTCTGCAATTATTTTGAAAATTTCCATAAAATTTTTAAAAATCAGTGGATGGAAAAAAATGGTTTGACCTCCCTACTATGACTATGTGTACATGGTGTATGTAGGCCTAGACCTAGATAGATATTTTAAAGACTCGGACGAAGATTTCACTCAACATGTCAAAACAAACTGACGGGAGTGACGCACTCACTCATGAATCAGTCACTGAATCAGGAGGGTGCACATGGTCATGAGTCCTGGAAATTATGGATTCTTCCCACTTCACTGTTAGTGTTACCCATTTTTTTGGCCTCACTATCCACTTTTTATAAGGGAAAAGTGATATAAATTATAGATAAAAATGGATTCGTTTTTTAACCTATGTGCACCCTGAATCAGTGTCAGCGACAGTGAGTCACTAATGACTCAGTGAATGGGTGAGTCAGCTGGGCAGTGTCAACAGTGACAGTGTCAGTGACCAGGTTCAGGGGACTGTCTTTTGTTTAAAAAATATACCCCGGTAGTTAATCATACCAGCTCTGACAAGAGTGATTCGTGGGTTATTATTATTTCAATTTCTTCCTCTTAAATTAAAAAACAGAAATGTTCTTCTGCGTTCCTTTATCCCAGACACATTCAGTCTGTCACATGCCAATGTTTTGCTTTTGCGCCATGGATCGACTCTCCACAGCTGAGCAAGCTTTGGTAAATATTGCTGACGTCACTGTATTCTGTGTAGGTTGAAAAATTCCACTCACCAGGTGACGCTAATGTCGTTGCAGTTTTACCACAACCATTGAAGCGACACCTGGTGAATACAGCCAACCGCACACACTTTGAATTATTAAATATTAAAAGTAAGCTTAATATATAGTTTCCTGTATTTTAAAAGTACAAATTTTATATCGTAACGTCATGAGGCGGACCTGTAACATCCAACATTCATCACACGAAGTAATAGGCCTATAGTTGCAGTCAACTTCCACCAGCGTTGGGTGTTTTTCGCTGATTTCTCAGTCAATTCTAAATCAATTTTCATGAAATTTTGCAAGCACTCTTTTCAACTATTCCGGCGCCTACCCTGAAAATTTCGTGAAATTTGAATAAGTATTTCAAAAGTTAGACCATTTGACAAGTAGTGGAATTTCGTGAGTGAAGCTGATAGCATGCGATGGGTTTATAGAGGAGCGTCATAATTCGCAAAAACTACATGTCAAATGGTCTAACTTTTAAACTACATGATTTTTTTCACTGAAATTTTCAGGGAAGTTGCCGTAAGACTAGAAAATAATGCTTGCCAAATTTCATGACAATCGGATGAAAATTGCGTGAGTAATTAGGGAAAAGCATGCAACGCAAAAATGACAAATTTAAAGTGACTTTTACTATAGTTCTGTGGCTGAAAATAAGTTGTAGTGATATCCACACGACGTGAAGCGACACCTGGTTAATATATTGGTATCAAAGCGACCCCTAGTGAATATAAATTTTCAGTAGTAGAGCGACACCTGGTGAATATTATAAAAACGTGCACCTGTTGAGGTGACACCTGGTGATCTTTACGTGGTACAGACCACATAAACTGATGACGTTTCACACACTAGGAAGCTGACAAAATGTCGAAAGCAGACTTTAACACACACCGTGAAGCCCTTCTAAGGGCTCACAAAGAAGTTTCAGACCCAAACAACAAAACAGACTGGTATATATTAAATTAATGAACATTTCTAGTTTATTATAAAATAACAAATAAGCGATTAGAGTAAATTATAGTGAGTTTAAAGTGAACCGGTGGGGGCGTTCCTCCACTGGCACTGACCACTCCAGTCTCCACTGTGACTTTCCAGACCAGTCATCACTCTGTCACTGGTCATTTCGATGGCTGGCAGTGGCAGTGGCATGCCTGTCCATGTTCTATCAAAGTGAACAAAGCAGTAATATGAATAGGCATGCCTAGAAAGCGAGCGGAATAATTATTATGAACTAAAGTAGGGGCTCATGTGATGACATAGGCTATAGCCTAGGCCTGCCCTAGGCTAAGCCTAAGTATAAGTCAATTTAACGTGAGGATAATGTGTAACGTTAGGCTAGACTACACAACAAATGGCAGTAGGGTGTTGAGCGATCCATATATCGTCGGAAGGCCCAGGCCGCCCACTTGCGAGCTGGCTAAAGTCTAAACCAAAGAAAGAACAAACATTACATTGGGCCCTGCAACACTGAGTTAGATTACACTACTATTTACAGGAATGTAGTGTTATCTACATCGTCAGTGTCTAAAAAAATAAAAACGGAAGCAAATTTTTTAGATGTCGTCCAAGTATGTTGTTGAACTAGACTAAATGAATTGTCAGTGAGTTTGGTCTTAAATAACTTTGTAAGGGAAATGTTCTCGCAGGCAATTTTTCTACTTGCTAGGTGGTGTATACATTCACATCGGCGATAATCAGGGACTTTGACCATATATTTTTTCCTGTAAGTATGTGGGGATGGCTGAACTTTGACCTCAACAATACTAATCAGGAAACAAGATGTCAGCGCCCATGAACACATACTGGGAAATATTCAATCTAACACTGTAAACATTAGATTTTTGGCCTTTCCTTGCTGACACCCGTTGCTGTAAGAGCTCGCGAGTCAGCTCGCTATCAATTAAATTTTATGGAGCAGGCTCGGGTATTTCCGAACACCTAAGCCTGTGGCTGTGCACTTGATCTCTGGTGTCCCCATTTGTCTAAGTTATCAGTAACAGCTTCCCACGTGACATCAGTTGACGAATCAAACTATGATTGATGATGTAATTCACCAGGTGAATGGCCATTAATGAATCTGAAAATTGTACAGGAAGTTGTAGTACCCAAGGTAACGCCAGGTATGTTCAAAATAGAGGGGGTGATGTCGAACACCAAGTAGGGTATAATCAACACCTACCCATTTTTTTAGCCGAATCTGTTGAAATCTGAGATTTTTTAATCATTGTTCTTTCATATTCCTTTTCAAACCAACATAGTAATGTCACAACCATTTGCAGGCCTACAAATCGCTTCATTGCTGTACTTCCAATGACGCATTCACTGTGAAGCTGTGGTGTATTGGCCCAGTGTTCGTAATTAGACGAAACCAAATTAATTGATGTGTCTATTTCCGAACACTTCCCAAATGATGGGGCTATCATGACGAAAAATTGTTTTTTGATGTTTTTATATCTAGGAGGTGCATTGCAAAGTACATTTGCCCATATAAATAATAATTTCAGAATTGATAATACATATCATATTAAACATACCATTACCTTTCATGTAATTACCTTAATTTTTAAAGACTTGTCTACTTCACGACATTTTGAAAGTGACTTTTTAAAATAACAAAATGAATGGATATGAAATTGGTCCATAATAACGGTGCGTGCCAGAACAGTCACGCACAACGGGCAGCTCTGCCTGACACAATTTATTCATGTCTAGCCAGCAACGGGATGAAATATATTAGCAATGTTCGGAAATACCCCCCGTTTGGAAATACCAGAGCCCGCTCTATTCTCCAAGATCTGTTTCAATTGTTAATTTAAACGAATCCATAATGTTTTGTGCAAGCAATTTATCCACACGTTTGCGCAACCAACATTACTGGCAAATTAATACTCTGTGACTGTGTCAAGAGTAGCCTAGGTACATACAATAAATTTTCAAATTGTCCAATAAAATTATGCTGAGCCTTTTTTCGTAACTGCCGACATGCTAAAAGAAATATTTGACCACACTCCACAGTTTTGTGTGAGCAAGAAAAATGCTGTGCTAGATAAAAATCTGAGCTAAATTATAAAAACGTCCAAAATATGGCACCTCAATGTTGCAAATTGTTAAAGGGATACAGAATCCAAAACATCACCCAGACACTTCAGCTTTTTGAACCAGCTGAAGAAAACTACTGAGATGATGCCGCTGTTGAGTTTTAGTTTTTAGATACATCAGGGCACCCAACGAGTGCCCCGCATTACAGTAGCAGTAGCAAATATACAACATAATAATCAGAAATTTGGGCATAGGCTCCCTAGGGGGTCATGGAAGAAGAAAAATTTTGATGGATTCTCATCCTTATGGCTATGAAACTTCCATTTTTACCCTCGGTACACCCCATGAGGAAGTGCAGGGCAGGCAAACAAAATTTAACAGAGGTTTTAACCTGGGCGAACTAGTGAAGCCTTCCCTGGGTATGTCAATTCTTAGAGTTGTTCTGTCCAGACGGTCTTGATAATGTCCTCCAGAACTTCCTCATAGGGCAGTGGACATAGTCTATTTTCATTTTTTTGCATTTTTTCACAAAAATTACAAAAATGGCACCTGAGTAAACAAAATTATTAGAAGGGGCCAGAGCATGCCTGTTCCCCTTACCTTTTCAAGCACTTGTTGCAACAATTACGGAATAGAGGCGAGAGCTGGCATCATTTCTCATAATTGCGAGAAATCTAATGATGGGAATCCCTGGAAAAGTGATAAAAGTGCCATTCAAAACAAATAATGCTTTTAATTCTACAATGATGGCTTCATTTCTACTAGTAATAGTGAGCAAAAAGAACAAACAAACGTGGAAAAATATGTCTTTTGTAGGGCCAATGCAGTGTAGGGCCAATGATTTTCTGTTTCAAAAAAATTGATTTCCCGTTTCACATTTTAGCGAATTCCATTTCATTCCATTTCAGCGCGGTTTTCACAGATTGTTGACGAAAATTACTATAGTTATATAGACTATAGACTATAGTTACTGAGTGTGTACAAGTAATTCAGATCTGTAATTAAAAATAACACAATTGTTGATTGCCAATCATCAACCGAACAAAACACACAAAATATTTTTTTTTCTGTTATAACTGCATAACTCAGTATCTTACCAATGACAAGCAATAATAAAAAGTAGACTAGTATAATAATCGCTGATGGAAAAAGTGCTGACCCATCCAGCCCCTCATCAACGCACACACGGCGGTATTGATTGTACTGTTATTTCCCAGTCACCTTAGCCAACGTTGGCCCAACATTAAGCATGGCTCGAAATAAGGCCACTCCTCCAGTCCGGTACTGCCAAAAAATGTGCAGGAATGGCACAATTTTTTACTAGCCATTCTGATGAACTGGCAAATTTTAGGCCATCCTAGGACAAAGGCCATTTCTGAGAATGACAGTTTTTACTCAGGAATGGCAGTTTCCGTGTCTCGCCAGTCCTGTGGATTGGCTTGCCCCCAACGTTTAATTCTACCCCTGTTAAGTCATACGACGCATGCGTGATTTGGGAGTCCTCAGCCTCAGTCCTCAGCCTCAGCCGATTTATTGCAATTTTTCTCATTTTACGTCAATAATTTGACCCTGTGGGCGCGATAACTTGAAAAGTTTTTCACATATTCTCTTCAAATTTGTTATGTATGTTACTTATAAGTAGTTCTTGGACAAGTTCAATAATGGCTGAAAAAAAAAAAAAGGCGAATTTATTGTGATTTTTCTCATTTTACGTCAATAATTTGACCTCGTGGGCGCGATAACTTGAAAAGTTTTTCACATATCCTCTTCAAATTTGTTATGCATGTTACTAATAAGTAGGTCTTGGACAAGTTCAATAATGGCTGAAAAAAAATTCAAAATGGCCGATTTATTGCGATTTTTCTCATTTTACGTCAATAATTTGACCTTGTAGGCGCGATAACTTCAACATTTTCACAAGTATCCTCTTCAAGTTTGTTATGCATGTTACTAATAAGCAGTTCTTGGACAAGCTCAATAATGGCGGGTAAAAAAATCAAAATGGTCGACTTATTGCGATTTTTCACATTTATTTTACGTCCATGATTTGACCTTGTGGGCGCGATAAATTGAAAAGCGGCTGGTTTTTTATAGATCTGCTTGTAGTCTATGCAAGTATTATATAGTATATCATATTATACATGTATCTATCTTATTTAACATACCATTTATATCTTGGGCTGTTATTTACGTGATGACATTCGTCCTTACTTTCTTTATCATAATTCGGCGGCGGGCTATTATCGAGTGTGCTCTTGTTTACATGTGCAGTGTGACACGTGTACGCGTCATCCAGACTGGCACAATACACAGAACATACACATGCATGGCTCTGAGTCACTACTGTTGTCCAGTCACGCCATGCTGCATGCACTGGGATAGCTATCAGCATGTACAGTGCGCACATACAAGTAAATAGATATTGATTTTTGATATGGCATCCCTGTATGGTAGTGCCTACCTGATAGTCTACAACATATTCACTTCTTCCCAGCAAACCTGTATGTCGCCAGCACAGGGCTCTCCTCACACAGGCACAAGCTGCACACACCAAAAGCTTTTATTCCTAAACTCACACATGGACTTGCCCATTTTCCCAGGAATGCTGCTAACTGTGAAATGAGACTAAAATCTGTTACATTTACTTGTATAACAAATATATCTGTCTTTTTGTGCAACTAGATATTGTAATTTTTAGTAGCATTAGAAGACTAAAACATGCCGTTTAGTAGCAATCACTCTTAAAATCAAAAATTTTAGTCGCCTGCGACCGGCTATGTCGAGCACTGCCTTGTGCAAGGAGTGTCGACACCTATCTTGGTGTCAAATTTTGTTATCATTGCAAAACCAGTATGTACACATGGTAAAGCCCTACAATCACAAGTAGAAGATAGTCACATGTCCAGCAACATGAAAGTTGGCGCAATAAACCACCTTCCCAAGTAATGGCATGCAGGGTGCTTTGCATAGTGTATTAGATTTGATCATGGCTATCTGTCCATACCTGAGTTGAGTGATAGTGCTTGGAATTATTTTTATCAGAATATGAAAACATTATTGATTCGCTTAAATTAACAATTGAAACAGCTCTTGCAGATTAAGGATATTTAATTGATACGGATTTGTTCCTTCACTGTGATATAATTATATTGATAGTAATGTAGAAGTCCCCCCCCTCCCTTTGTCAGCATCAGTCGAGCCATTCCTGGGGGGGGTCTGCTCCGAAACTATTATAGCCGAAGTTCTGACATATTTCTTGGGAACAGATGATGACGGAACATTGAGGTCTCTCTGTAAAACTCTTTTATTGAGCAGACCGACTTTTAACAACTTCTGACATTTAATTAAAAAATTGTTAAGAGTTAAGCATTGCATTGGTTTCAGTCATTAATTAGAAATAAAGATTTAGTTGAGCTGTATTCATTACTAAGCCATTTTCTTTATTTTCAGGGCTCTATTCACATATGAGGGGAAAACAAACACAATCAAGGTGTCTGAAACAGGTGGTGAGTGGAAATTGAATTAATTTTATCCAGGTTACTTACAAGTGGTAAAAATCTTGAAATGCCTGAATTCTACAAAAAATTATCAATGCAATGAAAGTGCCTGAAAAATGAGACATTTAGCAGCAAGTTCTTGAAACTCCTTGATTTTTTACAAATATCCATATATAATTTTATTGGAAATAGCACAGTGATATGTCTTATTCTCTTATTATCTATGTATGATTTTATAGTATTACAGATTACTGGCAGTTTTTCTGCTATACTATTCTACATGTATGCTGCTACACTATTAAATCATTATGTACTCATTAATGTGGCTTTCTCTGTTTGAATTGTTCCCTGAAAAATATTATTGTGGTCCTTGAAAGTCCATTTTGTGATTGGTTAGATGTATGAACACTGTTTATCTAATTTTTGCTGCAGCGTTGTTTAACGTCACATAGCGATGCATAGTGTGACATTACTTAGTTTGACATCACATAGTGTGACATTACTTAGTGTGACGTCACATAGTGTGACATTACTTAGTGTGACGTCACATGGATGATGGTGTGACATTACTCAGTGTGATGTCACATGGTGTGACATTACTTAGTGTGACAGCACATAGTGTGAAATTACTTAATGTGACGACACGTAGTGTGACATTACTTAGTGTGATGTCACATGGTGTGACATTACTTAGTGAGACATCACATGGTGTGACATTACTTAGTGTGATGTCACATAGTGTGACATTACTTAGTGTGACATAGACGTCACTTCATTTGACCATGAATGTCACCAAATTACTAGTCTTTGAGTAAGAAATCACATCCGAATTATTTGGTTATTTTGAAGTGTGTAATTACAGCATAACAACACACCTTAACTGTTAATTATTTGTTCTACGGTGCGAGGATGCGTTTGTCTAATTAAAAAACGAAGGTGACTGGTCTGACATGCTAAAGGAGGGTTGTTGAGGGTTTCTTCCCTTCATGCTCTACTACATCTAATTATGACTGTGTGATTTTCTGCTTTACTTAATGCTAATTAAGATCAGTGGATATTAGTTTTATTTATAAACCATGTAAACTTTATTGCCAAAACTCTTATTTAATAATGTTATAATTTTAGGTTCATTGTCACATACTTTGATGTGGATATCACAACATATCCTAATTTATAACGCCAAAAATTGACTTACTGCACACAGCCAATCAACTTAATCAATATATTTGTTTAGATGGCGGGATTGAGGAAATGGTGGATGAGTTGAGTGGTGGAAAGATAATGTACGCTTACTGCTCTGTAAAGGATCCAAATACAGGTCTGCCAAAAATGGTGCTCATCAACTGGGTGAGATAGCAGAAAGTCTGCTTATCAATTGCTCTAATGGATAATTATGTTGATTTTGAGTTTGAGCTCCAAGTATTGTAACCTACTGATCGTGATTTCAAAAAACCAGAGAAAATCCAAATTTCTCCATATGTGATCAGTATTTAATAGTTTACAAATTTATTTATTTTAATATATACAACTAAGTCACACCAAATCCAAAATTTGTTAAAACTGCAAGCTGTCTCTCTAATTTAAATTTCTGCTCACTTGTAGTCATCGGTGCCAATAACAAAATTATTAAAATTCATCTGAAGTCAATTATTTTAAAATTTTGTTGATTAAATTTTCTAATTTACAACTAACTCACTCAACAGTCTTTGTCTATATTTGAAGTATATTTACAGCAACCAGAAGGGGTGCCAGAAATGAGGAAGGGAGCGTGTGCCAACCATACTCTGGATGTCTCAAAATTTTTCAGGGTAAAGTTGAATTATAATACACTTATCTTGCTTATGTTTAATGTTTAAGCAGCAGATTCAGAACTCCAATAAAGCAAAAACTATACCATCTTAAATGTCCAGTTTTTAATCATTTTTATTATTCTTTAAATTAATCTTAACTGACATTGCTTTAATAAAATAAGAAAAAAAATGCAGCCTTTTCACCTTTCAGTCTTTGGATCTGACGTCTGTAGACGTCAGATTCCGATGTATATCGATGTCACTGAAAGAAATAAATAATTAAACATTTATACCCAGCAAACACGACACATTAACACAATGTTGTTTTGATGTTGGCCCACCATCTTCGACTTCGGCCCAACATCAAAACAACATTGTGTTAATGTTTTGTGTTTGCTAGGTATTAACCATAGACCCATAACATAGGTATTCAAATGAAGCCAAAAGAGTTAACTAACACATTTATATAATTGAGAAAATCCTCTGGTATCCATGGTTTATTTTTAAATATTCCAGCGTTGTAAGGGCTGAAGAAGCAAATGGTATATAAATAGCTTTTATAACTAAATGGCTAATGTGGTATATCTTATTACAATGTTATCCTTTAAAACTGGATTTTTGCCCACATTATCCCTATTATAGAAGGTAGAATCTGAAGTACAACTTAAGTATTGCTAAAAAAGAATTTTTGTCATTGAGAAGAAAATTAGTCACATTTGCTTCTAAAAAAGATTTGTTTCAAAAAAGGCAAAAATTAATTGAGAATTAGCTTTCAGTATTTTAATGCTGCAATCTTTTACATTGTAATTTGATTTGTTGATTTTCAGGGAGCACATGTTACAATAAATGCCCGCACAGAAGATGACGTGGATGCCGATGAAATCACTGACAAAGTATCTAAATCGTCAGGGTCTAATTACAGCGTCCATAAAGAGCAGCGTAAGCCAGGATCAGACGCCCCTCAGGGCCCAGTGGTAAGACTACATCCAACTTTCAAAAAACATGTGCAGCCTGCAACCTCTGTTATCCCCAATCCTGCTATGTTCTGCCTGAGCAGCTTCAACTCAAATTCCAACTTCAACTCTATGAAAAATAGAAGCAAACAATTCAGCAGCACAGGGTTAACATTTCAAATAGTGCAAAAATAAATATAACCCAATCTAAATTTCAAGGCAATATGCAGCAAAGAAAATATCAATAATATGAAAGGAGAATTGAATACTAAGTTTTACAATTTAAGAATTACAATTTAGTTTTAATTCGAAAATACCACACTTTATTTCAGTATTTCTGATTTTACTTTTAAAGGGGATAAACACGCTTTTTACCCTTTCAGTGCAGGAACCGTTTTTAGACATCAGAATCTAACGACTGTAAACGTCAGATTCTGATGTTAGTATGAGGGCAGCACACTGAAAGAATAAAAAAGTTGAATGGCTCTAGACCCATAACATAGGTATTCAAATGAAGCAGAAAGACCTAACTAAGACATTTATGATAATTTCAAATCGAAAAATATTTTTACTCTTGCAGTGCAGAGATGGACTTTAGACGTCAGAATCTGGCGTCTACGTCTGAAATCGATCCCGGCACTGTAAAGGTTAAATACTTTCAAACTTTTTGCAGCAAGTGGTTTGAACAAAGATATTTCCTAACAGTTTAGACCACAACAATAGTGTATTTACTCTCTCATAACATTACATCACCTGATTTGCTGAAAATGGGAGATGATTTTGTGCAGATGGGTCACATACGATGTGTGTTTTAGGCTAATATTATCCTACCTTTTTGTTTTTTTAGGGATCTGTCTACCAAAGGACTAGAGCTGATAACGAAATCAAACATTCCTCTCGCGGGAAATTCTGGGACAGTCTTGCTGTGAGTATGTTGCAGAAATAAAATTTCAAATACACCATTATTTAACACTTTGAGTACTGAATTATTTATTAACGTTTTAAATATATATTCGCTTGAAAAAAAAGGCAGCATTTTTTATTTTAGTAGCTTTTAACCCAAGACGACTGATGTTGACCGTAGAGTCTTTCTGTGTTTTCATTAAACCATATGTAGCAAGTCTGTGAAACTGGAAGTATTACAAATTCATAACACTGGTAACAGTTCATAAGTTGTGACTTAAGTTTCACAATAACCAGGTGAGATTTGCGTTTCATGGCAGCGAGAGACAGAAAAGTTTTTGGAAGTGGGTGACTGTCAATATGTTGCCAATTTGGGTGAGATCTTGTAAATGTAAATATATTTATTTTCCTGGATAATCCAAGGAAAATGAATATGTTTACATTTAAAAGCTCTCACCCAAATTTGCAGCACATTGAAAAAATGTTATCATGGGAAATGTGAAAGGGCTCATTTGCAAATATTTTTTTCAACATACAGTATAACTTGTCTTGACCGGTTACCAGTTTGAACGGCCACCTCCACTCATCGGTCACCATTTGGAGTTCCAAATGCATTTTCTGTATAAATGACCGGCCACCTCCATAATGCGGCCACGGCCAGTGATTTTTCAGCAACAAGTCATTTTTTGACCTCCAATTACTGGCCACTATATATCGGCGGCCACTTTATGTCAGCCAATATATTAAAATCGGCGGCATGAATGACAGACATTGCGGTAAAAAAATTATAAGTGTTGTGTAATTTTTGCATAGATTTTTGTAATATAGGACACGGCCAGTGATTTTCCAGGATCAAATCAACATTTGACCTCCAATTACCGGTCAATAGGCATATATATATGTTTAATATATCATCAGCGGCAGCGTGAATCTATTCTGAAGATCCTACTGGCGTTAATTTTGTAATACAGGTTGTTAAACGGCCACAGCAAAAAATAATAAACTTCATATTACCGGCCACAATATCGGTCAACAAGTCAACTTCTGACTTTAATCACCGGCCACTAATATATCGGCCACTAATATATCGGCGGCCACTATAATAATAATAATATACAGTAGGCCTACTTATAGTACATGTCAGTCAAAACGCTTAAACTATATCTCGGTCGATATAATAAAATCGTCAGCGTGATTGCCAAACATCAAGGCAAAACAGTTTAAATGCTGGCGTAAATAATGCATTTTTCAAATTTCTGAACGAAATAATACTGATATAATACTCTATAATACTGTATGCCGAAATTTATAATACAATGTTCAGTGTGAATCGCGACATAGATGTCAACAACGATTACAACAAGTCTGGACTGACCCTATAAGCGCTGAGGTATATTTACTGTTGCACATAGTGTATCAACGTTTACCTTATTAGTAAAGATGCATTAACAGCAAATCCACATTGTGTTCCATGTAGAAAAATCACATATTTTATTTTGACTATATTTATGCCTTACGTCAGAGCGCTGATACTGTGAGTAAGGTGATCACTGAAATATCAAGATTTTAAATATTACGTCACCACGCCTTATATTGGATGTATATGGGTAGGCCTACGTTGCAATTCCATCATATGATTAATATCACTATTTTTCTTCATTTGTGAATGAAGAATTGATACTTGTTTACATCCAATCAGTGGTTATCGTGGTGAAAGGGTGTAGAATTCTTTTAAGATTTCATGTTGAATTAAATTTTACATTAACTCATGAATGCATGCAACAACAAACACGTGATAATATCCCAATGATGAATTAATGCTGGTTCAGCATTGTAGACGGCGGACCAACATCAATACAACAATGCGGCGATGTCACGTGATTGATGGAAACATCACACGTAAAATCTCCTTACATATCGTTTCATGCGCGATGAACGACGAGACGTGACGATGACCTGTGGGCGGGTGTTGTCGACCAATCACAGTGAGATTATGCCGGCCTTCAAATGATTGACAGCTCGACAAGCAGTGACAGCAGGCCTAGAATCAAACGTTCAACCAAGACAGCTATTGTGTTTTATTATATTTTCTTGCTTCTTGGCGCTAAACAGTCAATTAGCGCGTGTCACCAGTAAACACCCTTTACCGGCGTCAAACTACAAGGCCCATGTATTTTTTGATAAAGAACCATTATTACGGGTGGTGATTAGAAACTCGCATGAGCTGGTCAAAGTATCAAATCCATACATATTATTTGAAATATATTTTATTATTATGATTGAACATATTTTTATAAATGCATCAATATTTATTATCGTTTTTATGATGTTTGAAAAATTGGTTATGAGTCCTTTGATTTCACAACATGAAAAAACGTGTAGAAAACGGAGAAATCTGTGGAATGTATAAATATGAAATGTAAATGTTATTATTGTTTTAGCGCACAGATTTGAAATCGTGATGTGCAATGTCACTATCTGTAAGATCATAGCAAAGAGGAAAATAACAATTTGCTGCAAGCATGTGTTTTAACACGTTTCATAATTAAATTTCTTACTCAATTAATCACCGTTGAGACTTAAAATATAGAAGGGTTCAAAGAGTTAATTAGCCCAGTCTGACGGGAAGTTAGGCACAGTGCAAAACCCCACTCTACTGCAGTAAACAGGAGACGCCAATTCTATGCTGAATCAATGGTGGCCCGCCAGCTGCAACGTCGAGCTAACAACAAACCAACAGTGGGAGCACACCTTTTACTGCCTGGCCAAAGAATAGTCAAATTTATTTTTCGCTTGAAACATATATTTTTCACTCAGGAAATAACTACACATTTTTTTCGGAAGGCAATATATTAATATATATCACAATAATTTGTTGGAAATTTAATTCGCATACCACCTCGTGACGTACCATTAGATTTAAAAAGATTAAATATATATTATATATACACCTAATATTTAAAGGGTGCCGATTACCGGTCACTAGGACACACTCATACTGACATGTGGAGCCAAAAGGCAGTATCTGCTTACCAGAAAAGTAAGCAGATACTCTGCTTTGTAGAGAGAGCAGCAGATAGATCTCCAGTGTCGTGCCCAGCAAACACGCTACGTTGAAACAATAATGGTTTAATGTTGTCCTAACGTCTGCGACGCTTGCCCAGCATTAAAACATCATTGTTTGCTGGGTGTTTACTATGTGTGTATGTTTCACACCGCCTACCAGTACATATAAACGTAAATACAGCATTGTCAGCTGATCATTTTGAGTACAAAAACATGTCTCTGGTATAAAAATTGACACTTCTGATGCCTTATCCGGCCACCTATGTCAAATCTCTTAAAACATTTTTTTTTTTTCAAAAACGAGGCCTCGTATGAGCGGCCACCTGTCTTGAACGGCCACTTTTGGCTTGCATTAGTGGTGGCCGCTCAAAAGAGGCTCTACTGTAATACATTTCCATGGTCCCAGTATATATTATGATATATCTATAGTATTTGTATAAAAATTGGAAATCAATTTAATAATGAAAACTATTTGATATTGAAAGATAATGGTTAGTTGAAATAGTGTAGATATTGTGGACACTTATTATAATTCACTGGTGTATGCATCGATAGTTAAAACAAAATTTTGGCAGTGTGGAAATTGTACTAAATTAAACATCAGATTGGTGTGGCAATATATTTTCTTATTTAAACTTGATGGATAAATGTAATCTTTTAAAATTTTTTAACAGGGTGAACAGAAAACGAGTCAAGCTGAACAGCAACAGAAAATAGTGGAAGAGAAAAGACGACTAGACGAGGAAACTAAGGACAGAGAGGTATAGCAGGGCTTGGTTTTTAAAGTGACTAATAATATGCATCAACAGGAATCTTTATTTATCTCTTACAGTGCTGTAATAGCGTGTTAGATAGGTAAATGTTTTATTGACACAACTAAAAGTCATTACTGACTTATGAATATTTAATTATTTCGGTGAGTTGACCAAACTAAAGATTCAGGGGCTCAACCCACCAAAAATCTAAAAGCGACACAATCAGGCTAAAATCATTGAAAAATCGGGGTTTTTTATTTTGGCTTTTTATTTTGGCCATAAGATGTGATCATGTCCATAGACTAAAATTATGGAAGTCTTTTTAATTTGGGGTTGCTGTGGCAATGTAGCAAGTGTGCCGAAAGCCCCATTTATCAGTTATTCCCGTATTTATTATTATGTCCGAAATTAAATTTAGTCCTCATTTCTCGCTTAACTGGTAAATGCGCAACATAACATTAAAAAAACTTTTTTCAATTCTAGTCTATAGACATGTGCACATCTGCTGGCCATATTAAAAAGCCAAAATAAAAATACAGATTTTTTGATGATTTTAGCCTGATTGTGTCCCTTTAAACTTAAGATTTTTTTAACTTTCTCCTGTTTCCATTAGGAAAGAAGGGATAATAACAGTTGTATCTGTTATTGGCACTCATGAGGTTAACCCTTGGAGTACTAATCCCTCTATAGCCATATTAAGTCTTGTTCGTTTGTCCTTCAAACATGAACATTTGAAGAAGAATTAGATTCACTAGACTGGCTTATACTTTTAACTCTTATCCTGCTGGGTTAATTTAGTTAAATTTTTTAGCCACTTGAAGTTGTGTCCGCTACCGCGAAACCAAACCTTCAAGTGGCCCACAAATTATTCATATATTTGTTTATTTTCAGCACAAATATGTGCAAATCTTGATGTTTAGACACACATTTCATTCCCAATAACAGTGATTTGGATTAATGGAGCAGATTAAAAATGACAATAGTTGTGATCAGCAAAATGCAAATAAATGATAATTTTTGCAGTTTTACGGTTGTGAACCACAGCTTCAAGAGGATAAATATTTAAAGTCCTTAAAGCGCTGAAATATTTTTATATAAACCATGGAGACCAAAGGGTTTTTTCAATTTGAAATGATCATGACTTAGTTAGCTCTTTCCACTTCATTTGAATACCTATCTCTTCGGACGTCATAATCTGACATCTACAGATGTCAGATTATGGAGTATAAAGACGGTCCCCGCACTGTACGCTTTAAGGGTTAACTTTTCTTTTTTTGTTTTTCAAGTCCAGAGAAAGTAAACAGCGAGATCAACGAGAAAATGAAAGGATGAAGAAAGTAGATGCTATGAAAGAGACAGAGAGACAAGCAAATGAACTAGACAAAGAAGCAGAGAAAAAACGATGGGTAAGATGCAACTCTCATTGCTTTGCAAATTAAACAATAATTTTATATCCACTTATGATTATTGCAGTCTACGTCTCTTCAATAAAATATAGTAACTCAACATTTGATTATTGACCAAAGTTCTCCCATCATCTTGTGTATCTTGTACATTATATTATTACATGTATTACTTATTACATGTATTAGCCTAGAATGAGGTCTAAATTCATAAGTAACATGTTTACTTATTAGCCCAGAATGAGGCCCAAATTCATTGGTAGCATGTTGACTTATTAGTCCAGAATGAGGTCTTAATTCGTGGGTAACATGTTTAATTATTAGCCCAGAATAAGGTCATGTTTACTTTATTAGTCTAGAATGAGGTCATGTTTACTTATTAGCCCAGAATGAGGTCTAATTCTGTGGCCAATGTCTCTGTGATGTGGTTGTTAAAATGAATGTGTTTTACCTCTAGGAGGACCAACAGCAGCAGTCGTTGAAAGATGAAGAAGAGCGTCGTCTGAGAAGCGAGAGAATGAGGAAGGAAAGAGCTGCGGTAAACAACTTAGTAATAATTACTGAAATTTGTGGGAATTAACCGTTGAAGCGTTGGATTAAAAAAAATTGTTCACCTGGTTTAAGTTGTGTCTCACTACTGCGATCAACAACCTCAAGTGGTCCAAAATTAATCATTTTAGTGAATTACTCATGAAAATTATTTTTTAACCCCTCATTTTGCTGGGCATCGGATGTTGTTTGTATTATAGAAACTCTGATAATGATTTCATATGCTTAGCTTTATAGAAGGTGATGTGTTGGGCTTCATACTATCTCGGTGTCAGTTGGAACACGCAATCCTCAAATAACAGTTGTTTTTTATTTTGCTGGAAGCTGTGCGCAGCAGAACTAGAACTTATAATGCCACATTCACAGATTTAAAAAAATATTTTGATAAATTATATAAATTTTAGAGGTGCGGGTGCTGATTCTAGTAAATAAAGAAACAATTTTGCAGTTTTAGCTGCCCTGAATCCAATGAAGTGAATATTTAATTGGCTGTGGCCTTAAATGATTGGATGTTAATATTGCTCATTGAACTAAATTCAAGTGAGATTTAATTTTCGTCATTTGAAGCTAGAATTTATGATTTATAGCTTGGAATGATGAAAAATATTACAATTCATTGCGAACAGGTGTTACCACTAAGTGAACGTGTCATTGTTGATGTTTTAATAATATATATTTGTTATTCATCTACAAATAGATTTAATATATATGAATATATTTGCTTGAAATTAATTTAATAATGCTTTTTCTCAGGAAGCTCGGTCTCTAGTCTCACAGAGAAGTCAGGAATCCAAGACGGCATTTGACGACAAACCGAGATCACAATTTGACGGAGAGGACACCACAGTGACTGGTCGACCCGCGCCACCACGAAGGTTTGTTTTAATCTCCCAACAAATCAGCTTGCCATCAGACTATGGCTTGATATTGTTGCAATAATGCATCGGCCCAGCTGCTGTGCCGATGCATTTTAAGAACAATATCAATCCATAGGTTATATCTGCTCACCTAAAAAGTGTCTGGCAGGAGCTATTTATCACTCGTCTCCTGTTACAAACACATTGAATTTAGTAAAATAAAACATGCAATAAAATAGACCAAAATTGAAGCTAGCTTTAATTAATTTTTTCATTGAATACGTCACCAAAAACAAAAAAAATTAAACTGTATTTTGATGTCGCCTCATTTCTTTGTTTTTTCAATAGAACTTCTGCATGTCTTTACTTTATATAATTTATGCATGCCACTTAGTAATTCACAATTGATCATGTGCTGCTTGATTTTAATTTTTTTCTAAATCAGTTAATTTCAGAAGCCGTTTATATCGTTTTCAAAATGTTAATCAAAGTATTTTATGTTTAATTTCACTCTGTCTTTTTAGGCAGCTTAAACATGGCTTTATGGCAGAACAAGAATCTTCACCATCAGACATGCCGAGGAAACAACCGATCAAGTTACCCTCTGAACCAGCCCCTGAACCTCCCTCTCCGTCAGCTCGATACAGACCACCAGAATGTGCCCCTCCCGCTTCACAACCCCCAGCAGAGCCTGTTCAGACAAGCCACGCACCCGCAAAACCTACACGGCATTTCTCCCGTTCTTCAGATGAGGGAGATATCACACCCCAGCCATCTGCCGTCAGGACTCCTTCTCCACAACCCGTGTCTTCCCCCTCCTCAGAAACATCAGTGCCACAAACACGTAATCTACTTAAAGAAGGTCTTCCCCCTCGACAAGGGTCAGATGATGAAGAGGAGGAAGGAGACTGGGAAGGTTAGTCTGACTGTTTTAGCCCTTAACCTGCAGGTACCGATTATATTCGTTTTTTTACATTTTTTATTAGCAAATAGCCTATCAGCTTTCAAACATGTTGCAAATAAAACGTGACATCAATCAGCAAGATTTGAAAATAGTTGACCTCCATTTTGTCAAATCTGAATAATTTTCACTCACTTGAAGTTGTGGATCGCGTCAGCGAGACACAAGTTAAAGGGGGTGAAAATTCAAATTTAATAATTTGGCGGGTAAAGGGTTAACACTCCAGAATGGCATTCCATTTGTCATATTTTTTTTTATCCTTGTCACTTTTAGTACGGTCCGTAACAGCGACAGTCCAGTCTTGATGATCCTTGTAACAGAGTCTTGGTAAAATGTAACTGGAGCATCATGATATAAGTAAAATGTACCAACTTCGCGTTTATTTCGAAACTGTATGACCTTTTGACTAGCTGCGACAAACTTGTTCACATACAAGGCTTGCTGCAGTAAGTCGAAATGTCATAGAGTTTCAAAATAAACGTTCCAAAACTGGTAATTTTTACTAGTCTACTCACTATTCCGGCCGGCTTAAAAAAATGAATAGAAAATAGTAACAAACAACTAGGCAGGACTACATATTAATCCTTTAAGTCCTCAAGATGCATTAAAGCATCATTTTACATCCCTGAAAACAGACTTAATTTTCCTACAACCAAGGGTTTTAGAACGAAAATTTTGTTGAAACTGTTTTACCAATACATAGCAATACATCAAATCATCTTCATCCACTACAAGTCGAGATTTGGCCAGCAATTCGCGGCTTATAGTGGATGAAGATGACAATGGTGAATGCAGGCTTGAAAAGGCTAACTCTTTCAGCACTGAGACCATCTATAGACGTCAAATTCTGACGTCTATAGACGGTCCCCACACTGAATGAATTAAAAAGTTATCATGACCCATTATAGGTATTTAAATGTAGCAGAAAGAGCTCACTAGGACATTTATGATGATTTTAAATTGAAGAAAACCCCATGGTCTCCATGGTATATACAAAAATGTTTTAGCGTTCCAAGTGTTAAAAAAACATCATGAGCTTCAATTTGATACATCACTCTTATATTATAAAATCTTAACATTTTTATTTCATCTTGCTTCACGCGATGTCACTATAATACCCCTCCCTGCTGTATTATTGTTTATTCAGAGGAGACGCCATCTCAGCCTGCTGTTGTTAAATCCCCAGTAACTCCAGAAGAGGAGGATTTGTATGAGGACACAGGATCTATGCCGATTCGTCACACGGCCCCCGACACACAGGATAATGAGCCGTATACGCAGCAGAGTGAAGTGATTGAATCCCCGGGGGATGATAAGGGTGTCATAGCCAGAGCTCTCTATGACTATCAAGCTAGTTAGTATATTATATCGACTTTGGATGTGAGAATCTGATGTCCGCACATCAGATTCTCACATCTAAAATAGATCCCCGCACGGCAAAAATATTTCTAATGGTATTTAAATGAAGCGGGAAGAGCTAACTAAAATATTTATGATGATTTCACATTGAAAAAAAACCCTTTGGTCTCCATTTTTTATATAAAAATATTGCAGCATGTAGGGTTAAATAATACTGGAAGTAAGGAAAATGAGACTTTAGCCACCTTTTACGATCAAGTGTCATATAAATTTAAATTGTGACAAATAAAAAAGTGAACAAAAATATAAAATTAAAAGTAATAGATCTATTTATTTCAATAATTATATCAGTTATATTCTTTCAATACAGTAAAACCTGCTATGAACAGCCACTGTCAAAGTGGCCTTTTAGATAGGCATGTAGGTGTGCAGTCAGACAAGAGATTACTTATGTTATAAGCCCAGTTTTTTTGTATTATTCCCGCTATGTTAAGCTTACTTCTATTCTTTTGCAGGTGAGGAAAATGAAATCACTTTTGATCCTGAAGACCTGATCACAAATATTGAGCAGATCGATGACGGATGGTGGATAGGAGTCGCACCCGATGGCAGTCAAGGAATGTTCCCCGCTAATTATGTAGAAATAATATAGCAGCATATTGAGACTAAATCATCTTGGTATCATTTTACATATTTACCCTGGAAATCAAATACATGTAGTTGTATCTGCCACTTACTAAGTGGAACATAAAAACGATTTTTCTGAAAATCAAATTCGGATCAAAAGATTGTATAAGGTAAGTGACAAATACAAGCTTGTGATTTCCAGAGGCACTTATGATGTTTTAGTCTCAAATGGACCTGAATAGGCTGCTGTATTTCAGCTTTTCTGGATTTGTTGTTCAGAATCCAGTGATAATACACTTTGCGTACATAGAGTATTCCATATTGGTGCTGTACTGGTGAACTACACTTCTTCTTCCTCATCTCTTTCTGATCTTGCTGTGTCATATAAATTTAAATTTTAAATCTTATGCTGCTGAATTGTTTGTTTCAATTTTCCATTCATTCGAAGCTGGAATTGCTAACTTAATTTCCACCTTCAAATGACAAAATATATTTATATTTATGAAAAATAGACATCTCCAATATTGAATTATTGGATTCACAAAATATCTACCAATAACTGTTTTAGCTAATTGAGTTTCTATTCACCTAAAACATGCTTGAAACTATATATATACAGGCATAGCAGCACAAGGGTTAACCCTTTTAGCGTGGGGACGGGGGCTGATTCTGACAGATAAAGGCGATCCCCGATCTGAAAGAATTAAACTATTCATAATGGTCATAGACCAATAACATAGGTATCCAAATGAAGCAGGAGATAACTTTGATGATTTAAAATTGAAAAAACATTTGTTCTCCGTGGTTTACTCAAAAATATTTCAGCGTCTTAAGAGTTAATAAAATAAGTAGATATGAGACCTTGATCTAATATTTTGTTGTGAGGTCACTGTCTTTGAGATGTAGGCCCACTATTGACCCTTTCAGTGCAGTGATCAACTTAAGATGTCAGAATCTGACATCTATAGACATCAGATTTTGACGTTTAATGCCAGTCCCCTTTTATAGACTTCTGAAATTGAAAAATTGTATTGAAATTCATATAATATGTCCAACCGAATAGGTGGCTTTTTATTCGCAGAATGACAATAAAACAAATTGATATGTCTTCTTATGTGACAACTTGTGGGTGTTCAGGACACATCTTATCACTTTATATCATGTAGAAACAACTGATGATTTGATTTGATTAATAATGATTGTCAACAATATTATTGCAAATTATGACGAGCTTCAGGCCCTGATTAGCCTACAAGTGCACAAATGGATACAAGTGTACTCATATTATAATATATCCAGGGGACGCATGTGTTGGTTGATTAGATAGATATGGCCGCCACCTACAATAATTTGTGAACGCATTATCTCGAAAACCACTTATTTAAATCGCTCACGATTTAGTGTGTACTGACTTACTCACCTGGTCTTGAAATGAAAAGGTTTTGATCGATTGGCGACTTTTGTAAAAAGTGAGATAGGGTAGAGAAGATGCCTTCGTTTTTGCTTAATAGTGAGAACATATTTCTAGTATTCATGTTGTATCTATGTTATCACAAACAAAACACCCGGTGTGAAATGGTGCGCTTAGAACTAAACATTCCTCAGATTTTTAGTGCAAAGGAAATGCTTTTTAATGAGCTTGGATTTTATATTTTGTGGCTTGTCTACTGTAGCTAGTAGAGGAAAACACCTTTTTTTATCTATTAGCAATTATTATGCCAAATATTTGAGAATTATTAATGAGTATACTTTGTGTACCAAACCATGTGTACTAACAGGGCTGTCATTTTTCATTGCCTTATCTTACTTATGACATGTAAAAGACCAGCCTAATTTTGGTCACTATCTGCGATGTTGCCCAATCAGTATGCCAACATGTGTAGGTCGAAAACTTCATCTATGTACAGGTATTATAAAGGTGAAATATTAATTAATTGTGTGATCTCTTTTTACAAAAAATATATATTTATCTTATAGAACATATTAACATTTTATACTAACATTGTCAACAGAATACCCCAATCCTGAATTCTAATGCTATTTTTATTGTATTGTATTTGTCCATTGTTTAATCTGAAACATTGGAGTGTGATACTAAAGCATGTTGTTGATTGGCTGTGAATACAATATTTTTTTCTGATGAACTGCACCACTTAAAGTGCATCCATCCTTGCATCCAACATTCTTTGTGACTTCAAATTCATAAAATTGGGTTGAGAAATAATAAAATTAAGCTTTTTTTATAACGGGGCATGTGTCGGCAGGGAGTCGTCAGAGATTAATGTAAGTTTACTCCGTTATATTTGTTTCAGGCAGAACACTGCTTTACAATTGTTATATAATATCAAACTCCTTACAAGAATTCCAATTTCTTCAGAATAGTTTCTAGTATTTTTACATAGTTTTGTTACTCTAACTACATTAACACGAATAATCAGTATTTCATAAAATACAGCTATATTACTTGCATATCATTTTATGACTAGATAAGGCTTTTAATACTTGCAAACACTTTTATATTATATATAGCTTGTTTTTTCAATACTAGTTGTGTGACCTGACATAAACTGAGGTGTTATGTATCATTGTATACCAATATCTGACTTTGAATGTCTCACTGTTTTTTTCTGTAATTCTAATCTTTTGACCGACATGTTTCCACATAGAGATAAATGAAAATTACCTGATTTTATCAAATACACACAATGTCAGATAAAACTCGGGACATAATTATTTTGTGGGTAAAATTATTAAATTGTGATTATAAAATTAACGCTTTCAAGCCTGAATTTACCATTGTCATCTTCATCCAGTATAAGCCGCGAATTACTGTCGCAGTTCTCGACTTATAGTGATGAAAATGATTTGTTATAGGTTAAAAATTATGAAAATTACCATGCATTAGTAAACCAGTTTCATGGAAATTTTCATTCAAAAACCCCTCGTTGTAATTAGGTCTGTTTGCAGGGATGTAAAATGATGCTTTAATGCATCGTGAGGGCTTAAAGGATTAACTAAAGATAAAATGCTATATTCCATCGAAATAATGGAGTTCTGAGCTTCCATTTCTTACTGGGCACACAACACTATTTCGACTTTTAAATCAATATTACTGATGTTGATTTATCATCTCAACAGCATCGTGTGCCCAGTGGGTTGTTATATTGGACTCAGGTAATCTGCTAAATCAGGTAATTTTCATTCACTTTGACAGGAAATACCATGGTATCTAAAAGGTTACTGAAGGTCACATCTATATAATTACAAGTTAGCACAATTTGCATGTGATATTTACAGATTTCTTGGGTTGAGGTGGTGACTAGTTTGTGTTCCTCAACACAACATATGTGGATTACATCATTAATTGCCCCGTTCTTGTACATTAAACTATGTGGATATGGTGGCTTTGTATATAATGTACATACATATAACCATGATAAGGGTTCGACACTAACACTGGCCCGTTGGCGCGAGGCCAGTAAAATTCACTAAGGGCCAGTAAATCACCTGAGATACTGGCCCTGAGGGGAATGAAAAAACTACACTCCCCTTGATACTGGCTACACTAAAGACTAGAACGATAAGGTT
The DNA here is from genome assembly GCA_964017125.1 of Flabesymbios commensalis. Lineage (NCBI taxonomy): Eukaryota > Metazoa > Annelida > Polychaeta > Terebellida > Flabelligeridae > Flabesymbios > Flabesymbios commensalis. The sequence goes on from OZ024912.1 coordinate 6,006,933, forward strand.
GAGGGCCAGTAATTATCTGAAGTTACTGGCCCTTTGGGCTACTACCTGAAATCAGTTAGTGTCGATCCCTGACTGTCTAGATATCGTCACCTTGGATCTGAAAGGATGGATCTGCCACTTCGCAACCCAGCAAACACAAGACATAACGCAATGCTGGTTTAATGTTGGTTGACCGTCTTCGACGCTGGCTCAATATTAAATCCGCATTGGTTGGATGACTCTAATGGATGGGAAAGAAACACATATACCCTTTCTGTTCCAAGGTGATGACAAGTATCATCCCCACGAATCAAAGGAAGGAATTCACAACTTTTTAAAGTTCCAAACTGTTCTGTGGAATGAAGAGTGTTCCTGTCATATATATTTGTTCATAGGCCTACACTGAACAAATATGAATAATTTTTATTCACCTTTACTTCAAGTGAGTAGAAGTTTGAATTCTCCAAATTGGCCTTTTAATTGCTGAATATTGATTTAATCGCTACACTTTTGTAGATATTCAAGCCTCCATATACATGTACTTAGGGAGATGTATGTTAAGCCCAGTCCTGATAACAAAAGTAGCTTGTTATAATCAAATAGCAACAAACTGTTTGGTTTACAGTTACAGTTAAGTGACCCAACATTGTATTTATGATGACTGGTTCAAAGAATCATGATAAACATGGTAAACGTGTATATTTAAACAATTCAACCAAAATTGTTTTGGTTTTAAATCAGCTGATGGCAATGTTATATTATGATATGACAACTGAGAGTTGTATGTTATAATGACCTCTGATGCACTATAGCACTATCTATGCTATAGGGGCCTACTTGTAATGCATTCATGTCAAATCTGATTATATTATACAGAAATAATTGTGCACATGATATTGTACATTTAAATATATCATTTTACACCAGTCGAGTCTTGTTTTATTATTCACACACATCTTCTGATTTTAGTATGCCTATAAAAGACAATTCGAGCTGCATTGATTTGAGTGTTCTGTCTTCTGTTCTACATGTTCTGTAGGCCTATAGAAGGATGGTTATATATTATTGGAACATTGGCCCAGGATTGCTCTAGACTTAACTGGCGAATCTCCCACGCCCGACAAAGAGTGGGACATGGCGCATTGCTAGACCATTGCTAGACCATCTGACTGTCACGCCAGTCATGCTGGCGTCCCGTTTTCAACTCCCGCTAATTCCGAGTCGGAAAAATGCTCTTTCTTTCCTCTCAATATGACTACCTAATCACTTCAATGGCAGCTTCGTTGATTCAAGTGCATCAATGTGTTTTCGTGCAAGGCAATACGGTGTAACTCCAGTGATCATCCCACTCCAATTTATCAGCTGTCATATGCGATGCCTATCTTGTGCCTTTAGAGATGAACCTAGACAGAACGACAGATATTAACCCTTTAAGCCCTCACGATGCATTAAAGCATCATTTTACATACCTGAAAACAGATTTAATTTTGCTAAAACCAAGGTGTTTTAAAAGGAAAATATAAATCAAACTTTTACCAAAACATGGCAATTTTCTAAAAATTGTCACCCACTTAAGTCATCTTCATCTACTACAAGTCGAGAATTGCGACAGCAATTCGCGCCACACCTATCTCTGATATCCACAATAATAAAAACATTGTTTTAAGTCTGTTTTTAGGACAAAATGCCTTAGATAAGGATGTGTTTATCTACATAAAAAAATAAATCGACATTCTACATATCACTTCTTCTAAAAATCTGTTCCTCTATTGGCTTACGTAATTCATTCGGGCTATTGGTCATTTTCAAGGCCTGGATATCGTGGATAAGGACTGGTCCATTAAGGAACTTGCCGGAGCTAATATTTGTTTTTCGTACTGTTACAATGTAGTTATTTTACCGATGAAATCCAAAGTATTAAAGCCAGTTTACTGCAATCTTGCCTCGTTGTTTCCACACAATAACCTTTTTGCGTAAATTTTATTTTCACCTGAGTTAGTGAATGTTGATAACAAGGGGATAGTCTGGATGAAAAAAATGGCAAATAGATTGAAACGTGCGTCTGTTCCACTTTGGAGAACATATCTCGAGTCCATATAACTTCTCCATTTAATGTGGTCTGCATCGACCACACTAGAACCTGTAGGCCTATATGGGCTTATTTCAGCAAAAATATTTTCAACATCAATGTTCTACCTTGAGGGATTAGAGCCGTAGGCCTACATTTGGAGGTGGTTAGGTCCGTGGCAGACACTATCTTGGGCTTTCGCAAATTTGTCATGGGGACCAGAGGTCATTTCCTCCGGGTGGTCAAGGCCACTTGGTGGACAGGATCAGTTGTACGTGTCAGAGGAAATGACCACCCTCATCCTTGAGGTTGAGCATTGTGTTAAGACAAAAAAAGTCACTGATTTTACATTTGGTAATACTATATGTATACTATTTATGATGAAAAAAAAGTTGGCCATTGACTATGGAAATGCCCCGTCTTAAAGATATATTAGCGGGTGCAAATTAGATGTCAGGTTCCTTATTTAATAATAATTCTGGAGTAATATACTACGTTCCTATTGTGATGGTATCGTGTCTGCTTAAGGTGATCAAGCCACGGCAGCTGTGAACAGAAAATCGACCAGTCGTGATTAACCCCATGTAACTTATAGTTCATTAAAGGTCTAATCAACTGTTAAAACTTGCAGGACATGGGTCCCCTAGAATGCAATAGTGCCCGTGGGTAGGCCTAGGCCCTATATCATAATAATACTAAAATATGCGTCTCATACCCAGTGTCGCATAAACATCAAGTTCCCAAATCATAGCAAATCCATATATACTTGAGCGACATCTATAGTTAATAATTTCACCAAAGCACAAAGCTCTTAGCTGTGCGTGGTTTGCAAGCTACCTGACTTTATTACTGTGGGGATCGCGAAACAGCTGCCCCGCAAATGTATTGATGGGACTGCTTTTCCTCAAACATTGTACACTCCGGCAATGTTGGTTTAATGTTGGGCCAGCGTCACAGACGTTGTTCTAACATTAAAACAGCATTGGGTCAATGTATTGTTTGGGTAGTATCTTGTAATCAGTTTAGTTGCTGATATTAAGGCTGTCAACCTGTACTCTTTACGCTACTGTAGGCCTACAAGTGACCATTCCACTCATGCCCATTTCACAGTTGGAAGGATATTTAACTGGATATCATTTATACTTCTTTGCATTAAAATATGCAAAACGAATACAGGAGATGATGATGCAATTGTTATGCTTTGTTTTACTATGTGATATTTCATAACAATTTGTCAGTCGTTTGGGATCGCAGATTTGTAATCACGTTAATATAGTGATGATAACCCTTCTGTATGCTAGGCCCTGTCATATATATGAAAAATCAAGTTGACAAGAAACGAATTATAATTAATCAACTGGAATTATAATTTAGTATTTGTTCTGTTTTAATTATGGCAATATATGTATGTTTGTTCTGCTTGTATTAAAGCTGTATCCCTCGTGAAATGTTTGGATGCAATATCACATCTGAAGCTATAGTGGCTATCATAATGTTCGGAGCCAGATGGGTTGTGAAGAAAATTAAATTTACAAAGTTTTAAACCTAAAAAATAGATAAACATGAATAGTAATCTGAATACATCCCATTCAGGAATGAGTTTTATCTGTTAGTCTAGCTGACTTTATTTATTTTCGATTTATTTTACTTTTTGTCTTTAATTGCTGATTTTCAATATATTTACCCTATTACAGTCTCATTCGTTCACCTTGAAATTTTAAAAGTATTTTTCTTTAGTATATCCTAGATCAGTGCCACTTACATAAAATAAATCTGTCCTGTGCATACGCCTGTTAAAAGATCGACGATAATATGTGACTACCCAAAAAATCTGTCACATCAATCAACTAGAAATGCCACCTTATTAAAACAGGAGATTTTAATATGGAACATGTTTACCACACCTTTTTTTTTATCATATATTGTATAAATTACAGGTGATGAGAGTGTTTTATCTAGTTCCCAACATTATGACATTATATCTTCAGGTGTAATATTGAATCATTTTTTTTTCACTCGAATGTATAGGTTTAATGGGCTTATAATTATAGAGGCATGGTCAATGAGGTGCTTGAACATTTTCCAAAGAAACCACTGTCGGACTTTGTTGGTCAAACATTTTTGATAATTTAGTTCCAATGGTCAGAGCAAGTGTATGGTGCACAGACCGTGACGGCAATAATCACCGGTTGACCGAAAGATAACTAACCCTTACGATCTTAGAAACCACACTGGACTACGCCAGGAACAAATTTAAAGATAATATTAAATTTAAACATATCTTTTCTAGAAACAATCATTATATGTTATCTCACATGATTTAGCCACCATAAAATAAACATTTCATTGTATAACTAACACATTGGTTATCTAGAGTATTATAATCCGATGCTTATCATGACATTGCAATAACTTTGTGTGACAAAGCTTAAAAATGTAGTTTCTTGATAGCAGGATATCTTATGGAAAATATATGACACCAGTATAGCTTGTCATCGCTTTGGAAATAGTGACAGAGTTGGTGTAACAGTAATAGATGGGAGAGTAATAGTAATAGTAATATACCCCTAAAGACTATAATAGTAATAGAAAAATTCCAAAGTACAAGTACCGTAATAGTAATTCACTCCATGCAATATTTCACATGTGTGAGAGTCCCATAAGGCCTGCATGACATCTGTCATAATACATGGGTATTCCAAGTAAAATATATTGTGGAAAGTTCTCATCACTTAGAAATCGAAACCGGCAGATTTATCCATCCTTTAACACAAACCAATCAGCGATTTCGCGCAGCATATATGCCCCCTGAAAAAGTGGATACGTGATGGAGTTCATTATCTTACAGAATGTGTGTCTCATTCAGAATATCATAGCATTTTATTTGATGAAATTACAAAAAAGATACCGAATTTTATGATTGTGGCAAATATTTAAAAATTATCTCAATCCTCACTGAGAAAAGTTAAGAAAGGTTGGGATGATCTTAACTTCTCAAATGAAAATAATAGCGTTCTAGCTGTATCAAGTGATATTAGGTATAATATGTCGCCCTGATTGTGAATAGCTGTAACATATTTATTATTAAGCCTTGTACGTGGCGATCAAATTGACAAATACTGTTATAGCAACATCAATATATGCTGTCTGGCGACGTCATAGTCACACTTTTATTTCGACTATTTGCTCACCACTGATTAATAAGCAAAATGTATATAGGCCTAGTCCTGGGTATCCCAAGTATAAGGTATTGTGGAGAGGCAGAAATCGCAGAACTGTGGACAGATGTTCCTCCTGAACAAACTCTTTTCAAATATATATGTTTCATCTTGAATCTATTCAGAGAGCATTGGCTAGATGATATCAATAATTATATTAAGTATTCTGAAGACTCTACAAAAAAAAATAAACTCACATTTATGCAAGAACCGTACGTATACTTTTCAGTCTAAAATATTTGTGTATGCAATCTCAAGACTGGATATACGCCTTAGCTCTCATCACTTAAAAAACGATACCGGCAGATTTACCCTGCCTTTAACACCAGCCAATCAGCGATTTTGTGCTGCATGTCTCGGAAAAGTGGGTGATGAAGTTCATTTTCTTACATAATCACATTGTAGGTGTGCCTCATTCAGAAAAATCGTAACATTTTATTTGATGAAATTACAAAAGAGATACCAAATTTTATGATCAGGTCAAATAAAGAAAAAACATCTGAATCCTCAAAATATGATTGTATTTCTTCCGCTAACAAATTTTAGTGTTAGATCATGGATATAATGAAGCTGATTTAGGTGATGTGGCGAATGTACATGTCGCGAACGGGGCGGTTCCCTGTATACTATGGCCTACAAGTATGCTGTAGCGAACATTCCTGATACCGATTTGGATGAGCAAGTTTTATGTTTCCGAGTATATTGTTATTACCAATCGGGTGTGTGTCTCAGCATAGCTGAGGCCTGTCTATGTCACTGTGGTGGACTGGTGGTTACAGAAAAGGAGATCATACATGGCTAGTTATGGCTTTGCTTTGAAAAGGACGATATATCCATATGAAAAAAACAAAGTGGTCGAAATGACCAGATAGGATGGCGGAGCCCATGTGACATTTTTGTGCAGCAGGCATAAAGAGGCCCCGGTTAGTGCCCTGAGGGCACAGCTGAAGTGTGGACCACATCACTGGCATGTTACGTCTACGCGAAACAAAGTAGTTCTGATAGAAGCATGTGACATGGCATAGAGTGTGTTTACACAGCACTTGTAAGAGAGACCAAGTAAGACTTGACAACTTTACACTGCAATGCAGTTATAGGCCTACTTATACTAGGCCTATAGCAGATAATTTAGTAACAGTTATACTTCATGTAGGCCTACTTATAAACAATATCTGGTTAAAGAAAGTGGGGAGAGTTGTTAACTTAAGATTTCAAGCTAAATCGATTGTTTATTTGTTAGTTAATTGGACGAGGTATTTAACCAAGGTCCAGCAACATCTAGCAATTCATTACATTGAAATGGACAGTGCCCTTAGGGAACTACCAACAATTAATTACATTGAATACTGCTAGCAATTCATTACATTGAAATACACAGTGCCCTTAGAGAATTAAAAACAAATAACTACATTGAAATGGACAGTGCCCTTAGGGAACTGCTAATGATTCCCTATATTGAGATACACAGTGCCCTTAAGAAACTACAAACAAATAACTACTTTGAAATGGACAGTGCCCTTAGGGAACTGCTAATGATTCCCTACATTGAAATACACAGTGCCCTTAGGGAACTACATACAAATGACTACATTGAAATGGACAGTGCCCTTGGCGAACTACCAACAATTAATTACATTGAATACTGCTAGCAATTCATTACATTGAAATACACAGTGCCATTAGGGAACTACAAACAAATAACTACATTGAAATGGACAGTGCCCTTAGGGAACTGCTAATGATTCCCTACATTGAAATACACAGTGCCCTTAGGGAACTACATACAAATGACTACATTAAAATGGACAGTGCCCTTAGGGAACTACCAACAATTAATTACATTGAATACTGCTAGCAATTCATTACATTGAAATACACAGTGCCCTTGGGGAACCACAAACAAACAACTAGATCTACATTGAAATGGACAGTACCCTAAGGGGACTGCTAATGATTCCCTACATTGAAATACACAGTGCCCTTAGGGAACTACAAACAAATTACTACATTGAAATCGACAGTGCTCTTAGGGAACTACCAACAATTAATTACATTGAATACTTCTAGCAATTCATTACATTAAAATACACAGTGCCCTTAGAGAATTAAAAACAAATAACTACATTGAAATGGACAGTGCCCTTAGGGAACTACCAACAATTAATTACATTGAATACTGCTAGCAATTCATTACATTGAAATACACAGTGCCCTTAGGGAACTACAAACAAATAACTATATTGAAATGGACAGTGCCCTTAGGGAACTACCAACAATAAATTACATTGAATACTGCTAGCAATTCATTACATGAAATACACAGTGCCCTTAGGGAACTACAAACAAATAACTACATTGAAATGGACAGTCCCCCTGGGGAACTACCAACAATTAATTCTATTGAATACTACTAGCAATTCATTACACTGTAATGCACAGTGCCCTTAGGGAATTACAAACAAATCACTACATTGAAATGAACAGTGCCCTTAGGAACTGCTAATGATTCCCTACATTGAAATACACAGTGCCCTTAGGGAACTACAAACAAATAACTACATTGAAATGGACAGTGCCCTCAGGGAGCTACTAACAATTAATTACATTGAATACCGCTAGCAATTCATTACATGAAATACACAGTGCCCTTAGGGCACTACAAACAAATAACTACATTAAAATGGACAGTTCCCTTAGGGAACTGCTAATGATTCCCTACATTGAAATACACAGTGCCCTTAGGGCACTACAAACAAATAACTACATTAAAATGGACAGTGCCCTTGGCGAACTACCAACAATTAATTCCATTGAAAACTGCTAGCAATTAATTACATTGAAATATACAGTGCCCTTAGGGAACTACAAACAAATAACAACATTGAAATGGACAGTGCCCTCAGGGGACTACCAACAATTAATTACATTGAATACTGCTAGCAATTCTTTACATTGAAATACACAGTGCCCTTAGGGAACTACAAAGAAATAACTACATTGAAATGGACAGTGCCCTCAGGGTACTACAAAGAATTATTTAATTTCAAATGCACACTGCCCTCAGTGAATTGCACACAATTCATTACATTGAAATGCACAGTGCCCCCAGGGAACTGCTAACAATTAATTACACTAAAAAGCACATTACCCTCAGGGAACTGCAAACAATTCATTACATTGAAATGCCAATTGCCCCCAGGAAACTGCTAACAAATAATTACATTGAAATGCACAGTGCCCTCAGGGAACTGCTAACAATTGATTACATTGAAATGCAAATTGCCCTCACGGAACTGCTAACAGTTAATTACATTGAAATGCACAATGCCCCCAGAGAGCTGCTGACAATTCCTTACATTAAAATGCACAGTGCCCCCAGGGAACTGCAAACAATTCCTTATATTGAAACACACAGTGCCCTCAGGGAACTGCTAACAATTCCTCATATTGAAATGCGCAGTGCCCTCAGGGAACTACAAACAATTCATTACATTGAAATGTACAGTGCCCTCGGGGAACTACAAACAATTCACTACATTGAAAAGCACAATGCCCTGATGGAACTACAAAAAATTCTTTACATTCAAATGCACACTGGCCTCAGGGTATTTCAAACAATTCATCACATTGAAATGCACAGTGCCCCCAGGGAACTGCTAACAATTAATTACATTGAAATGCAGTGTCTTCATGGAACTACAAACAATTCATACATTGAAAAGCACAGTGCCCTAAGGGAACTACAAACAATTCTTTACATTTAAATTCACAGTGCCCTCAGGGAACTACAAAAACATATTTAATTTCAAGTGCACACTGCCCTCGGGAAATTGCTCACAATTCATTACATTGAAATGCACAGTGCCCCCAGGGAACTGCTAGCAATTAATTACCTTAAAAAGCGAAGTGCCCTCAGGGAACTGCTAACAATTCCATGCATTGAACTACATAGTGCCCTAAGGGAATTGCAAACAATTCATTACATTGAAGTGCACAGTGCTCTCAGGGAACTGATAACAAATCACAGTGCCCTCAGGAAACTGCTAACAATTAATTACACTGTACATTGAAATGCACAGTGCCCTCAGGGAACTACAAACAATTCATCACATTGAAATGCACACTGCCCTCAGGGAAGTACTAATAATTCATTACATTGAATGTACAGTTCCCCCAGGAAACTACAGACAATTCACAACATTGATATGCACAGTGCCCTCAGGGAACTGCAAACAATTCAATTACATAGAAATGCACAGAGCCATCATGGAACCACCAACAATTCATTACATTGAATTGCACAAATTAAAAGACTCCCATAATTATAGTCTATAGACATTGGAGACCTGTGCGGGCCTCTGAATCATGCCCTCACCAGCCCTGCAGGCACCCACGTTTGACTGAACCCGCACATGAATTTATATTCTGCATCCACACCCGCCCCAACCCACACACAAGTTGTACCTGTGGCAGCCCCGTACCCTTACAAGTTGTGACCGCAGCATATTTTTCAAGCCCGTAGTGACCCTCACAAATCAACAAAATACATATAGATTATTAAATTATTATTAATTGGCATATTGTCTTCAGTTTTAGGACCCAGTTGGTATGATGAAATTGTCCAATGGTGGTACAATGTTCGGCCAGCATCGCAAATGGTGGCGCAACATTGTACCAGGACGTTAAACAACACCATGAAGAAATATGTTTCTTTGAACAATGTCTACGTGGGAGCCACAATATTGGTGTAATATTGGTCCAACGTTGTCGACACTGGCCCAACTGATAATTACGTGCCTATATGTCTTGATTACATAACCACGTACAGTCCATACCCTGTACTATAGCTTATACTCCTTCCATCCCCCCATCCATACATGCGAGGAATTTAGCTGATAATTTACACCAAGAAATGCCCTATAAAAAATGTTTTATCATGAACTTTATATATTTGATATCAATTATGTTATAAATAGTCTAATGTAACATATTCCCTGAAAAATATAATGTTAAAAATAGGATACATTTATATTTCATGGCGTCATTTGAACAAATACTCTAGTTTCTCACGTCTTATTTCGTTTTGCGAGTGATATTTCACTATTTTATGTGCGGTAAATATTAGTCTCAAGCCTCGGTAGTGAATAATCACAATTTTTTTAAATCTAGAATATTTGATTATGCTGTATACTTTAATTTTGTGGATATCCATTTTCACACAAAACCATTGTTTTCACCATTGCTCAGTCACTTAATTCTGTGAAAGAGGGGTGGTCTGTCTTTCTAGGCCAGCGCACACAAGCGGCCCGCACAAGAGAAGATGCAAACCGTGGGTTGCGGGTCCGGCAAGCCCGCGCGGGGTGGACTGCCACGCAGGTCTCTGATGGACATACATGTTCACATATTATGGACATATTAAGGAGCGAAAATAAAAATGATGATTTTTGGCCTGACAGAGTTGCTTTAAGCTTTTGAGCTGTGTGTCGAGCCATTGGTTTATCCCAGTAATAGCACTTTTTTTCATCACAGCCCTCACTGAGAGCAATGTCTATAGGCCTACCAAGAAGTTGAAATATATTAATTAAATGAAATAAATTGGACATAATCTTGGAAGTTGTGGGAAGCTAGCAGATGTTTCACTTTGGAAAACAAACCCATTATTTTATCGATCCCTACCAATATTTTGCAATGATATATAATATATTGTCTTTTAAGACCTTTACCTAATGGCATCTGACTTTACAGCTACATTTTGTGTTGTATATTATATAATTCATTCTCAAGACCATTGACCATCTTGACCTGCATTTTAGCCACGTCATTGGTTGAAATTGCCATCTAGACCAATCACATATAGGCCTACATATCTGAGCCGTGCAATCGCATTGAGAAGTGTGAAACAAAAAACATTGACCGACTATTTGTTCAATGCTGGGCCAGCACTGTAGATGAATGGCCAACATTAAATTAACACTCGTTTTCAGGATTTTGACTGCTCCCATCCCATCTTTACCTTGAAGTGTCACCCCCTATAGCATAGTCTTCAATATAAAATATATTTATGTTCAAAAGTATCACATTTCGTGTGATTTAAAATTGATTTTTGGTCTTGGTAGTGCAATGCAGTGCACATTGATGTAATTTATATAGTTCCAGTGTGAAATAGGCCTACGACGAAATGACGTCTTTTAAATGATAACCAAAAGTTATCATCAGTAATCAGCCATGATTGTTTCCCTGCATTGTTGAGATCTTACATGTTACCATCTTACCATTACTTAGAAGAATTCTTATTATAAATTATCTTGTCATGTTTGCGTTACTTTGAAGAAAATCAAGACTATTTTAACAAGTCTGTACGTAGTGATAAATTCTGAGCAGGAATCAGCCGGGTGGCACTTTCGCACCCTTGGGCGGAATTTTGTAAGGGCAAAAACAAAATGGCCACCAGATATTTCGAGGTCAAATATGATTTTTCAACAAATGAAGCCAGGAACAAGTGTAATACCTCATTTTCATGTGATTTTGACTGGGCAATCCATTTCTTGTATTATTTTTATGACTCAAGGTCAGCTTCAAAGTCAGACAGTCAATTTCAGGGTCAAATCAGCAAACTTACCATTTTTAACAAATAAGGCTAAGAACACATGTGATACCTCATTTTTATGGAATTTTGACTGAGAAATTAAATTATAGTATTATTTTAGTAATTCAAGGTTATCTTCAAGGTCAATCTCAATTCAAGGGCATAAAAAGTCAATTCTGAGATCAAAAATACCATTTTTAACAAACAGAAATAGGAAAAGTGTAGTTCGTCTTCTCAATGTTGTTTTTGACGAATAATACATTTTTGCTACTATTTTGATGATTAAAGGACATTTTCAGGGACAGTGTGTCAATTTCAAGGTCAGTTAAGCGAAAATATGATTTATCAACAAATAAGTAGTAGTACTAAATCATTGCTTCATGTCACTTTTCGGCACAAATGGTCTTTTAAGTGACATTGTAATACGATAAAAACGTTGTAGTCTATTGATGAGATGAATGATGTACAGATGATGATGTGAGGGTGGGGGTGATAGGGCATGGTGGGTTATTGAGAGCGTTTTCCTTTGCTCGCCCGATAAGGGGTTCTGGGCATGTCTAGGGGATATACCCCCAGACATGCCCAGTTGGCCGAAGACTTGGGTTCTGCTGTGCAATTTAAGGCTGAAACTCTGTGGCATTTCACGCAGATCTGCTATCCTCGGGTCGCATAGTCCCCAGAGCAACAATAGAAAGGGTAACTCCATTCATTCCTCATGAAAAACCTAATGCCAACACACGCTATTGCTGGTTATTTAAGGCTGCTGCATTGGCTCCGCTGTTGAGCGGAGGAACCAGGATTAGCCACTGGCGATCTGCCCGAAGATTATGGCCAGATACGAGGAGGCTGCAGCTGCCCTTGGATGATTGCTGTGGACTAGTGATTCCGTACAATGCTGTACACAGCATTCAACAGACGGTACAGATACCTATAATGACCCTCCTCGGATGGGGGGAAAAGTACTACTACTAGCAACCATCCCAGTACCTCAAAATTTCTTAAACCATTTCCAGAATTTTTTGTGATCCACAAAGGTCATGTAAACATAATCATGATAATTGAGTCTACGTATGCAATTTGGATATCACGTCAATCGAATCATGGATTATGTGTACTTTAAAGGAAGCTAATTAGGACCGGCCGGAAGCTGGCACTATTAAGTTTATTTTGTGTCCTATTTAAATAAAGCTAGGAACAAGTGTAATACCTCTTCTTTGCACGATTTTGTCTGGGAAATCTATTTCTAGTATTATTTTGGTGATTTGAGGTGATCCTCTAGGTCAAAAGGACAATTTCAAGGTCAAATATGATTTAAACATAGTATCCTACAAATTGGAGCACATAAAATAAATTGTCTTGGTGTGACATTGGCTGGATAATCTAATTCTAGTAGGGTTTTGATGATTAAACATCATCAAGCTGTGGCTTTACAGCTGTATGTTTTACCTGAATAAAATATATTTATACAAAATTGATATGATCAGTCAACAAGAAGGCATCAAAGGGCGACTGAGAGTCGTCAAAGAGCGTCGGAAAAGTGTAACAGATCAATGGAGAGGCACTAAAAGGCAACAGGAGGATGGTAAAAAGAAATGGAGAGGCATTGAAGGGTGTCGACGAGTCACTAAAAGGGGACCCAGAGGCGCTAAAGTGTGACTAAGAAGAATTAAAAGAGAAGGAGTTGTCGTTAATTTAGGTGATGTAGATGCATTAAAGTGTGATAGAGAGATGCTAAAATGCGCTGCAGATGCGTTAAATGACAATGAGAATGTGTTAAAGGGAAAAAAGCAGTAAAGGGCAATGGGGAGTTAAAGTGTGATGGATAGGCGTGTGAGGGTGAGGAGAAGGCGATAAAGACATCAGAGAGTTGCTAAAGGGTGACAGAGAACCAGGCAACGGGAAAGTAATAAAGGTTGATGGGGATGCATTAAAGGGTGATGGAGAGACGCTGACAAGCGCTGCAGATGCGGTAAATAACGATGGGGCAACAAGGAGGCGCTAAAGGCAAAGAGGCGTTAAAGAGCGACGGGAAGCTTTAAGAGGTGGTGGGTGGCATGAAAGGGCTATTTAATAGCGTTAGTGGGTGGTGAGAAAGTATTAAATGATAGCGGAAGCTCACTAACAGGTTATGGGGTGGTGCTAAAGTGTGACGGATAGGTGTTTAAGGGTGATAAGAAGGCATTAATGACGACGGAGAATCGCTAAAGGGCAGCTGAGAAAAATTAAATGGTGACGGAGAGACGTCAATGTGTGACGGAAAGGTGTTGAATGGCCAATAAAATGTGTTAAATATTGATTGAGATGCACTAATGGGTGATGGAGAGACAATAAAAGGCGCTGCAGATATATGCATTAAATGGTGATGCTAAGGCGTTAAAAGGCAATGGAGAGGCAATGGCAATGGAAGTCGGTAAAGGGCGACGAGAAGACGTTAAATTGCACCGGAAAGGCGTTAAAAGACGAAGAAAAAATATAAAAGTCGACCCAAAAGCATTGAAAGGAAATGAGAGGTGCTACAGAGAGGTCGGTGGGGAGGCATTAAAGGGACATGGGGAGGCGTAAAAATCGATGGAGAGGCGTCAAAACGCAATGGAGAGTTAAAGAGCAATGGAGAGGCGTTCAGGGCGAAGAGGCATTAAATAGCGACAGAAATGCCTTCAATTACACAGAAGAGGCTTTGAACTAAAAGCTATGAAGACACATTAAACATTAAAAAAAGAGTCAGCCATTTCAATGACATTCCCATTACAGCCATTGAGAAGAGAACGCCTCATTCTGGTGACCTTTCCATTATAATCTGGTGCAGCGAAAAACCAGTCCTATTACAATCTGGCGAAACTAACCATTGGAGACAAAATGGACCATTGTAGTGACATTCCAATCTGACGACACAAAACATTCCAATCTGACGACACAATCTATTGAGCACAGAATGAGCCATTCTGGTGATATTTCCATTGCAATCTGGTGACACCAACCCCCTGAGAAGAGAATGAATCAATCTACATATCCATGAACTCAGTTTGTAATTCCCTGAGTGCACTGTGCATTTTAATTTATTAATTTGTTGGTAATTCTCTGAGAGCACGTGCATTTTAATGTACATATTAAATGAATTGTTTGTAGTTCTCTGAGCATTTCAATGTAATTAATTGTTTGTAGTTTCCAGAGAGACTGTGCGTTTGAATTTAAGGAATTGCTAGCAGTTCCCTGAGGGCACTGGGCATTTGAAGGGAATTATTTGCAGTTCCCTGAGGGTACTGCGCTTTGCAATGACATACATATTGTTGGTAGTTCCCCAAAGGCACTGTGCTTTTGAATGTAAGGAATTATGTGTAGTTCCCTGAGGGCAATGTGTATTAGAATGTAACGAATTGTTTGTAGCTCCCTGAGGGCACTGTCTTTCAATTTATTAAATTATTTCAATGTAATGATTTTTTGGTAGTTAACTGAGGGCACTGTCCATTTCTATGTAAGGAATTGTTAGTAGTTCCCCAAGGGCACTGTGTATTTCAATTTAAGATATTGTTGGCAGTTCCCCGAGGGCACTGTGTACTTCAATGTAATGATCGAATTGCTTGCAGTTTCCTGAGAGCACTTTGCATTTGAATGTTAGAAATTATTTGCAGTTCCATGAGGGCACTGTGCTTTTCAATGACATACATTGTTGGTAGTTCCATGAGGGCACTGTGCTTTTCAATGACATACATTGTTGGTAGTTCCCCGAGGGGGCACTGTGTATTTCAATGTAATGAATTGTTTGTGGTTCCCCAAGGGCACTGTGCATTTCAATGTAATTAATTGTTTGTGATTCCCTGAGGGCGCTGTGCATTTCAATGCTATGAATTGTTAGCAGTTCCCTGAGGGCACTGTGCATTTCAATGTAGGGAATGAATTATTTGCAGTTCCCTGAGGGCACTGTGCTTTGCAATGACATACATACTGTTGGTAGTTCCCCAAGGGCAATGTGCATTTCAATGCAAGGAATTATTTGTAGTTCCCTGAAAGCACTGTGTATTTCAATGTAATGAATTGTTTGTAGTTCCCCGAGGGCACTGTGCATTTCAATGTAATTAATTGGTGGCATGCCGTGAGGGCACTGTTTATTTCAATGTTATAAATTCTTTGCAGTTCCCTGGGGGCACTGTGCATTTGAATGTAGGGAATGAAGTATTTGCAGTTACCTGAGGGCACTGTGCTTTGCAATGACATACATATTGTTGGTAGTTCCCCAAGGGCACTGTGCATTTCAATGTAATTAATTGTTTGTGATTCCCTGAGGGCGCTGTGCATTTCAATGCTATGAATTGTTAGCAGTTCCCTGGGGGCACTGTGTATTTCAATGTAGGGAATGAAGTATTTGCAGTTCCCTGAGGGCACTGTGCTTTGCAATGACATACATACTGTTGGTAGTTCCCCAAGGGCAATGTGCATTTCAATGCAAGGAATTATTTGTAGTTCCCTGAGGGCACTGTGTATTTCAATGTAATGAATTGTTTGTCATTCCCTGAGGGCACTGTGCATCTCATAGTAATTAATTGTTTGTCATTCCCTGAGGGCACTGTGTATTTCAATGTAATGAATTGTTTGCCGTTCCCCGAGGGCACTGTGCATTTCAATGTAATTAATTGTTTGTCATTCCCTGAAGGCACTGTGCTTTGCAATGACATACATATTGATGGTAGTTCCCCAAGGGCACTGTGCACTTCAATGTAATTAATTGTTTGTCATTCCCTGAGGGCACTATGTATTTCAATGTAATGAATTGTTTGCCGTTCCCCGAGGGCACTGTGTATTTCAATGTAATGAACTGTTTGTAGTTCCCTGAGGGCACTGTGCATTTAAATGTAGGTAATGAATTATTTGCAGCTCCCTGGTGGCATGTGCTTTGCAATGACAAACATATTGCTGGGAGTTCCCCAAGAGCACTGTGCATTTCAATGGAAGGAATTATTTGTAGTTCCCTGCATAAGGGCATTGTGTATTTCAATGTATTAAATTGTTTGTAGTTCCCGAGGGCACTGTACATTTCAATGTAATAAATTGTTTGTAGTTCCCTGAGGACACTGTGTATTTCAATGTAAGGAACTGTTTATAGTTCCCTGTGGGCACTGTCTATTTCAATGTAATTAATTGTATTGTTAGCAGTTCCCTGGGGGCACTGTGCATTTTAAATGTAATAAATTGTTTGCAATTCCCTGAGGGCACTGTGCATTTCAATCAATGTAATGAATAATTTGTAGTTTCATGAGGGCACTGTGCATTTTAATGTAGTGAATTATTTGTAGTTCCCTGAGGGCACTGTGCATTTGAATGTAAGGAATTATTTGCAGTTCCCTGAGGGCACGGTGCTTTTCAATGACATACATTAATTGTTGGTAGTTCTCCAAGGGTACTGTGCCTTTCAATGGAAGGAATTGACTGGGACAATGGGGTAGTAAATCCTAAAGCGGCAAACAACCTACTAGAACCTACTAGAGAAGAAAATATTTTGGACCTCCTGATCACAAATAAACTTGGTTTAATTAAATCTTCTCATAGTGTACCTGGAATCTCGGATCACTGTGCTGTGGTGACCGAACTGGATATTGACCCGCCCTACCGCCGTATAACCCCCCCCCCCCCCCAGTGCGTCAGTTCAAAAATGCTAATTGGGAAGCTATCAGGCAACAAATTAGGAGCTGCTGGACCTCCTTTTCAAAAAAAAGACCAAGCCGTTCTGTCAATGAAAATTGGTTGAAACTAAAATCCATCCTAAATCAATGCCTGGACAAATTTATACCAACCAAAATGCCTTCCCTTCGGGAAAATCTACCTTGGCTATCCAAATCACTTCTCGCATCTATTCGGAAAAAAGCATCTCTATATAATAAAGCCAAGGGTACGAATAGAGCTGACCTTTGGGCAAAGTACAAATTATGTAAACGGCAGACCCAGCGTGCCATCAGGTCTGCCAGGTGTTTTTTTTGAAAAAACAATTTTTCTGAATCTTTAGAACAAAAAAATTCAAAACCACTCTGGCGTTATATTAAATCAAAACGTCAGGATGGAAATGGTGTCTTTCCTTTGAAGGAAAACGGCCAGCTGCATTCAGATAGCAGACGTAAGGCCGAAATATTAAACAACCAATTTTGCTCAGTTTTTACCTCGGAAGACACCACAAATATACCTAAACTACCCGGACCACCGAATACTGAAATGCCTAAATTTGAAATTACTGTTCAAGGTGTAACTAAATTACTCGAGGGTTTAAACGGCGGGAAGGCACCCGGACCAGACGAGCTCCCGAATCTGATTCTGAAGAATGCCGCCAACGAAATATCTCCCTTTCTTAAAATTATTTTTGATCAATCTCTACAGACGGGCAAATTACCAGATGACTGGGTAGGGGCTAATGTTGCCCCAGTCTTCAAAAAAGGGGATCGGCACTCTCCGGCAAACTACAGGCCGATATCCCTCACATGTGTTTGTGCCAAATTACTCGAACACATCATTTGTAAACAAATCATGTCCCATTTTTCGGAAAACAAAATTTTAACACCTGTACAACATGGCTTTCACTCAAAACACTAATGCGAAAGCCAGCTTTTGATTACAACTGATGAATTTATTCAAAATTTTGAAGGCAAGACACAAACAGATGTTGTTGTCTTAGATTTTAGTAAGGCCTTTGACGTTGTCCCCCACCAACGCCTCTTACACAAACTCGACCACTATGGAATTCGGGGAACAACTCTTAATTGGATTCAAAATTTCTTGACCAATAGAACCCAAAAAGTAGTAGTTGATCGCAGCTCTTCAGAATCAGCCCGTGTAAAGTCCGGTGTGCCCCAGGGTACTGTTCTCGGACCCGAACTTTTCTTGACCTACATTAATGACCTCCTTTCCACGGTCTCGTCGCAGGTTCGTCTCTTTACAGATGACTGTCTCCTGTATCGCCCGATAAAATGTCGGGCAGATCAGGAGAAACTGCAGAGAGACCTATCTGCGTTACAGGACTGGGCAGATCGATGGGGGATGTGCTTCAACCCCTCGAAATGCTCGGTCCTGAGGGTGTCCAGGCCGAAATAAAAAAACCTGGAATTCCAGTACACCCTGAAAGGTGAAACATTAGAAAATGTTTCATCAACACCATATCTTGGTGTTTGCCTTAGCGAGACTCTGGAATGGGAGGCCCACATTAACAAAATTACGAGTAAAGCGAATTCCACCCTGGGCTTCCTTCGGAGGAACCTGAAGGCATGTCCCCCTAAATTAAGGGAGACTGCCTATTTCTCCCTGGTCAGATCATCCTTAGAATATTCTTCAGCAGTTTGGGACCCCTTTAGACAAAAAGACATTAATAAATTAGAAAAAATTCAAAGAGTAGCAGCAAGATTTGTCACCCAAAATTATAGACAAACAGCCAGTGTGACATCTCTCATTCAGAACTTGGGCTGGACTGACTTGAAAACAAGACGAAAAAATTCTAGGTTTTAATGTACGTTCTAAATTTTTAATGAGTAAGTTGAAATTCCTATCAATGACCGTTTAATCCCAGCAGATAGAAGAACACGTGGTGGGCACAATCAGGCTTATAAACACATCAGAGCTAGCACCACACTGGGACAAAATTATTTTTGGCATCGAACTATCCCTGATTGGAATTCTCTTCCGGCAGCTGCCATAGAATCGAAAACTGTGGCAGCATTCAAGAGTCAGCTGGTCGACTAGATCTGCCAGCCTCTTTCTACCCCCCCCCCTCCAGCATGATACTCCACAATGGAGGGCTGCTGGAGTATTTACGCAAAGTCAAGTCCAATTTGTAGTTCCCTGAGGAGTAAGGGCACTGTGTATTTCAATGTAATGAATTGTTTGTAGTTCCTTGAGGGCACTGTATTTCAATCAATTGGATTATTGGTAGTTCCTTAAGGGCAGGCCTACTGTGCATTTCAATGTAAGGAATTATTGGCAGCTAGCTCCTTGAGGGCACTGTATTTTAAGGTAATATTAAAAAAATGCTTTGTTGGTAGTTCCCTGAGGGCACTGTGTCTTTTGTTTTACATGTGAGACATGGATCCCTATATTATAAATTATCACTGTGCAGGTTGAGGCCTCGGAATTTCAATGTGTATTTATCTAGTCTATGACGCGACCAACCCTCCCAACCACTTGGTCGCGGCTGGAAGGTTTGTCTGTTTACATGATGTATATTACTACGCACTGTGCATGTATTTCCCACCAGTGCCCAGAGGGAACAGACCGGGGCCTCTTTATGCCTGCTGCCATTTTTGTGGGCGTGTGACTGTAAGAAATTTGTTAGAATTTACCGTTATCCGTTCTCCAAACGAAATGTCAACACTCAGTGTAAGTAGTGTGATTGTAAATTAACACGTCGATATATATGTGTTAATTGTTACTGCCGCATTGTTAATAATTTTATATAAAATGTTGAATGTTATTGTGAGCGATAATATGGGAATATTGATAATTAGTTCAGCAGGGTGCGCTAAAATTTGACAGATTGACGGGAAATGGGTCTCCCGCTTAATTCGAAAACGGAAAAGTAATTGGTCTAATTTGTTCAAACAGTTTTTTGAACATATTAAATTTTGAACAGAGACTTTTCATTACGTGTAGACTTAAGTATTTTATCCGCAATTTTGTTGCGGGTTGTTTACCCATTGGGAATATCACGATTTGTGTTTTATGTGAGCGATAATAGAGTGAAATTCAACCATCCCAACCTCATGACAGCTGCATAGACATAGTCTTGGGGACTTGACTAGACTACTAAAGACTTATAAACATCATTGATTATTCTACACTGCTAATTTTATTTTTGGACTGTTATAATGGAAGATAATTTTCCTGATGATGATGATGTTGACGACAATCTGCTGAGTTCAATTTCCATTGACAATCTAATTGATAAAAAATCAGATCAGGTTATTCCACTTCTAACGGAGAAAAAAGTAAACTTACCTCCAGAGTTTCCTTTTCCATTCCAGCCGTATGACATTCAAATTAATTTCATGACGAATCTTTACACTGCACTAGAGCAAGCCAAAGTAGGTATCTTCGAAAGTCCTACTGGCACAGGGAAATCATTAAGCCTAATTTGTGGGGCATTAACATGGTTGAAAGATTTTGAACGCAATCAAGCATTAGAACTGGAAAAACTTAAAATGGAAGAAAAAGAACAGGAATCAAAGATGAAAAATGTTATGAAAGAAGAACCTGGACTTGACTGGATAACAGCATTTGTTCGAAAGAAGGAGGAGCTAGAAGAAAGCAGCAAAAAGAAAGAGGGTGTTGAGCAGCGGGTTCAAGAGCAGATCAGAATACAACAATTGCGTGATAATATGAAGCCATCATTATCATTGAAGCGAAAGGGTAGAGCACTTGATGATGAGTTTAATGAACTATTTAATAAAGAAAAGGGTTTGACGGAAGGATTAGATACGATGTTGGATCAGGCTGATGATGATCCGAGTACACAGGAAATAGAAGCTGATCAAGAATTTCTTATTGAGGAATATGATAGTGAAAATGAAACTTTGTCCGATGAAACTAGAGAAAAGGAGGATGCAGTGCAGTGTACCAAGATTTTTTACTGCAGTCGCACACATTCTCAACTCACTCAATTTGTGAGAGAAGTGCAGAAAAGTCCCTTTGGTGAAGACACACGCCTAGCAGCTCTCGCATCTAGACAAAACATGTGTGTAAATAATGAAGTAAGAAAACTGAATTCACTCAGTTTAATTAATGAAAGATGTTTGGAATTACAAAAACTGAAATCTGAAAAAACAAGAACGGGAGAAAAAGAGAAGAAGAGGAGAAGAGTAGCAGGTGGTAGAGGGTGTCCTTTTTATAAACAAGAGGCTTTAGGAAGGCTCAGAGATAGAATGCTGGTGGAGGTTCTGGATATAGAGCAATTAGTTCAACTGGGACGTTCATTCAAAGCTTGTCCATATTATGCTAGTCGACATGCAATACCAGCTGCTGAGGTTGTAGCTCTCCCATATAACACTTTGCTACACAAATCTACTCGAGAAGCATGTGGAATTAAAGTGAAGGACAACATAGTTATTATAGATGAAGCCCATAACTTAGCAGAGACTATCAGCAATGTCCACATGGTTGAAGTTACAGGTAACCAGCTGACTGCATCATATTCACAACTCTCTCAATATTTACAACGATATCGTGCTCGTCTCAAAGCAAAGAATCTGATGTACATCAGACAGATTCTGTTTATCATCAGTAACTTGATCAAATATTTGGGCGGAAAAGTGGATATCCCTGCAAGACTGCAAAATCTCAAACCAGACGGCACCAAACTCCTGACAATCAATGACTTTTTGTTCAGTACACAATTGGACAATCTCAATTTGTTTAAAATCTTACGATATTGTGAATGTAGTTTGATCTCAAGAAAGCTTCATGGTTTTGTAGAGAAGTATCAACCACCTGCAGTTTCTGATAAAACACAAGAAACTGAGAATAAAGCTCCTGCTTCTGCTATCAATACTTTTCTGAAAGAAATCACCAAAACCAATCAAAAAGATATTGAACCAGCAAAAACTGATGACATCAAAGTTACTGAAAATGTGGTGGAGCCGTACACAACTTGCTCTCTAATGAATATTGAAAGTTTGCTGTCAGCCCTGACAAATACTGATAAGGATGGCAGAATAGTAGTGAACAAAAAAGAGGTTCTGAGTCTGTCAAGTTTGAAGTTTGTGCTTCTAAATCCTGCAGTACATTTTTCAGAGGTTGTGGCTGATGCCAGATCTCTTATTGTTGCAGGAGGTACAATGCAGCCGATCAGCGAATTCAAGCAGCAACTTTTCCAGAGCGTGAATTCAGACAGAATTATGGAGTTTTCGTGTGGACATGTGATCCCCCCTGATAATATATTGCCACTTGCTCTGGGTGAAGGCTCGTCTGGCAGGCAGCTTGATTTCACTTATCATGCTCGTAATTTACCTCAAGTGATTGAAGAGTTGGGGAGAGTGGTTCACAACATATGCAAAATTGTTCCCGGAGGGGTTATCTGTTTTTTCCCTTCGTATGACTATGAGAAAAAGGTATATGATCACTGGGAATCCTCAGGTGTTGTTAAAAAAATTTCAATGAAGAAAATGATTTTTCGTGAACCAAAGAAATCTAGTGTTTCTGATCATGTGTTAACTCAATACAGTCAATGCATTAAAAGACAGAAAGAAAAACATGATACCCAGTTGACTGGAGGTCTATTAATGAGTGTGGTTGGAGGGAAAATGAGTGAAGGCATCAATTTCTCTGATGATTTAGGGAGATGTGTTGTAATGGTTGGTTTGCCATACCCGAATATGTACTCTCCTGAACTTAAAGAAAAAATGGATTACCTGAATAAGCACATGACCAAGGGACCTGATGGAAAATTACCAGGCCAAGTACATTATGAAAACCTGTGTATGAAAGCTGTGAATCAGAGTATTGGTCGTGCTATCAGACATAAAGATGACTATGCTGCCATAGTGCTCCTGGATCATCGCTACCTGCGACCAGCAATAGGGTCCAAATTACCTCATTGGATAAATCAGAGATTAGAAAATTCTCAGCACTTTGGACCAGTCTTTGCTAAGCTTATACAATTTTTCAATGGGAAAAAGGTTCAATCGGAATAATATTCATATTAATATGATATACTGATGTCAGAATACTTTTAGTGAAAAAGCCTCTTAATATGTTTTGTTCCAAGTTAAATGAATGCCACTTTTTGTTATTATAGCTGTTGTAATTATTAAAAAAAATGCTGAACAACTTATTTGTTGGTGTTTCAGTTTAATTATAATTTTAACTATGTTTTTTTTTCTAATATCAGTGTAACCGTCAGGAATGTTTGATTGTAAGGATCCATAAGGGGTGGGGGGCCCAAAAGGGATTGGGGATCTGGGGGCCTATCACCCCCTCCCAATTTTGTTTTAATTCTGACTTTTAAATTTTATTGCTTAGAATGCATTATTTTACATTTTAATTTCACTGTTTTATTTTAGTTATTACAAAAAATGCTGAGCAACTAATATTGCTGTTGTTATAGTTTAATTATAATTTTATTTTTTTTCTAATATCAGTTTTTCCATCAGGAATGTTTGAGTGTAAGAGTCCATAAGGGGTGGGGGGTCCAAAAGAGATGGTGGATCTGGGGGCTCATCACCCCCCTCCCAATTTTTTTTAAATTTTGACTTTTAAATTCTAGTGCTTAGAATGTGTTATTCTACATTGTTTTAACTTAAATGACAGTCAAATATTGAAAATATTTTCATTTTCTTTGACAACAAGGGGGGGGGATATCCCCCTTTGGTACTGAGTGGGCGAGTCTGGAATACATCTGGCGGAAGCCCTGCTAATTGTTTCTATTATTATTTGTGATAATTATTAAGGAGCTTCAGAAAAATATAGTTAGTTAAAAAAAATGCTTAGGTGAATAAACGGCAGCAACTTTAAAGTGAACTATGACATGTATACCAGGCATAGTAACCCAATTACTGCACATAATCATATTTTTGCATTAAATGTGCCTACTGCATCATAGCAAGAACCAGGCATTGACACAATGTTGTTTAGTTGTTGGGCCACTGTCATTGACGTTGACCCAACGTTGAACAAACATTGGATCATAGTCTTGTGTTTTCTCTGTGTATGATGCCTGCGCTGGATCCTGTATGCCTTAGCTTACATACATGTACAGTAGAACCTCGTTTGAGCGGCCACCACTAATACAAGCCGAAAGTGGCCGTTCAAGACAGGTGGCCGCTCATAGGAGGCCTCGTTTAAAAAAAAAAAGTTTTAGAGATTTGACATAGGTGGCCGGATAAGAAGTGTCATTTTTTATACCACATACATCTTTTGTACTCAAAATGACCAGCTGGCAATGCTGTATTTACGTTTATATGTACTGGTAGGCGGCGTCACCGTGAAACAAACGCGGCCGTTTGCTGCCGCCAGCCATAAAGTATAATAGTATGCGCAAACTAAGAAACTAAGAAACATACATTCATAGTAAACATGCACGACACGTGGAGATCTGTCTGCTGCTCTGCTCCGCTAAGCAGAGCATCCATCTGCTTAATTTTTCGGTGTAAAGTCTGGAAATATACCTCCCTCCCAGATTATACCCGGGTAGATTGTGGGCGCCCCAGAATCTACCCCGGGGTAGATCCTGCACTATACTCCCGGGTAGATTACAGCGGCTACCAGAGTCTACCCCTCCCTCCAGGATCTACCCCCCTTTCTCGTGATTATGTGAAGTGTCTTCGGCTCTCAGAATCTACCGTCCCTCCCAGAATATACCCCCCTTTTCAACAACTATATGCGACCCTCCCAGAATCTACCCCTTCCTCCCAGAATATACCCCCCTTTTCAACAACTATTTGTGACCCTCCCAGAATCTACCCTGCTCTTTTAGTTTAGAGATTTGATATAAGTGGCCGGATAAGGCATCAGAAATGTCATTTTTTATACCACATACATGTTTTTGTACTCAAAATGATCAGCTGACAATGCTGTATATACGTTTATACGTACTGGTAGGCGGCGTCACCGTGAAACAAACGCTGCCGTTTGCCGCCGCTCGCCATAAAGTATAATAGTATGCGCAAACTGAGAAACTAAGAAACATACATACATAGTAAGCATGCACGACACGTGGAGAGCTGTCTGCTGCTCTGCTCTGCAAAGCAGAGCTTCCATCTGCTTACTTTTCCGGTGTAAAGTCTGGAAATATACCCCCCTCCCAGATTATACCAGGGTAGATTGTGGGCGCCCCAGAATCTACACCGGGGTAGATCCTGCACTATACTCCCGGGTAGATTACGGCGGCTCCCAGAGTCTACCCCTCCCTCCCAGGATCTACCCCCCTTCTCGTGATTATGTGAAGTGTCTTCGGCTCCCAAAATATACCCCCCTTTTCAACAACTATTTGTGACCCTCCCAGAATCTACCCCTTTCTCCCAGAATATATCCCCATTTTTAACAACTATTTGTGACCCTCCCAGAATCTACCCCCTCCCTCCCAGAATATACCCCCATTTTTAACAACTATATGCGACCCTCCCAGAATCTACCCCTCCGTCCCAGAATTATATGCGACCCTCCCAGAATCGACCCCTCCCTCTCAGAATATACCCCCATTTTCAACACATATATGCGACCCTCCCACAATCTACCCCTCCGTTCCAGTATATACCCCCTTTTCAGAGCACTGTATATGCACAAACACCCGAGGCGGCCAGGATTCGCACCCATTCCTTTTGGGTTTCGAGCCACAAGCGTATCGAATCAGCCGTTGGAGCCGACCGGTGTAAAGTCTGGAAATATGCCCCCCCTCCCAGATTATACCCGGGTAGATTGTGGGCGCCCCAGAATCTACCCCGGGGTAGATCCTGGACTATACCCTCGGGTAGATTATGGCGGCTCCAAGAGTCTACCCGTCCCTCCCAGGATCCACCCTTTTTTATTGTGATTATGTGAGGTGACTTCGGCTCCCAGAATCTACCCCTCCCTCCCAGAATATACCCCCCTTTTCAACAACTATTTGTGACCCTCCCAGAATCTACCCCTCTCTCCCAGAATATACTCCCCTTTTCCAACAACTATTTGTGACCCTCCCAGAATCTACCCCTCCCTCCCAGAATATACTCCCATTTTCAACAACTATATGCCACCCTCCCAGAATCTACCCTTCCCTCCCAGAAAATACCCCCATTTTCAACAACTACATGCGACCCTCCCAGAATATACCCCCACCTCCCAGAATATACCCCCTCTTTTTTTTTATTACTATATGCGACCCTCCCAGAATCGACCCCTCCCTCCCAGAATATACCCCCTTTTCAACACCTATATGCGACCCTCAGAATCTACCCCTCCCTCCCAGAATATACCCCCTCCCCTTTTAGCTGCTATATGCAACCCTCCCAGAATATACCCCTCCCTCCCAGAATGGGGGTATATTCTGGGAGGGAGGGGTAGCTTCTGGAAGGGTCGCATATAATTGTTAAACAGGGGGCATATTCTGGAAAGGAGGGGTAGATTGTGGGAGGGTCGCATGTAGTTGTTAAAAAGGGGGTATAGTCTGGGAAGGAGGGGTAGATTCTGGGAGGGTCACACATAAAAAAATGTTGAAAGGGGGGTATATACTGGGAGGCAGGGGTAGATTCTAGGATCCAAAGACACCTCACCAAATCACGAAAAAGGGGGGGGGGGCTAGATCCTGGGAGGGTGGGGTAGATTCTGGGAACCCCCAGGATCTACCCCGGGGTATCATCTAGAATCTACCCCGGAGTAGATTCTGGGAGATGCCAGAATCTACCCGGGTATGGTTTCAAGGGGGGTATAATCCGGGGTGTTACACTGGTAAGCAGATACTGCCTTTTGGCTCTACATGTCAGTATGAGTGTGTCCTAGCGACCGTAATCGGCACCCTTCAAATATTAGTTGTATATAGGCCTAAAATATATATTTAATCTTTTTAAATCTAATAGTACGTTACCAGGCGGTATGCGAATTAAATTGCCAACAAATTATTGTAATATATTAATATATTGCCTTCCAAAAAAAAATCTGTACTGTTATTTCCAGAGTAAAAAATATATGTTTCAAGCGAAAAATATATTTGGCTATGGCGGGGGGGGGACTACTCTGGCCAAGTAGTAAAAGGTGTGCTCGCCGTTCAAAGGTAACACAGGAGAGAAGAACAACGCTGTGCCATGCTGGGCGAGCATTGTGAGCTGTTCACCCGGCAATGGCACAGTGATGGTCAAATGCCTCTTCATTGAGCCCGGCACGGTGACCCACTGTTGGTTTGTTTCTGGCTCGAAGTCGTAGATGATCATGGCGAGCCACCATTGATTCAGCATTGAGTTGGCGTCTCCTGTTTACTGCAGTAATAGAGTGGGGTTTTGCACCGTGCCTAACTTTCCGTCAGTGTGGGCTAGTTACACTTTAAACCCTACTAGATTTTAAGTCTCAACGCAGATTAATTGAGTAAGAAATTTAATTATGAAACGTGTTAAAACACGTGCTTGCAACAAATTGTTATTTTCCTCTTTGCTATGATCTTACAGATAGTGACATTGCACATCACGATTTCCAACCTGTGCGCTAAAACAATAATAATATTTACATTTCATATTTATACATTCCCCAGATTTCTCCGTTTTCTACGCGGTTTGTCATGTTACAAAATCAAAGGACTCATTCCTTGCAATTTTTTAAACTTCAAAAAAATGGTATTAAATATTGATGCGTTTATAAAATTATGTTCAATTATAATAATAAAATATATTTTGAATAATATGTATATGGATTTAGTACTTTGATCAGTTCATGTGAGTTGCTAATCACCACCCGTAATAATGGTTCTTTATCAATAAGACATGGGCCTTGTAGTTTGACGCCGGTAAAGGGTGTTTGTTGGTGCCACACGCTACTTAACTGTTTAGCGCCAAGAGGCGAGAAAATATAATAAAACACAATAGTTGTCTTGGTTGAACGTCTGTTTCTAGGACCGCTGTCACTGCTGGTCGAGCTGTCAATCACATGAAGCCGTTGTCAAGCGAAATTAGGCATGGGGTAGATATTAGGCATCACCTACATTCCTATACATTGCGCATGACTGTGTGGAACACTTACGGATGATTATGCAGCGTATTTTTTTTACATTAATGTTATTATATACTTCCTTTAAATCTGTCAAGGAAGATGCAGTAAGCTCAAACGCCTATCTGAATATTTGAGATATGCGGATCAAAGGGCTGTGTTTAGATGACTGAACAGCAGTCTTATATTAATAATACTGAAAAAAATAATAGCTAGAAAATGTGTACACTTCAATCCATGAAGAGCAATATTTTATACTTAATGATAATTACAATATATCACAAAATATACATCAAGGTGTGTCAAGTGTTTATTTTTGTTTCTGTAATCAATCTCACTCAAGTATGATGTTATTATTATAAACCTGTAATAATCTTAAATCATGCATGCTTTGATAAAGTACAGAATCCATATAAATATCTATATATCTCTTTATATAATTTTATAAATATATACTCTTTAATCAATGCAAATAATTGTGCATCTGTAAACTGACGTTTTTTGGGACTAATAACGATTTTAAGTATGCTGTATAAAGGCCTAGCATTACATGTAACCTACACCAGTTGTCAACTCTGTGGCTTGACAACACCTGGTCACAGGCTGGCGAAATTAGGCATCACCCTGCTGACACCGAACTGTGCACACACATTTTTACCTAAATCACTTTTTACCTAAATCACTTTAAACAACTGCACAGGTGGTTTACAAAACAACGTACGTTATCAATATGTCAGTAATTTAATTAAGTTGGCTGCAAATGTGCAAAAGGTGGGGAGTGAGAAGTAAATAAAAGTCACACCTCTTTACGTGTTATCAACACTTTGCGCAACTCTGGGGTCTTGAAATTTTCATGTGGCGCCAGGGATCGGTTGGAATACCACAGTACATCTTCTGAAATAAGAAAAGACAAATAAGAAAACTTATCTACATGCAAATAAAAACAAATTAAATATTTTATAATTAAATCTTTTATAGAATAACATATAATACCATCATTACATACGGGAAGTTAAGCTTTTGAATGAACGCCTCCCGGAACCAGATGGTCAGTCAGGGGCGACAGTAGACAAAGCGATCACATTTTATTGTGTGTGACTTAATAGTTGCACCACCCCTCTTTCAGATTGCACGGCCACTTGTCACTTCTCTAAAACAACATCATGTATTGCCACGCACCCTTCCCGTGAAAAGATAAAAGGGAAATGATGATTAAACTCTTCTTGCCAGAGGTGCTTCATTTAGTTTGCTTATTCACAGTTATCTAAATCCTTCATTGACAGTGAATTATTAGTGTAATAGTGCTATAAAAACAAGTCACTTGAAGAATTTATGTCCAATACAATTCTTTATATCACATGTTAACCATTAAAAAAAAGAAATAAGGGTATAATATTTCTATTCTGATAGTATACATTACTGAACATGAAATAATATTGATAATGTGAATACAATTTAAAAATAAATATATTACGGGAATAGTAAGTACTACATTCCTGAACGTATACTAGTTTTTCTTGCAATCACTTGGGGAATCAGGTTTGTTTCGTGACTAAATAGTTTAATTTACATGAATTTAACCAAATAATTTATTTATATCATGTCTCTTAGATCGTAAACAATATATATTTTATTCACCTTTGAATAATATATAAGTCAGCATTTTAACCTCGAGTCTTCGTGATTTACTCCATTAAGGTGTTAACTGTAAAAAGACAACTTAGGTTTTAGCTGTTGATTCACCGCAGCTGGTATACCTCTGAACTGCAACATTACAGTAAAATTGTGTGAACTATGTAGCTAGGATCGCAGCAAAAGGAAAGTTCTTAAACTGCTCGATTATTAATAAATCATATTTTCACTAACCAATTTACATGAATTGCGGCCCTACATAACTACCTGTTCAACATGCAAAAATTTAAATATCATTGATTAGAAATATTATAATCATGTCTTAACGCTATATCCAGCTTATACAGATTTTAGACCTAAATATTAAAAAAATATTTAAAATAAAACACATAACATAAGTGTTATAGAAATAACAACTGAGAGCGAATTAGAGGTTGTTATGACAGTGAAAATAATAGGAATGCGCCTGGTTTTTAAATTAAGCATGGCCTGACAGTGGACAAATTAGGAATGCGCCTGTTGGTAAACTAAGCATGACCTGACAGAAGTAAAATTAGGAATGCGGCTGGTTGATAAATTGAGTATGACATGACATGACATTGTTAAATTTAGAAAACCACTGGATTTCTAAATTAAGCATGACCTAACAGTGGAAATCACCTGATTTCTAAATTAAGTTTGACGTAACAGTGGAAATCACCTGGTTGATAAATTAGCATTTGTTCATAAATTAAGCATGACCTGACAGTGACAAAATTTGAAATGGGTTGTTGGCAGTGTTGGTAGTGGTGAAATTAGGAATGGGTTGTTGTCAGTGTTAGTATTGGCAAAATTAGAAATGCGCCTGTATGTTGATCAATAATTTTATCAATTTTACCACTGTCAGGTCATGCTTAATTATTAAGTATGACGTGACAGTGGTAAAATTTGGAATGGGTTGTTGGCAGTATTGGTAGTGTCAAAATTAGGAATGCGCCTGGTTGATAATTAAGCACGACCTGACAGTGGTAAAATTAGGAATGGGTTGTTGTCAGTCTTAGTAGTGGCAAAAATAGGAATGGGCCTGGTTGATCAATAATTTTATCACTGTCAACTGAAGCCTAATTATTAAGCATGACCTGACAGCAGCCAAATTAGGAATGCGCCTGGTTGAGAAATAAAGCACGACCTGACAGTGGTAAAATTAGGAATGGGTTGTTGGCAGTGTTGGTAGTGGCAAAATTAGGAATGGGCCTGGTTGATAAATTAAATATTGGGCCTATACCCTATCTGACAGTGGTACAATTAGGAACGACCTTGCAGCTAGTCACGGCTATACCTATTTTACAACATGAATAAGACAGATAAGTTATAATTAAAGTAATTGTTGTCTTACCTTCAGTGTCGTATCTGAAGTGGCGGCAATACTTTCTTTGAAACTTTGAAATTATATCCAGCAGCACCTCCTATTTGGAGTATCAGGCTGGAGGGGGGAAAGGGCTGGTGGATTTAGTCAACCAGTTGACTCTTGAACGCTGCCACAGTTTTTGATTCTATGGCAGCTGCCGGAAGAGAATTCCAATCAGGGATAGTTCGATGCCAAAAAGAATTTTGTCCCAGTGTGGTGTTAGCTCTAAGATGTTTATAGGCCTGATTGTGCCCACCACGTGTTCTTCTGTCCGCTGGGATTAAACGGTCATTGATAGGAATTTCGACTAGCTCATTTAAAATTTTGAACATGCTTACAAGTCTAGAATTTTTACGTCTTGTTTTCAAATCAGTCTTAGTGATGTCTTCTTCCCAGATTGCCTAAAGTAGCTATCAGGATATTCAGCATATTTTAGATAGTGACTAACATCCTCGAATGGTATTTTTGTTCTGTTTTTTTTTGTTTTCCATTAGATCCGTTGTTGTGTCACTTGCTTCAGGTGACATATCCATGTTGACAAAAAATCTGGATGATGACCATTCACTCATGCGACACCTATAGTACTTCCCGTTGCCACCCACCCCCTCCCCAACCATTGCGCACCACACCCTGCGCTTACACCTGACCCTGACTTGACACCCCATGCCTGATATAACCCCATTTCTAATTAGGCTCTTCACCGGCATAGCTAAGACATTCATGTAAGCGTCTGTCCGCCACTCTTAGCACTATGACTTGTATCACATTAACAGAATGCACACTGAACATGCCAAACTTCACATACAGGTTAATCATGACTAAACCATGATTAAGTTCACATTTGACCTTTCTGTGACAGCTATTGGCCTTGATTTTTTCCTGATTTGATAGAATTTCTCGCTCACGCGATGCAATCAACATTTATATATATATCGCTGCAAATCTTATACCACATCTACTTCATCAATATTTCAAATGAGTTCGAAAATGGGAGCGAATCGGTCAACAACTAGGTCACGATGGCCAAAATGGCAGACTATATGTTATTACTTTTTAAATATGCGTAATATCTGGAAGACCGTTCCAGATATCTACACCATTGCTATAGAAAAAAATGTGCAGTTTCAAGGAGGGATATGCCCTGAAAAATTTCAATTTGATCTAACTCAAAATGGCTGACTTGCGTCTGTTATTGACTTTAATATGTGTAAGATATGAAACAATTGTGTCGGAAAGATAGACCACTATACTACAAAACAAAATGTGTGGCTTCAGTGAGGGATATGCCCTAAAAATTGTGAACTCGATAAAATTCAAAATGGCAGACTTGCGGTCACTATGGACTTTAGCCTGTATTGTGGGATGTTAAACACATACATGTTCAACTTCATAAACGTTTTGTAAATTTTGTAAATAAGAATGCTAAGACTGAAAATGAAATAATAAAAATATGTCATAATCTTACAATGCAAGGCGGCAGCTCCGCCGTTTCAAATAGTGTCAGCCATATTATCTTTTCTGTATAATATATCACGCCATAATGTACCTACGTCAAAACATTCATTACAATTTGACACGCCTGCTGACGATGATGTTGTCGCTGTATCAGCCCGTATTAATCAATTATTGACACTAAGAAACAATGTACATTTAGGTAACATACCACGCGAGGACATAATATGTGGTATTGATCTTCTGTGCACCGAGTGATTTTTCTATATATTCACATAATTACACTTTAAATGGTATTGTTCTATGTACATGTACCCTGAGTACGAAATAAATATACTATTATTAATATGCGTAATATCTGGAGAACCATACCAGATAGCTAGACCATTACTATAGAACAAAATATGAAGTTTCGGGGAGGGATATGCCCTGACAATTTCAACTCTATAAAATTCAAAATAGCAGACTTGCTGCCATTATTGACTTCAATATGCGTAATACATATATCTGATGCCAGATGAACAGAGTGTGCTGTTTCAGGGAGGGATATGCCTTGAAAAATTTCAACTTGATCAAATTCAAAATGGTCGACTTGCGGCCATGAAGAGATAATATGTGTAAAATCTGAAAAAGGGTGCCAGATAGCTAGACCATTACCAGTATTATGCAGCAGTCAACGAATTCCCCGACACCCCCCACCGCGGGGCTATGTGGGGGAT
Source organism: Flabesymbios commensalis (assembly GCA_964017125.1). NCBI lineage: Eukaryota > Metazoa > Annelida > Polychaeta > Terebellida > Flabelligeridae > Flabesymbios > Flabesymbios commensalis. The sequence goes on from OZ024912.1 coordinate 6,040,603, forward strand.
TTGCTTTTCGGGTGTCCCAAAAACACAAAAGTCCCCACAACCAGGGGCACATTTTATGTCAAAACCCCTGATAACCCCCAGGTAAAACCCCCACCCAACAGGGTGGGATAAATCTCCTGGTTTGTATTTATAAATGATTTCTATCAATATTAATCATTATGTGACGACAGATCTACCTCATTGCGTAACATTTAAATCAGCATTTTAAATTAATATTAGGACACAATTATAATACAATTTGTAATCAACTAGGCTACTTAGTCTAGTAGGCCTATTTGGCCTACATGGCTAACGCCCCTCACCTCCTGCTATCACCTTGAACATGGCTGACGCCCCTCACATCACCTTGAACATGGCTGACGCCCCTCTCACCACCTTGAACATGGCTGTCGCCCCTCGCCCCCTGCCATCACATTGAACATGGCTGTCGGCTGTCGCCCCTCAGCCCCTCTCATCAGCTTGAACATCCCCCCCTTCCATCACCTTGAACATGGCTGACACCCCTCACATCACCTTGAACATGACACCCCTGCACCCCCTCCCATCACCTTGAACTTGGCTGACGCCCCTCACCCCCTCACCCCCCATCACCTTGAACATGGCTGACGCCCCTCACCCCTCCCATCGGCTTGAACATGCCCCCCCCCTTCCATCACCTTGAACATGGCTGACACCCCTCACATCACCTTGAACATGACTGACGCCCCTGAACCCCCTCCCATCACCTTGAACATGGCTGAGGCCCCTCACCCTCTGCCATCACCTTGAACATGGCTGACGCCCCTCACCCCCTCCCCCACCCCTTGTCATCACCTTTAACATAGCTGACGCCCCTCACCCCCCCCCCCATCACCTTGAACATGGCTGACGCCCCTCACCCCCTCCCATCACCTTGAACATGGTTGACGTTCCTCACTCCCCTCCCATCACTTTGAACATGGCTGATGCCCCTCACTCCAACCCCCCCTGTCATCACCTTGAACATGGCAGACGGCCATCACCTTGAACATGGCTGACGCACCTAACCCCCCTTGTCATCACCTTGTACGTGGTATATTTGACGCCCCTCACCCCCCCCCCCCCATCACCTTGAACATGGCTGACGCCCCTCACCCCCCTCCCATCACTTTGAGCATGGCTGACGCCCCTCACCCCCCTCCCATCACCTTGAACATGGCTGACGCCCCTCACTCCTTCCCATCACTTTGAACATGGCTGACGCCCCTCACCCCTCCTATCACCTTCAACATTGCTGATGCCCCTCACCCCCCTGCAATCACCTTGAACATGGCTGACACCCCTCCCATCACCTTGAACATGGCTGACACCCCTGCACTCCCTCCCATTACCTTGAATATGGCTGACACCGCTGCATCCCCTCCCATCACCTTGAACATATATGACTGTCGCACATCAACCCCTCTACTGAACTTGAACATGACAGCTTCAATGTTTTGTAAAATAAAAACTTTTATTTTATAGCAGTCACTTGAATAGTCAGAATGATTTTCAATGTAGACAAATCCCGTGATTCCAATCTAGGGACAAAACTTGAGAAAACCCCCACACCCCAGGGGCTTGAACAAACAGCAAACCCCCAGGTAACCCCCGTGGTAACCCCTGTAACCCCCGTGGTAACCCCCAGGCTGTCCCGCGGTGGGGTTGGTCGGGGAATACATTGACTGCTGCATTACTATAGAACAAAATATGAGACTTTATTAAGGGATGCACCCTGAAAAATTTCCACTTGATCAAATTCAAATTATTCGACTATCAACCTTTATTTATTTTTACATTGCTGTCAGAAAATGTAGATTTCTCTTTTATTATCTGTTTAATATGACTAATTGGAAATAAAAATGTCATAAGATATACATTTTCCAAGTGATAGTTTAATTTAAAAGAACTCTTTGTATGGAACAATATATTTATTAAACGATGATTAGAGGCTGTTGCCTATATCTGTTGCCGACGGGCCTTATTATATTTTTATAGTTTTTGCACTAACCGTATTAGAACACAAAGGGGTTGTAGCTCTAATACAGCTTGAATTGTGTCTGAGTGCATTTTTTCTTTAACATTGTCATTCATTCTCTGAGAAACAGCTAGCATATGTCTTTGTCTGGGTCATCTGGCCAGTTGAAACCATTAAGAGCCACATGTCATGTAATTATTCAAATAACTCTGTGCTTCCATCTCAGAAACAAATATATATTATTTAAAAGTATGGCAAAATCTTAAATGGCCACCAAAATTAAAAAAATGGCCACCAAAATAAAAAATGGCTAGAAGATCGGTCAAAATTCTAACTGCCCAACAAAATTGCTAAAAACCCAATATGGCCACCAAAATTCAAAATGACCACAAAAAAACAAAATGTCTAGAAAATCTGTCATGATCCAAGATGGCCGGTAAAATAGTGGAAATAAACAATTGACAGTCATAAATTTAAAAACTGCCAAAAACTATCCAGAAAATCTATCAAAATTCAAAATGACCAACAAAACTGCTTACAATCCAAAATGGCCACAAAATTGAATATAAACCAATCCTGCATCCAGAGGTCTTGATATATGATATAATACATAGATATAATCCACCACTGCTACATTTATCCCAGATGTCCCCTGCAAGTTGCATACCGAAGGCAGCACTTCTCGAATCGCCACCACAAATGTACCCAACTAAGAATGACTGGGAACTATTATATCATATATCAAGACCTCTGGATGCAGGACTGAAACATAAAATTTGGCTAATTCAAGGGTGGATATGCGTACAAAACTCCCCACACCCAAAATCAATCTGATGACGGAGCATCCGAAAATGATACCGTGAATGTAGATGAGAATAGGGAATGTGTTCATATCAACACATCTTGCAGTAGTTGATCACACTTAGTCATTCGCTGTTTTTATTAAAAAATAAGGAACAAGTGATTCGTTTATTGCCTTTTGGAAACTACCTGGAGACCCTTATTAAAAATCTAGTTTAAACTGAATAACTATGTGCCATTGAAAAAAGTAGCATGCATTAAAATAGTATCATTGATGTAACTGTTATTTAGATAGGAGGCCTATATAGGCTATAGTAGAAATGGGTTAATGGATTTTTTGTAAGTCAAGGTCACGTTTCGAAAGCAAGTAAATGAGTGAAAGAATGTAGGCCTAGTGTTTTACTAGCGGATTACATTACTCTTCCTTTTGTACCTTGCACAGTAATGGAAAGGCATGGAAAATCCTATAAAAATAGTCTGGAAATATAGAGAAAAAAAAATTATGGAAATGAAAAATACCCTTAAAAAGTCAAATGTTATTATTTTCACAAATATCACTCAATCTTTTCTTCAATAAATCATATAAGTGAGGTTTTATTACTTTTTGTCCAAATCGCTGTTGAATGGATTCCATAGGGTAGGACCTGTAGCAAAAAAAATCCCCTCGAGCCAGTTGACTAGAAGTGAAGCAGCGGAATACAATTTTGCATGTTTTAAACCGAATACGGAATTTAACTGGAAGCCAATTGCAATGACTTTAATAGAGGGATGCAGCCACTGAGGTTTTTGAAGATCGTTTTTGGTAGGGAAGATTTTATGAGCAAGGGTGTGACGTGCTCTTCTCTAAATATATATGAGGAAAAATTCCAGTTTCTATTCACAGAATAGTAACATCAGTCATAAGTGGGATGATAAGATCTAGAATGTTTTAAAAAGACAAGTGGGAATAAGATCTAAATCGCACGACTTTTCAGTTGCAGGTTCAGAGACATTTAGTTTGGGTTTAATGATGGGATTCGGTGTGGAGGTATGTTCGGAACATGATCTGGAAGTTTCAATTTTATAAATAAGTTGAGAATTTATCATACAAAGATTTTGGAGAGTCTGCGAAACTTGAACCCAATGAAGAATTTTATTGATCGCAGGCGACAATGATTTTCAGAGATGAAGTTCAAAATTATTTTGATTTTGCTTCAATCATGAGGCGATCACACAAATTACATTGAGAATGATCTTGATCGATCCAGAGCGGAGCGAAATCTTCGCAATCTCTGCTCAAGCTTATGATGTTGTATGTTTGTGGTTTTTATCTCAGGTGTCATCCATGTTGTCGGTGGTTTGGGGCATGTTTTTCAAGCATATAGAATTTAACACAGAATCATATTGACTACATAGTTGAACTTATGTCTGATCTTGAAGAGGTGATGGCAATACTGTTAATTTCGCTTTAAATGTTGTTGTTATTTTGGGCAAATCAGGCTTAAACCTATAAATTCGCTAAAAAAAAATGGATTTAATATTACACCTGAAGATATAATGTTTGAAGCTAAATAAAACACTCATCACCTGTAATTTATACAATGTAATTTAAAAAGGTGTGTTAAACATCTTCAATATTAAAATAACCTCTCCCGTTTTAATAAAGGGGTCATTTCTAGCTGACTGATTTGACTGATGTTTGGGGTAGTCACCTATTATCGACCATTTTTTACCCAATTTTTTGGTGGATTTACAGGCCTATGCACAGGACAGATTTTAGGCAGCAAAGTAAAACCTATAAATCTATGAAAACCTATATTTGTGTGTTTGTGTCAAATCACTTTTAGTGTTTCAAGAAGAAATGCTGTAAATATTATTTAAGTCCCCAGATTAGTCCGAAATAAATAATTATTTAAGCTTATTATTGCTATATTATCCCTTAAAAAATTTCCATCCTCGCTTTGCTTGGCACCATTTTTACTAGACCTTGTCTAATATTGGGTCAAACTATATAGACAGAAAAATACTTCTATAAAAAAGTATATATATTCACACTATATGGACAGAAAAAATATTTATATAAAAAATAGTATATATATTCACCTCCACACCTAAACTGAAAGAATTATTTGGCTTCAGACAAAGTATGAAGAATTTCGTAAGCGCAAAAAATAAATAATTTGTCCAATTCGGACTCTCAAATCATCCAATAAGATCTAGATAAATTGATCCTCTGGGAGAAAACCTGGTTAATGGAGTTTAATCCAATCAAGTGTGAAATCCTCTCGGTGACCAGGAAACGAAATCCTGTAGCTTACAGCTATTCACTGCAAAATGAATATTATTATTATAAGGGTAAGCTCTACCAAATACCTTGGAGTTACCATCAGCTCTGATCTAAATTAGAATAGACATATTTCAAACATAACAGACAAGGTAAACTAGGCGCTGGCAAAGCGGACCATAAACACCAGGTCACAGAAAATCAGATCCATGGCATACAAGGCTCTAGTGCGTCCCCGTCTGGAATATTGTGCTAGTGTGTGGGACCCACATACCCACTGTGCAGTTCAGAGACTGGAGATGGTCCAGAGGCGAGCTGCGAGATATGTTATGAGGTGCTATCACAACACTAGTAGTAATACTCATATGGTGGATCATCTCCATTGGCCTTTGCGATCCCAGCGCCGGAGTTTCCTTCGCCTTGTCTTTTTATACAAAATTGTAAACTAGTTACCATACCACCGGATCTTTATATTACCAGTCACCAAACAAATACTAGGACTCACCATCATGCATTCTTGCCTTTCATGTGTAGCACAAATTCTTACAGGCACAGTTTTTTCCCAGCAATGGAGCACTCTGTCTGACCATATAGTTTCATCACCACCCCTCAATATATTTAAGGCTGATGTCACTCAGCATGTCTGCAGTCTACCATCACTAACCTTGTAAATACCACATCATTTTAATCTGCACCCATCCAGTCCCTTTTTCCTTTTTTTTGTTACTGGTTCGTTCAGTTTTACTAAGCACCTTAACTTTGCTGCTCTAAGCCATAGTCATTTATTAATAAATAATCACAGAGACACTTTATATAAACTAGGTCTAAAACAGGCCTAGATATGCCTACCTGTATATACATTTTTTTCTCATTTAATTTTTCGCTGTGCACCACACGTACAAACCCTGGTCCTTTAGTCTTCTTGCTGGAAGCTGTGACCAGTCATAGTAAGTCTTGCTGCATTTCGTCTGGTCTGGAGTGTGCCTCATTTCATGGTTTTCACCATCTCCACCGAGACTACTTCACTTTCCTGCCTACGCCTGTTACTGGCATGTCACAAAACGTGCTGCTCTGTGCTGCACCTCCTCCAGGCTGTTGATTTCTAATTGTGCACAAAATGTTGAAGCATACTCCAGACCAGACTTCACGATGGACAAATAGGCAAGTTCTTTTAGGTGTTGGGGGCAACCTTTAAAGTTTCGCTGGATAAACCCTAGCATGCATGCGGTTGGCTTTTTTAATGATGGTGGAAATGTGAGCCATGAAAGACAAGTCCTTTGGCAAGATAACACCCAAATAGGGGTTAGGCTTAACAGTTTCTAAAATATGGTCATTTAATAGGTAAAAGGTTTAAGCCCTTTGCTGTAGACAAAATATAATTTTATTTTGTCACATTCCACCCCCCCCCCCCCTTATCTCTGTCATCATCATCATCATAATTGAGGGCATAGTAGAGAATATGTTATTCATGGTTCCAAGATTCATGTAGAAAGTGAATAAATTTTACTCATTTTTGGACTTGTGTGAAACGATTGTGACGTTTCGACCTGCCTTCAGCAGATCTTGATCTTGCAATGATCATTGAGGGTGATTTGGCTCAAATAGTGCCAGGTGGCCGCAGAATGATCATTCGAACCCTATCGAACCAAAATGCTACTTTCATTCTAAGAGAACCTTCAACTAGGTCACTGTTTCATTGTGAATTTGATCAAAACTGTAAGTGTTTGTCATAAATTTTGCTGAGCAAAAACATTTAGAGCCACCTAGTGAGCGCTGCCATCCCTACCATGACTAGACTACTATCATATATCAAAATTACTTGACTTTCAAAAATCGTTACCTCATCTTAAATTTAGCTGAACCCCATTATTCAATATGGCAGCGCCCATGGGCATGCTGTCAATCTCTCTGAGACTGTCCGGTAAAGAAATCAAATGTAAAGCACTTCACATTACACGCAAAATGTCTACTGTAAGTCCAGCAGTTATTGTAATGTTCAACTTAAACTTCAAGTAGAAAGGTTTATTGAATTGTTAGACTGTTTACAAAGCCTGTTTCTTTTCAGTCGATGAGCGATAATCAGTGATAATGAGTGAAAGACTGATTGTGACATTGACGGTTTCTGATTATTTTTTAGGGGGAATTGGCAATGACCCCGTGTAGATACATGCCAACTGCCAAGAAGTCATTTTTGTGTTTTTTTGTGTTTTTCTCGGAATTTATGTGAATTTGCGGGACACTGCATTAAAAGACATATTTTTTCTCTGTAGACTCTGTAGGCCTAATGACGCTAATCAGTAATGAAGCCATCATTGTACAATTAAAATCATTATTTGTTTTGAATGGCACTTTTATCACCTTTTCCGGAGGTTCCCATCATTAGATTAGATTTCTAGCATTTACGAAAAATTGTGCCATGCAGCTCTCTGCTTTAATTCCATAAATTCGCATAATTGTTGCAACAAATGGCAAATGCTTGTATTGTAATGTAAAGTCTATGACACATTTATCTGGAGCGCATGCTTTTTGTCGATTTCTCTATCAATTCTAAACTGATTTGAACTTGGAAATTTCCTGTGCAAAATTTCAAGAAAATTGGTTCAGAATTGATGGAGAAATTGACGAAAAGCATGCGCTCCAAAGGGCTCTACACTAACGGTTGTACGATTGCCAGGGGTAACTGATTTTAGGTCGGGGCAAGTAAAAAATTACAGCCAGTGCCCCCCCGGGCAATAGCTTCAATTTGCAGCATATTAAATTTCAGCTACTGTCACAACGCATATGTCAGTGGCAAGTCGGTCAAGTGATAAATTTGAGGGGCAAGGTCCAATCAGTTAGTGTCTTGCCCTGCTCCAGATAATTGTGTCATAGACTTTAGAGGTAAGCAGGTAAGTGGAACAGGTATGCTGTGGCCCTTTCTGATAATTTTATAAGTTCTGTTTGCCTGCCCTACGGCGCACGCTTCCTCATGGGTCGCACCGAGGGTAAAAATGACAGTTTCATAGCTATAGGGAGTAAATCCATCCAAATTTTCTTCTTCCATGAGCCCCTCGTGGAAAAAAATAAAGAGGTGCCGGAGGCTAGGCTTAAATTTCTGATTGTTATCTGAGATATTTGCTCTGTTACCATGGTTACAGTATTGGGTGCCCTGATGTATCAACTAAAACTCTACAGATAGCACATCTCAGTAGTTTTATTCAGCTGCTTCAAAAATTTCAAGTGTCAGTGTGATGTTTTGACTTCTGTATCACTCCCGCAATTTGCAACATTGAGGTCACAACTTCTGGACATTTTTATAATTTAGCTCAGATTTTGATCTAGCACAGCATTTTTCTTGCTCTGTGAAAACTGTGGAATGTAGTCAAAGATTTTTTTTAGCATGTCGCAGTTACGAAAAAAGGCTCAGCATAATTTTAATTTTTCAAATTTCAAAATTTATGTAATGCACCCACCCAGTGCCCCTGTTTCTGGTGATGCACAGGCGTATGGTCACTATGTTTTATTTCTCTGTTTTAGATCAGAAAAAATCCGAAATCTAATGAGGGAGGGCGGGAAAAAAAACATTTAAGAAAAACAAAACATTAAGCCTATTCAATGAAAAATATTTATCAGTTTATTCGACAAATTTTTGGAAAAGTTTATGTGCACAAATTACAATGATGAAGTACAAATATCTTTTGACTTATTAAAAAAAAAAGTTATTGAGGTCGATGAAAAAAACTAGCAAAACATAACATATTCTCGTACAAGTTACGATATATCGTAGGTTTCGGATTGGTCGAGATGACCATCAGGCCAATCCGAAGCCTAAGATTTATCGTAACTTATACGGGCCCTGGATAATTTTGTTTTATCTCCTGAAATGAACTTGTTTTTTTCAGAATGTTTTTTTATCTCCTAAAATTAGCTGGTTTTTTCGGAAATCGGCAGCAATCCAATGTGCGCGCTGGGCAGAAAAAAGTTTGTACACATTTTTTTTTTATAATGCACAGCCTTAATCCAATGCGCGCGCTTATCTAAAAGCGGGAAAAATAAACATTGTGGCCTAAGGGGCGGACCAGATGTTACGTGGGTTTGTTCAGCAGACATCGACAAAAATGTTTGCTTCCACACAATCAAAAAATTCAAAGATGATCAGTGGGGGAAAAGTTAAATGGTCCTTCAAATTTAATTAAGGAACGTGCCTAATTTGAGTGACATGGTATTCAATTGGGAGATTTTTTCGTCTCTCAATTGAGTGATTTTGGGGGTCTAACTTTTCTACCATTCTTCCGTGCAGAAACGACAGAGAATTGCTAAAAGTAAACATCGGTTTCGAACAGAACACACATTATAGAAGAAATGACGATTGCAAATTTGACTCAAAGAATGGCCAAATTACTTAATTAAGCATTATTAATCAATATATAAGAATCTAAAGTGCAGTTACTTGCAATGTTGCTGACTATTTTCTGGAGCTTGTCACCTAAGATATGTGAACTTTTTTGGTTACAGAGACGAGGTCTTGTTCTGGGAATTTATGAAGGTGCTGCATCTGGTGAAGTGAAACCGACAAGATCAACACAGACGTATCTGGAGAAAAAAGCGCCGCAGCTCACAAAACTCATTCAGATGTATGCTTAGAATGTTATCACATTAATTTATAGATAAATAATTCTTTGAAGTAAAGAGACAATTAAGAACATATCTTTAATATGGTAATTTTTTTACATGTATTTGCAGTGAAAATATTTTATAAAAAAAACCCCTAATGAGAAAAAAATTACATGTCATGATCTGATGTATTTATAAATAAGTTTGAATTTTTTTTAAATCATGCAGATAATAATGTTATTATTAATTTATATTTATTGTTATTAATTCATATATTATAAACTGTACAGATCTGGTCTTGCAGAGAAAAAAGGTAATTGTCGTGTTTTTTATGGACTTGATGATGACCATGCAGGTGTGGCCATCATAAGGATGGGTAAACAAGACGTAGGGTATAATTCCCAGGAACAGTGGCAAGAAGACAAAGAAAATGTCAGAGCAGCAGTCGCAGGTATCAAAGAATAGACAGAATTTTTTTTACTTATTTCCTATGTCTTTCAAGCAAGATCTAAACCGAACAAATTGTCGTTGAAATCAATAAAACAGTTTATCAAATATTTCAATTAGGTGGAAGCTAATTTTTCATCAATCAAGATGTTTTTATCATTTGAACCTGGAAATTATATTATCAATTCCAGCCTTATATGAATGAAAAATATTCACTGACATTCAGCATGAAAAGAGTTATTATAAAAAGCTATAACTATCATGCTATCATGCTTCCAGTACATGAAGCTGTCAAATCATACACACATCAGCATCACACACAACTAGTTAGCCCTTGTCCTGCTGAACACAACTATTGTCGTTTGTAATCTGTTTTATTAGTCGACCACAGGGAAAAATTTGTTTGAAAATTATTGAATAGCATTTTTATCATCGAGGTTGTTACTTGCTAGACATCCTTATCATTGATGTATAAATATTTTGCTACTCAACTACAAATTTGATTAGCAAATGGGCAGAATTGCGTAGCATTTTGCTATGAGATACTAGACCAAATCACTATAATTCGTATCAAATATGTGTTTAAACATCAAGATAATATTTGTGAGTAATTTTCATCCACTTGAAGTTGTGGGTCGCGGTAGCGAGACACAACTTCAAGTGGGTGAAAATTTAAATAAATTAACTAAGATTAGGGCTAATAATGTGACAACCCGGTAAGCACAAGAAGTTCAACAATGTCCTCTGCTTGCTGGTAAGGGATTTTACACCATTTACTACATGTGTTTTGTTAATCTGACGGTTTTTATCTTTGTGAAATATAGTGTTGCTATTGATGTACCATTGGGTTATGAGGTAATTTGCCTATATTATTTTCTGCAATTGTTTTACTCCCCAAACAGAACTGTCAAAGTTTAATCCTTTCAGTGCAGGTATCTACTTTAGAATCTGATGTATGTGTACATTATATTCTGACGTCTAAAGTCGGTCCCCGCACTCGGTAAAAATATGTAGAATGGCGTTAGACCCATAACATAGGTATTCAAATGAAACAGAAAGAACTAACTAAGATATTTATGATGAATTTAAATTGAAAAAACCCTTTGATTTCAATGGTTTATACAAAAATATTTCAGCGTTGGTAGGATTAAACCTCCAACATTTTCCGGTTTACAGTACTTTATTTTGTTGTCAGCTGGAGTGAAGCAGCTTGAGGACCATGGAATGAGTGATGTAGATGTAGACCCGTGCGGAGACGCTCAGGCAGCAGCTGAGGCAGCCACTCTGATACTACATCATTATGATGAGCTGAAGACCGGAGATAATAAAAAACCGAGGGTCAACGCATCATGTTTCAGTAAATACACTGATAATAGCGACAAGTGAGTCAAATACGCTGATATCAGTTATATCAGTTCATCAACCTGATTGTGTGCTAGACCAAACCATCAATATAGGACGAAAAACTTGTTTTTTAACCCTTTAAGCCCTCACGATGGATTAAAGCATCATTTTACATCCCTGAAAATTTTCCTACAACTATGGTTTTTGAATGAAAATTTCCATGAAACTGGTTTACTAATACGTGGTAATTTTCTTTAATTTTTAAACCGCATCATGTCATCTTCATCCACTACAGTCGAGAATTTGCGACAGCAATTTGCGGCTTGTATTGGATAAAGATGACAATGGTAAATTCAGGCTTGAAAGGGTTAGCCCTTTAACCGCCAAATTATTCAGTCTGAATTTTTACCCACTTGAAGTTGTGTCTCGCTGACGCGATCCACAACTATAAGTGAGTGAAAATTATTCAGATTTGACAAAAATGGTCAACTGTTTTCAAATATTGCTGATTGATGTAACATTTTATATTTAACATGTTTAAAAGGTGGTACTTAATGTGCTAAGAAAAATGAAAACCCGAATATATGCGGCACCGGCGGTTAAAGGGTTAAGTTAATGGGTAAGGAGTCTTGGAGGACTGATAATCTTCTACATTCCGTGTTGGAAAACAGAAAGTTGTGGAAGATTTTTATAGAAATAATTCTATTTTCGAAGTTTCTATTTCTCATCAATAGAAAGATATTTTAAGTATTTGAGGCTAGAAATTGTTTTATCAATTGAATGAAAAATAATAAACAATTCAGCCAGCCTGATTCAACAGATCTTGAATATAATTTTTCACATACATGAGAATGTGATACCTTGAGAGGTTTTTGATTCGGTGATGGTGAGAGGCCGTCAGATACATTGGCCCAGCACCAATCAACAAGGTGTTGAGCCCCACAGTGTGTTAGCTCGGTGTTGAGTCAGCGTTGCAGGCGGCAGACCAGCATTAAACTGGCATTGGATCGGCATATCTTGGTTGCTGGAGTGCGGGTCTATTCAGATTTGTGCGATCTTGGTTTGCTGTTGGACCATTGTTTTTGACCCTGGTCTGGCATTTAAATGATTTAATTTGGGGTTTTGAGAGTTTATTGTATTCATGCAGTAGTGGAGTCGTCATATATATATTTTGCCTGTGTACATCTACATCCTTATGTGCAAATATATTGTCTGCAATAACTTGAGTTCTACTTACTATTTACAGTAACTGTGTGAGTTTTAATCCCCATCTCCTGTGTATTTTAATTAGGGCCAGGGTGTTTATTGGAATAAATACAATACCATAGGTCTCAGTACTGATGGTTTGTAAAGTAAAGGTGTGTGGAGAATCACACCTCTTCACTGAGAAAGGAGTGTGATCATGGAGTGTGATTTGCACTACACTAAGTGTTTCCTTCACACGCCTAATATCATCAGCACTGTGACCTTTCACAACGCTGTCTTGGAGGACTCACTCGAAGCCATTTATTGCTTCCTTAGGAACCAAAACTAGCATAAAAATGAAAATATCTAATATTACCTCTTTAATTTCACTGCAAATTTTCAGTCTCTTGAAGCTGATCCTCACTCTCGCGATCCACAGGTTCAAGCGAGTGAAATTTATACAAAAATTGGAGGCCAGGTTTTTTGCCAAATTTACAGGCATGAGACATATTTCACATTTAAAAGATACTTTTTTGTGTTACATGTATAATAAAAAATTGACCATGTTGTAGTCGTGCTTAAGGGGTTAAATGACACTAGACATCACAGCAAGCCTGATAGGTTGACACTCCCTGGATAAAAGTTGGTCCACCATATGAGATGCTGGCCAAATACTAAACCAACACAGTTTTAACATTTCCTGTCTTCTGAGATATCAAAAAATATACTGTAATTTTTATCCCCCGCCTGTAGGGGAGCGAAGATTTTAGTCAAGCCAGGATTCCGTCAGGCATCATGTTTTCTTGTGGGCGCAAAAAATACTGGTCAATTTTTTTTGAAATTTTAACATGACATTCCTAGCAACATGGGGAAGTGCAAGTGATTTTTTTTCAACTCCAAAAATTTTTGTGGGCGCAAAAAACTAAAACTTAAAGTCAGAAATTATTCAAATTTTGCAATCACATTCCCCACGATTTGGAGATGTGCATGTGATTTTTTTTAGGTTTTGCTAAAATTCAAAATGGCCCGCCATTGATGAACATCATAATTTTTTGTGGTCGCAAAAACTGAAGTCAGAAATAATTCACATTTTACAATGGCCACCACAAGTCAACTTTTTAAATATTTGTGACCGCAAAAACTCTAACCTAATTTATGGCGGGGGATGATATAAGACTTCAGGCCTCTTGTTACTAAATATAGGCCTACATCACTTCATCGCGTCTATAGATATGTCCTTCACTGCTCTCATTGAGGACTATTAATGAGCACAGAAATATGTTTGTTTATTCAGTGTGATATCAGAATGGGAGAGAGGGGTTTTATACGGTGAAGGACAGAATTTAGCTCGGATGTTGATGGAGGCGCCGGCTAATAGCATGACACCCACACGCTTTGCAAGCATTGCTCAAGAAAAACTCGGCAGTCTAGAAAACACAGAGGTCATAGTCAGGTAAGAAGCAATCTAAATTAAATATAGCTACATCGTCAAATGACACTAATCATAACATTAAAATGCATATTGACCCCCTCAATATCACCAGGTTACCGTATGCCCCAAATGTTGGGGTCCCATTTAATTTGGCGATTTTCGCGATTGGAGATTTTTAGCTCCCGCCGTCACCGTAGGTGAGACGGAGGGAGCTATGGATTCCGCCTCCGTTCTGTTTTTTACCATTCTTTTGTCTATACCTTTGCAAGAAAATAAGCTAGGATAACAATTTTTGGTATGTGGGTTACTTCCAGGTGGATAGTAGACAAGTTAAAATATTTTCAATCCAAATTCAGTATGCAAGGTCGCAGAGGAGAAAATGATGATGTTACGGCGTTGGGCCGTCCGTGAACATTTCTTTTCTGGAGCATATCTCTGAAAGTACTTGTCCGATTGTCTTCAAATTTTACACACAACACCTCTAGGGGCTCTAGTTGTGCCTTTTGGGGTATATGAACTTTTACCTACTTTTGGTTTAGAACTATGACCTATTTAGACGTTTTGACGCACACTTCGTTTCCGGGGCAGATCTCGAAAAGTACTGGGCCGATTACAGTCATATTGCACATACATGTTCTCTAAGGACCCTAGTTGTGCCTTTTCAGGTTTATGTACCTTGACCTTGAAGTTGACCCAGCACTTTGACCTAATTTATAACATCGGTAAATCCGACTGAAATATTTTGCGGAATATCATGAAAATCATGAAAATCGCTCAAGATAGCTACACCATTACTATAAAACAAATTGTAAAGTTTCAGGAGAGGATGCATCTTGAAAAATTTCAAGTCGATAAAATTTGAAATGGCCGCCCATCGGCCATTATTCACCTTGACAGGCCTGATATTGCAGAATATCATGAAAACCGCTCAAGATAGCTACACCATTACTATAAAACAAATTGTAAGCTTTCAGGAGAGGATCCATCTTTTAAAATTTCAACTTGATCAAGTTCAAAATGGCCGCCTTTCGGCCATTGTTCAATTTCACATGGCCGTTATTTGGTAAACTGTGCTAGATGGCTGGACCATTACTATAAAACAAAATGCAACATTTCGGGAGAGGATGCCTCTTGAAAAATTTTGACTTGATGAAATTCAAAATGGCCGCTTATCGGCTATTATTCACTTTCACATGGCCGATATTTGGTAAACCGTGCTAGATGGCTAGACCATTACTATAAAGCAAAATGTGAGTTTTCGGGGGAAGATGCACCCTGAAATTTTTTAACTTACAAATTCAAAATGGCTGACAATCAGCATTATTTACCTCGATAGGCCTGATATCAGGTAAACCGTGCTAGATAGCTAGACCATTACTATAAAACAAAATTTGACGTTTCCGGAGAGGATGCCTTTTTAAAACTTTTGACTCAATCGAATTCAAAATGGCCGCCTATCGGCCACTTTTTACTTTCACATTGCTGATATTTGTTAAGCCGTGTTAGATAGCTAGACCATTACTATAAAACAAAATGTGAGATTTCAGGAGAGGATGCATCTTGAAAAAATTTGACTCGCTCAAATTTAAAATGGCCGCCTATCGGCCATTATTCACTTTCACATGACCGTTATTTGGTAAACCATACTAGATTACTAGACCATTACTATAAAACAAAATGTGAGATTTCAGGAGAGGATGCATGTTGAAAAATTTTGACTTGATCAAATTCAAAATGGCTGCCTTTAGGCCATTATTCACTTTCACATGGCCGTTATTTGGTAAACCGTGCTAGATGGCTAGACTATTACTATAAAACAAAATGTGAAATTTCAGGAGAGGATGCATCTTGAAAAATTTAGACTCGATCAAACTCAAAATAGCCGCCTGCCTATCGGCCATTATTTACTTTCACATGCCCAATATTTTGCAAACTGTGTTAGATGTTAGTCCATTACTATAAAACAAAATTTGAGGTTTCGGGGGACGATGCACCCTGAAATTTTTTATTTTGTTTATAGAATTCAAAATGCCCGTAAATCAGCCATTATTTACCTTGATTGGCCTGATATCGGGTAAACCGTGCCAAATAGGTAGACCATTACCAGGATACTGATTAGGATCATTAACTTCAATGTAGGTTTGCAATCTTTGACAGACTGTCTAGTTCTTATCTTCCTCTTAGACTGAGTTTTTTAGAACTAGTTGTCTTGCATCTTGATTTTTGACCTAGCCTAGGACTACATTAATAACCCTACACAAAATTGCTTAAATCAAATTCTAATTCAGAGCAGGAGCTCCTGGACTTATGTAGTCTTGTATCATTAATATTTATGATCGCTTACTAATTACACTAGTACATACTGTCTGAAATGGCCTGCTGTCAAACTTGCTCTCGCTAAATTTTATGGAAACTAACATTGCGGGGGATTCGTTTTGCAAAATATTATGGAAGCCAACCTAATTGGGTATGCAGTAAGCATTTCCAATGTCCTCCCTCCCCAGTTAACTCTTCTGCTGCCGGGCGTAAGTAGTACCTAAGAAAAAAGATATTGAGAATTTTCAGGATATATTTACATGGCTGTAGACTAAAGGAAAATGTTTCCGTAACCCTTAGTGCACTGAGCTAAGAAATTTCAATTTTCAGCCTCTCGAAGTTGTGTCTCGCTACCGCGATCCACAACTTCAAGTGACTGAAAATTTGTGTTATTTGTGAAGTTTAAGTCTTAACATCTATCAGTGTTTCAAGATTGGAAGCATATTTTACGTTTAACAACTGGTTATACAGGTGATAATAAAAACACAGAATGTCTACTGTAGTCGACATCAATCTGCTAGAGGTTAAGTATACAGCCATGTAAATATCCTTTTATGAGTTGTTATTTACCATTTTCCAGGGATCGAGCGTGGGCAGAAGAGAAAGGTATGGGAGCATTTATTGGTGTATCTCACGGCTCTGATGAACCACTCCGATTTGTTGAGGTTCACTACAGAGGTGGTCCCCAGGATCAGCCCCCGCTCGCCATCGTCGGAAAAGGCATCACATTTGACAGGTATTTTAACTACTGACATTGACAAAGGACTGAAATTTATATTGCAGCCATCTTAAAAAAAGGGATAATTTTATGGGGGTGGGAACTTATTTTGGTGATCTGATTAACTTTTAAGAAGAAACCATTAAAAACAAAATTGCTAAAGGCTACCATCTTGCAATTTTTTGATGGACTGACCTGAAAATATCTCAGTGGGGATGCTTTTGATGTTTTCAAGCCAAAAACAGTCACATATAGTTCAACTTTTTGTAAAAGAAAATTCTGAGCTTCCATCTCAACTACTATTGTAAACCAGCTGGTCAACAGTATATCTCTACTTAAGTTAAAAATTATATATTTTTTATCTGTGCTTACAGCGAATAATTATATTTCATTTATGTTTACTTTTTTTACTTGACTATTTTCTACTCACTTATATGATCCAATCTGAGACTCTTATTTATTTCTCTATTAATTATTTGTTGCAATCACTGTGTTTATCATTTAAGTAGCATTAGCTCTATGTTGGGGTGATCTTTGAGTGAATAACCGTGGAACACCTTGTTCGACTAATTGTAAATTAGTCGTACATGGTGTTGTTATTGAAAATTATTTATCCATTCTTTAAATTTAACCTTTTACCTAGAGGACACTGTGAGCTGTGAATTGTTATTCAAGTGTAATAAATGAAAAGGAAAACTCAAACAGTTCTATCATTTTCCAAAAAATCACTCTTGTTGAGAATTAGCCATACCGTATCCCCGCGCATTAACGTGCATGCACTTATATTTGAAGATGCACTTAGTTTTCGAAAATAAGTGCATGCACTTATATTCAAACATAAAAATAAATTTTAAATTTCTCCAAATTCTTTAAAAATCGTAATTATTCGAATTATTACAATCCAAAGTAAACTAAATAAACGTTAGTAATCACTGACTGTTAGTTTGAAGTTAACTTGTGGGGGTGACTCCATGTAATAGGTGAACTGTCATATCACACTTCCTTTGTCCACACTTTTAAGCTATTACACCCACTGTTGCTATGACGGCTTGAACTGTCCACGCATATCTATGGTATGGAGCAATTCTCTCTTATTGTTTAGCCGTTAATAAATAAAAATAATAGCCTATTAATGTAGTTTATGCTTTTTTAATTATTATGAACATATAGATATTATTCTCACCCGCAGTATGAGTCTGAATTATACAGTGGCACGTGTAGTAATTTTCAAATATAAGTGCATGCACGTAGTATTCGAATATAAGTGCATGCACTTATAAACGAACAAGAATATTTTTGGAGACATGCCTAAAACAGTTGATTTTCACTTATACGTGCATGCACGTTTATGCGCGGGGATACGGTATGTGACACGTATAGGCATTATGGATAGTTAGAAAGTGCGCTCACAGTTTTAACCCTTACAGCTCAGGGGACAGACTTAGGATGTCAGATTCTTTGACATCTAATGCTTCAGTGGTGTAATGGTTAACCCTTTATCTGTTGGAAAGCAAAGGTCAGGTCAGAGTGTGAAGAGGCCTTAAAAGTACTATAAATAATATAACAATCAGAAACTCTTTTGTTGGAAGTGGCTATGCTTTTTAAAGTGTTTTAACAAGAATTTGCAAAAAAAAGGGAAAACTTGCAATACCTCAGTATGCTTAAATAAACTGCTGGTTTGTAAAAGTAAGAAATTGCAATGTAATTGTGTGCTAACTTATGAATATATGCTATTAATCTTAAATGTAACTTCCAAATAAAAAAGTTGTATTTTTTAGTGGTGGTATATCGATAAAGCCGTCGGCCAAGATGGATGAGATGAGAGCTGATATGGGAGGAGCTGCCTGTACACTGTCCTCAATCTACACCGCCGCTCGACTAAAACTACCCATAAATGTTATAGGTAAGTGATTAAGTTCCCCATCATTGTCATAGGTAGGTGATTAAGCTACCCATCAATGTCCTAGGTAGGTGATTAAACTACCCATCAATGTCACAGGTAGGTGGTAAAACTACCCATAAATGTCATAGGTAGGTGTCATTGTGATAAAACTGCCCATCAATGTCATGGGTAGGTGATAAAACTACCCATCAATGTCATACGTATGTGATAAAACTACCCATCAATGTCATAGGTAGGTGATAAAACTACCCAGCAATGTTATAGGTAGGTGAACAAACTACCCATCAATGTCATAGGTAGGTGATAAAACTACCCAGTAATGTTATAGGTAGGTGAACAAACTACCCATCAATGTCATAAGTAGGTGATAAAACAACCATCAATGTCATAGGTAGGTGATACAACTACCCATCAATATCATAGGTAAGTGTCATGGTGATAAATCTACCCATCAATGTCATAGGTAGGTGATAAAACTACCCAACTATGTCATAGGTAGGTGTCATGGTGATAAATCTACCCATCAATGTCAAAGGTAGGTGATAAACTAACCATCAATGTCATAGGTAGGATATTGTCCAATGAATCCTTGTCATTCTCACAAGTTAAATTCCTGTGACTTATCAAATTTAACTTCTGCATTAACCTTTTCAGTGTGGGGACCGATGTTTGACATATTTTCTTCTAAGCGAGTCACAGCACTATTTATAATGGTAGTAGACCCATGAAATAAGTATTTTATATCTGAGACGCCCACCCCCTTCAATCTTGCAACATTTTAGTCAACAAATCTCAGTCAGTGGTGAGACCTAGGCCTACCCATTGAGACTATTTCAAGCTGGTCATAAAAAATCAGGTCTCCCTCTGACTAATTGTTGACAGCCAAAAATCTCAATAAGCCATTTATGCGTTTGAATATACCACACTTTTTTACTCTTCTATTTTATTAAGTTTTTTATTAATAAAATTAACTTAACTTAACCTAAAATTTAAATATTTGGTCTTGAATTAATTTATACAAATATGAGTAATTTTCACCCACTTGAAGTTGTGGGTCGCGATAGCGAGACACAACTTCAAGTAGAGGAAAATTTAAATTTTGTTTATTATATTTTTTTTAACTCTTGAAGGGTTGATAATATGACACTTTGATATTGAATTACATCATGTGCCTTTTACTCACTGGGAGGTGGAACTTGCAACAGCCAATGAACTGCAGAGACCGAAGTTTATAAAGTAAACATTTATTCAAAACATTTTTTCCTTGCTTGTTTTTTCTTTGCCTACAAAATAGTTTTGTAATTGGGTTCAGCGTGGAAATATATATATTTTTTATTTAAGAATACATTATTGTTGCCAGGTTTCATGCCGCTGTGTGAGAATATGCCAGGCGCTCGAGCCACAAAACCCGGTGATGTCCATACTACAATGAGCGGAAAGACTGTACAGGTAAAGTACAAGACGTCATAGTCCCAGCTTATGCCCAGCAAATATGACACATTGAGCCAAATGAATGTTTGGTAACTTCTGACTTAACCCGTCTGCTGCTGAATTGTTTGCTACTGTTTTTCATTCATGTGAAGCTGGAATTGCTACCGCAATTTCCAGCTTCACATGATGAAAACTACATAGATAGGACTAGTATTCCCCCTGGCCCGGGCAAGGGGAATACCCTTCCTATCTATGTAGTTTTTTCATTCATTCGGAGCTGGAATAATTTCCAGCTTCTAATGACAAAAAATATTTATATTTGTGTAAAATAGACATCTCCAATATTGAATTATTAGATTAACTTAGTATCTGCCAAAAAAGCTGTTTTATCAAATTTGGTGATGTTTCTATTCATCTAAAACATGCTTGAAACCACATATAGTTGGATCTGCTGAATAATTGAGCATATCACAACATTGTTACATCATATCATGCACAAAGTTTTTTTTATCATTGCGACTTAAGTTATTTACTTCGTCAGGTAATGCAATTTTTACTCGTCAAAGTAGGCAATTTCGGGAGTATTTCTTGATTTGAAACTTATTATCGAAACATAATTTTACATGATTCTAAAAAAGATGTTTTAGGGGTGTTTGATCTATAAATTTGCTGTAATATTGTGACAGGTGGATAACACAGATGCAGAAGGTCGACTGATTCTGGCTGACGCCCTGCATTATGCACAGACGTTCTCTCCACGAGCCCTGCTGGACATGGCAACCCTTACTGGTAGGTATTCATAATTAATCTGATATTCTCCGTGAGCGCTGCTGGCAACACTTACTGGTAGGTATTCATTATTAATCAGACATTCTCCGTGAGCGCTGCTGGCAACCCTTACTGGTAGGTATTCATAATTAATCAGACATTGTGCGTGAGCGCTGCTGGCAACCCTTACTGGTAGGTATTCATAATTATTCAGACATTCTCCGTGAGCGCTGTTGGCAACACTTACTGGTAGGTATTCATAATTAATCAGACATTCTCCGTGAGCGCTGCTGGCAACACTTACTGGTAGGTATTCATAATTACTCACAGAAAGATCTCCGTGAGCGCTGCTGGCAACACTTACTGGTAGGTATTCTCAAGTGTAAAATCTATTATACTGCTTGCTCTACCATTCCGTTACAGTTTTTTAGACATTGTATTAACCCTTACAACGCCGATATATTTTTGTATAAACCATGGAACCCAAAGGGCCTTTTCAATTTAAAATCATCATGAAAGTCTTAGTTAGCTCTTTCTGATTCATTTGAATACCTATGTTATGGGTATATGACCTTAAGAAATATTTTTACTCTCTCACTGCGTGGAACGACTTTAGGCTACAGTCATTAGATTCTGACGACTTAAGTCGATCCCCGCGCTGTAAGGGTTAGAGCGCTCAATTGAATAATTTACATTTTCATCCACTTGAAGTTGTGTCTCGCTACCGCGACCCACAACTTTAAGTGGATGAAAATTACTTATATACTTTTACCCTTACTCCGCTATGCAGGACTAAAATTATTTTTTATTTGTTTTGAATCTGTTTTATTAGCAAATAAAGTAATTGATATCGGGAATGAAATAAATATTTGCTGATGTTTGCTCACAAGATAAACAAATGTGAGTAATTTTCTCCACCTGAAGTTGTGGGTCACCGCAGCGAGACACGACTTCAAGTGGGAGAAGATTTAAATTATCTAAATTAATAGTTTAAGGGTTAATGAGAGATAACATTTGCAAATCTGTGGTCTTCAGTTGACTTATCATATATCAGGTACATGGTATTATATAAAATAGGTCATACGTGAATGAAATTGATATTAAATCACTGTGCTAAAAAAAGTTAAAAATTGTGGTAAGTGCATATATGACCTGCCATGCGAAAAAGATCCCCCCGCAGCTTTGGTACAATAAATTATGATGTCATTCAAAATTTAATTTTAATGATTACATAACCTAATTCAGAAAAATATAAGTCTCATAAAACAAAAAGTAATACAGATTTTTCACAAATTCTTTCAGTTAATGAAACAGGAAGGACATGGCTATCAAATCAACCAATAAAATCAATTTTGACCTCACAGCCCTTTTCGCTGGCGAGTCATATCTGTAAATTTGAAGAAAGAAGAAATTCTTTCAGTATTTTTCTGTAACCTCATTTAAAAGTGATTGATTTCAGGAGCTGTAGGAGTGGCCTTGGGAGCTGCGGCATCTGGAGCGTTCACAAACTCAGACATGATGTGGGAGAACATGTCATCTGTAAGTGCCATATATAATACAGAGAGACAAACATTGTCGAATTGACCGTAGCCGCAAATACAATTTTTAACATCCAGTTATGCTTGCCTAAATTATTCTACTATTTCTAGTCAATATTGTATGAGAAGAGCACATCTGTATTAACCCTTATCCTGCTAAATTAATTTATTTAAATTTTCAACCTCTTGAGGTTGTGTCTCGCTACCGCGAACCACAATTTCAAGTGGTTGAAAATTACTCATATTTGTTTATTTTGAGTCCAAACATTTACAAAAGTTGATGTTTAACCCTTGCAGCGTGGGGATCGACTGAAGTCAGAATCTGACGTCTGTAGACGTCAGATTTTGACGACTACCGGGTAAACTCAACCCCCGCACTGTAAGAATCAAAATATTTATAATGGCCGTAGACCCATAACATAGGTATTCAAATGAATCAGAAAGAGATAACTAAGACATTTATGATAATCTCAAATTGAAAAAAACCTTTGGTTGCGATGTTTTTTACAAATTAATTCAGCGCTTTAAGGGTTAAAAACCAATTTCATTCCCAATATCAGTGAGTTGTTCCACTGATGAAACCGCGTAAAAACCACAATAGTGGTAATCAGTAGGGTTAATGTGCTGGGAAGGCCTACTATTGCTTCACATTCAACCAGACTGGTTAAATTATCACCAATTCATTTAGTATAATGAGGTGCATCCAAACATATGGGAAAAAAAAATCATTTGAAAAAAAGAAATGTTACAAATTGAACTGCTAAAAACTTTGTTTTATGCTTTATGTTGTGAACCCTTTCAGCGCGGGAACCGTCTTTCATATAGCGACAATGGTCTGACTTTTGCCGGTGGATTGTCAGATATTTATTTTTCATTCAATTGAAACTGGAATTGCTAACGCAATTTTCACTTTCAAATGACAAAAAATATTTCCTTTTATGATAGGCCTACAAGTATAATTTTTTGATGAACTGCATTTTTTTCTAATTTCAGTGAAATTTTATTTGGTTTGAAAATGTGTTTAATGTATAATCAAAATATGACCAGTGTAATATCTTCCAATAAAAAATGTTGCAATACCTGGCAATTCATGCCACTGAAATGTTATCACCTTTTACTAACTGTGAAACATTTCATATTTGAGATGTCATAGAATTGATAATTCAGCTAAAAATGCTCTGGCCTTTCCAAAATAAAGTGATGTGGATTGTGATTTTTCTGTTTAGTTTTGTGTGCAAAAAATGTCGTACAAGTCTGTAAATTGTGTAAATCCAGTGGAAAAATAATTGCTGGGTATAAGGGGATACATTGTTGGTTGCTCTAAAAAAGCAGAAAAATTGTCTTTGGCTCACATCGCCTCAAGAGCCCCATCTGATTTCCAACAGATTTAACATTCTAACATTTGAACTGTGTCCAATGTTGAGTGTTGAAGCTTGTAGGTGTTTTGTTGTTGTAGGCAGGACAGGAGACTGGTGACAGGGTCTGGAGGCTGCCAGTCTTTAAGTTACACACCAAGGAAATGACAGAGGCTCCACTTGCTGATATGAATAACCTCGGTACATCTCGCAGCGCTGGAGCGAGTACTGCCGCAGCTTTCCTGAAGGTGACAATGTTTATATAACACGTTTCTATTTCGGTAATGCTCCATAGCGTTCTTTCATACTCCGCCAGCAGCACCTTTTGTTATTGAATGTTTTTAAAACAATTTATTGTTTCATGTCTCTACATACACCTGGGAAATTCTGTGTTTTTTTCTGTATTAAGGGATTGGGCTGCAATTTTAAAGATAGCTGCTAATAATTTTGTGGAGGTGTTAACCCAGAATCTATTGTTTCAATCAAACTCACCTTTGGTGGGATGTTAATTTGTAAATAGACAGCAGCTGTATCAACTTTTCGACAAGTTTCCTTTCAAAATGACTACCTGGCTGCCACTGAAATTTTGTGTGTGTATATATCTTGAGAAGTGAGTGGTTATGTTATAAGGTTATGTTGTCTGTCTGGACAAATAGGCAGGGTTTGTACAGGTGCTTGAAAGCCCTGAAAGGTATTAAATTCTACAAATATTATTAACATGATTAAAGGTTAAAGTGCTTGAAAAATGGGCTATTTAGCAGAAGGTACTTGGAATGTCCTTCATCTTTGACTGAGGCTGCATATTGGTAAATACCACAGTGACTTTTATGATTATTTATGTATTATTTTATTTTATCACGAGATACTATGACACCATTATATTTTCATATTAATTTTTCTTTCGCAAAGGACTCGTTTTCTGTTGTCAAATTTCGATTTTTAGCTAACGAATTATATTTTTGATTGAAAAGTAATCTAAATGGCCGAGTTATTCCACAAAATGGCAGATTTATCACATTTTTTGCCATACAATAATGGCGGCAGGCTATTGTCAAGTGTGCTCTTGTTGATTGTCTGAAGGTCTGCATCTCTGTGTGTAGAACTTGTTATGGCGTTTTCAGCTGTGTCATAATCATTCATGTCTGCATTGAATCTCTTTTCTTGTGCTTGCGCTATAATAGGATATTTTTTATCTTTTGATACAGGAGTTTGTGACAGTTGATCATTGGATGCATCTGGACATCGCTGGCGTGATGACAAACACTAGTCAGGTGCCTTATCTGGGCAAAGGAATGTCAGGTCAGTCAAAATAACAAAAAGCACAACTTGAGTATAATTGTAGGAAATTGATATTCAACTCTCCAACTGAAATGAGTAGAAATTAACTGTGAGAGGTATGTAGCCAATTTGTGAGTTTTATTATGATATGTATATGGGTGTCGTAATTCGCAGTTCATACTAAATTAGTAAACTAATAAACAACTTTTAAATTTCCAATCGGGGTGTTTACCAGCCGAGACGATTATTCCTTTGAGGTTGACATGAGCGACATCGGTTTGCAATGAATGGCCAGCCATCACAGGCAGCATGACATATAAACATGTATTTGGCTGATCCATGGTCCATGCCAGTGACCATGTGGTCTTATTGGAAGTCTCCCAAACCACTATGTATTGATATTTCCATTTATTTGTATTATTCTTTTTAGGTTAAATAAACTCTTCTTATTCTAGCTCAATACTGAGCCAACGTCGTTTAGCCCAACATTAAATGAAACATCAAGTCAAGGTGTGTACAACTTTTATCATGAGACGGCAGTCAGTCAACGCTTAACGAATAGGTCTGACAGCTGCGCTTGTAGAGATGTTGTAACAAGGAGGTTCCATATAACATCCTTGGTCATACACACTGCTGGTCAGTGCTAGTACAGTGAATACACAACTCCAGTCTTCTGTGCTAGTGATTATATTAGTTGACACATTTGTTTGCCCAATGTCGAAGAATTTTCACCCACTTAAAGTTGTGTTTCGCTACAGCGACCCACAACTTCAAGAGGCTGAATATTACTCATAATTGTTTAATTTGAGACAAAACATTCACAAATATTTGTTTAAACACTCATTTCATTGCCTCATGGTCTATTATTCCAGTGTTTTAAAATTTAGTGCACATGCAAACTGGTCATAACTTATAATTTATCTGATTCAAAATTGGCGATCATACATGTTTTTTCTTCATAAGTCTAATCTTCCAACTTTTTTGAGTGATGCCTTTTTCGCCTGCTTTACAGATCATAATGGTGCTGCTCTAACGCTAATGCTGCTGTGTAATGTGAAATCACAGTTATAGTGTTTTTCTGCCTGCATTTATTTGTACACGCAAAAAAAAATACAATAAAATTTACTTGACAGACAGACAAAAAAGGTATATTGATCTATCTTTTTTGTTTATAGGTCGTCCAACAAGAACTGTGGTAGAATTCATCAAGAGGATGAGTCAGCAGAAGTGAATAGAGTAGAGATAAAACCTTAGTCAACCGTACTAACTGGAGAAAATCAGACATTTTGTGACACATTTTAGCAGAATCTACAACTTTTTGTAACCGAATGCCTAATTATGTATATTATATGAATAATTATTTATTTCATTATAAAATATGAAATTTCACATGTTCAGCTGAATGTGATGCAAGAAGAGATTTCATAGGAGAATTAACATGGACATATGGTATAAATCATATAACTACAATCTCAGTTCATAATAATCATGATTTACATTTTTTTGTCCTATCAAAGGGCTAGGGGTGCTTCATGGGTTACGATTGCTGATTAGCCATAGGCTTGCCACCTAAGAATCATATCCTTTTCAGCACGGGACTGACTTTCGATGTCACAATCTGTACACGTCAGATTGTGAAATTTAAAGTCGATCCCGTACAGAAAAAGTCAAATATTTATGATGGCCGTAGACCCATAACATAGGTAGACCTATTCAAATGAAGCGGAAAGAGCTAACCCAGACTTTTATGATGATTTCAAATTGAAACAAATCCTTTGGTCTGTTAGTGTATATAAACATATTTCAGCGCTTTAGGGTGGAGATAGAGATTATCTTATCCCTTTTGCTGCTGTTGCTATATATATACATTTTGAGACAAGTTTAAAATAAAACAGAAAATCATAAAACATTTTGTGCTAGCTGCTCAGTAAATCAAATAATTCAATTTTGGCGATGTCTATTTTCCTTAAATAGAAATATTTGTTGTAATTTGAAGCTGATAATTCCAGCTCTAAATGAATGATGACTAGAAACAAACACTTCAGGAGAACAAGGGTTAAGATTGAGATGATAGTAACTTTCCCTCGTTTCATTAGAAAAGTTGATCCGTCGTACTGCTGAATTGTTTGTTTCTATTTTTCATCCATTTGAAGCTGGAATTGCTAACGCAATTTCCAGCTTCAAATGACGAAAAATATTTATATTGATGTTAAAAAAGACATCTCCAATATTATATTGAAGTGTTGGATTAACTGAGCATTTACAAAAAACTATTTTACCAAATTTTTGTGATACTTCTAAGGTTAAGGAAACGTGCCATATTTATGCGTTACATATCACATACTGTATTGAATAAAACTTGTGCACAATCTGCAATGTGTATATTATAAACAGGAGCCCAATCTGCAATTGGTTTATTATACTTCAGTATTAAATCTAGTCATTTCGTTCACCTTTACTTTGATGTATATTGCGGCAGTAATACATAGGCCCTACCTGAATTTTTTTTTATTATTTATTGTTTATTCAGCGGTAGGCAACATGCCTGTGCGCATACAATAATTTGTGCAAACAAAATAATAATAACTAGACAGTGAGTGAGTCACAGACTAAAAACCTATGCCAGAAATTACTGATCGTAATTGGTTCTTGGCTGGGGACACACCCACCTCTGGTAATATTTTCATGCAAATTCGTGCGATTCAGAGCGTAAGTCTGGCTCGTAATACAGATCATACCCAAAATCTAATCAATTGTTGGCCCTAAAAACGCCTTGGGTAAATAAATCATGAAAACCCGTTCCTTACTTTTTCAGACCACCGAGTGACCAAGCAACCGTGCGGAGGTAATAAATACCTGAGTATCAATCATTTGATTACAATAAAAGGGTCAACGTCCCTGGTAATAGACCTACTTTCTAATAAATTATGTAACAATGTTAATTAATAAGTGGCTTAATTTGGGTTTCAGTATTTAAAGGGTGGGATAAACATGCTCTCGTGGGCTGTTTACATCAGAGCCACCTGATCGAGATGGTAGGCCTACTTCTGACAAGTACTAAGTATCACAGAGGATGCAGCAGAATTAAGGAGACCTGTGTGAAATGGTTCCAGGAAATAGCCCGGGAATGTCAAAAGTAAAGATTGTGATTGTTGTAGGTGCCATTGCACAACAGGAAATGACCGCACCCGTCTGAATCCACTATATACAGTGATATAGGCTGTATCCTGCCCTGCCTTCAGGGAGAAATTGGTAGACATTCTGAAGAGGAGACGTTTTGGATTTTCAGAGCTAACTTAAAGGTGATCTTTCACCCCTTATATAGTATGAATAATTTTGTGATAAATAAATCAAAGTTGCCACAAGATGGGGCACAAGTGTTTCCTTATATGGGGTGCTCGGCTATCATGTGACCCTCTGAGAGAGTCACATGATAACCAATCACCCCCATATATGGGGTGATTGGCTATCATGTGACCCTCTGAGAGGGTCACATGATAGCCAATCACCCCATATAAGGACATAATTATTCATGCCATATAAGGGGTGATAGATCACCTTTAAGTGCGAGTTGCTTCAGTATCTTACACATTGTAGATCACTGAAGCCTCAAATTATCTATAAAATTACACAACGATAAAGTACTGGTCTAACAGTGTACTAATATAAGCAATTATACGTTTTTGTTTCATTATATATATTTTACACATAGGCCTATTTGAGACTTTGAGTAGTTTATCCACAAGTGTTGTGTTTGCCGGGCCACAGATAATATTTGGATACTCTACAATAGTTGGTGAGTGTGTCAGCGTCAGGACATCGGTGACGTTTAACAATTTACATTGGTCAGTGATCCAGATACGGGTTAGGCCACTATGTTTTTTTTTCTCTGTTTTAGATAAGCGCGCGCATTAGATTTAGGCAGCACATTACCAAAAAAAGACATGGTTTCTTTCTGCCTAGCGCGCTTATTGGATTGTTGCAGATTTCTGAAAAAAAACAGTTAATTTCCGGAAATATAAAAAACATTGCGAAAAAAACAAAGTTTATTTCAGGAAATAAAAAAAACAAATTTACCAGCTTTAACCAATTTTTTTTTCTTGTTTTTTCGCCGCCCTCATTAACTTTTTTCAAATAGATCCAAAGTTTTTTAATTTCGTCGCCCTCATTAGCTTTTCTAGAAATTTGTCCAATGTTTCTTTTATTTCGTCGCCCTCAATAAATTTTCAAAAAATAGTTTAAATGTTTTTTTTTTACTGGCCTCCCTCATTAGATTTTGGATTTTTTCTGATCTAAAACAGAGAAATTAAACATAGTGGCCAACTGTGCTCATTCGTTAATACATTGGTGTGCGTGACAAGGAGTGCGTCACGTATAGCACTGGTTACACTCACCATTGATTTTGCTTCCATACACAATCAATGCTCTCACTGGATACGATACGATCCCAGCAAACACGACATTAGCCCATTGTTGGTACAATGTTGGCCCAGCGTCGTAGACAGTGGTCCGGTGCTGTGCCATGCCATGCTTTGATATATCGCCTGACAAGCCACACTGCAGCTGCTATACAGCCGATGACCGAATAGGACTTCTTGGTTGTGAATCCACGGGGAATCCTTTTTCCTGTAGCGTGACAATTAAAGCACGCCACTGCTATACACAAATGGAGGGGTCCAAATCCAATAACGTTACCACTCTCAGCAAGATACGAAATAATCGACCAGTGTTGGTTCTGGGTAATTAATATGAAACATAGTAGGCCTAGGCCCTAACGACTGTACCCTTAATTTTTCATGGATCTTTTTTAGTAGCCATAGTTTGGAAAAAAATGTCTGTGGTATTCAAAAAGGTATGTTAACGAAAATATTTCAGTTTTGTGAGCCAAACACAAAAGGCCAACATAATATTGTTTTAATGCTGTTCCGTCGCCAGGGGTGGATCCAGCTTTTCAGTGAGGGGGGAAGGAGGTTAAAATTTTAAATATTTTACATATTGGGCACTGTTTCTCACTCAGGATGTCACCAAATAATAAGGAAATCCCTAAATAAGGTGATGATTTGGATCCGCCACTGTTCGCCTATTATGATAGTTCAAAACAACATTTACATGGCAATGTAATAGGCCTATACGCTGATACGTGATGGACAATGCTTTTTTGACGCAATACTGGGTCAATGGTAACCCATCATCTACGACGTCAGCCATAAATCAACACAGTGTTGGGTCAATGTTTCCTACGGTGGACCAAACTTGTATATTTAGGCCTACTGTAGAACTATACTGCCGTGCAAAGCCAAAAGGCAGTATCTGCTTACTTTACAAGTAAGCAGATACTGCCTTTTGGCTTTGTACAGCAACATAGGCCTACCAAGCACGACGTTCACCCAATGCTGGTTCAATGATGGCGAGCGTCACAGACGGTGGGCCTGCATTTACTCGACATTGGATGAGTGTCACGTGTTTAGGCCTACTTCATTTCCATATTGATTTCAGGGGATCTTCATGTAACTGGTTATTACGCTGGTTATTCCATGTTTTCTATACACCATTCACACAGATAGGCCTACTGAGCTATATATGCCCTTATCAGTGCTTATAGG
Organism: Flabesymbios commensalis; assembly: GCA_964017125.1. Lineage (NCBI taxonomy): Eukaryota > Metazoa > Annelida > Polychaeta > Terebellida > Flabelligeridae > Flabesymbios > Flabesymbios commensalis. The sequence goes on from OZ024912.1 coordinate 6,071,553, forward strand.
CTACACAGTCTACATATCAATCTAACGTTAGACCTATTGCCGCTAATATCTTCCGGACTGTGCCAGACTTTGAGCTACCGGTACATGTTTTATTACATGAGATGAGAGTGACGGCCTATGAATGTTCTGGTTTACTGTAGGCGTCTGAGATATAGACCCACAGTGCAATGTAGCCTATGCCATGTAGGCTATACGCGTAACTCAGCCAACGATAATCGTGTGTTAATCAGAGAAATATTGAGGTGCATTGGAACTTGAGTGTGGAAATCGACAAAGAATCTGACCATGTCAAATCCGGGTCCGTCAAATCAAAGGTAGGCTGCTTACACAATACTGACACACAATGTATGGATTTCTATATACTTCCGTATTCAAATATATGGGCAGCTCAATATCAGAAGCCACAAGACATTGTCCCAATGTTGGCTAAATGTCACTCAACATTAAACCAAAATTGGGTCAATGCCTCGTGTCTACTCTGATGTCACATGAAAAAATTTTGTGCACTAAATCGTGTGTACAAAAAAGATGTAGAATAATAATAATAATAATAATAATAATAATAATGAAATCTTTATTTAAAGAGGGTAAGCCCAATGAGCATTTGCCCATCTTCCTTGGGGCCCTCAAACATTCAAAAATACATAAGTAATAATGAATAAAGTAATAATATATATACAGCATAAGCAGAAAAGAGTTTTTAAAACATGTATATGTACTGCCGTGCAAAGGCAAAAAGCAGCATCTGCTTACTATACAAGTAAGCATATATACTGTCTCTTGTCTCTGCAGAGCAGTGTAAGCTATGTACAAGCAATAATGATGATATATATACAAAATTGAATAACATAGTTGTTGAACAATATAATGCTACATTGTATCGGCGAATTACTTAATATTATCTATATTTATTTTCTTCTAAAGTTTTTTTAATGTACAAGTTCTTGAATTTGGTAAATGTTTTTGAAGATTTTATGTTTTCTGGTAAGGCATTCCATGTAATTACGCCTGTGTATGATAAGGATTTATGATGTGTTCTAGGAACAAATACTTTTTTATTGGCCGAAGATCTAAGTGAAGAAATTCGAATGGTCTTTTATATTAGTAAACATAGTCTGTATATATTGAGGCGCATTACCATTAACTGCTTTATAGACAAGACCAACCTGCCTAAATTTTACTATTTCATTAAACGGTAACCATTTTTTGACCTGAGCGACCTGCATAGTCCAGGAGAGAGTATTGTCTACATTAACCCCTAGTAGTTTTGTACTGTTTACCTTATCAATTATAGTATTACCTATTTTTACATTTGCTGAATTGCAATTAGTATTTATCTGAACAGATTTCTCTCTATTAGATATAAATAAGGTTTTAGTTTTTTCAATGCTAAGTACCATTTTGTTTTGAAGACACCATCTATCCAAACTGACTGCACATTCTTGTAGTTTTTTAATTATTTTATCTTTGGTTTTGTGTTCAACACTCTCAACTGCATCATCTGCGAATAGGTTGATGTCACTTAAGTATTTTTCTAGAGATATATCGTTGATGGAAATACAAATGCCGCGTACAATTTGACCACCTCATGGTATTAGCAGAGTGTACCCCCAACGTATACATTTTTTAGCAATTACACTTTAAGGAGGTGGGGGTCAGTGGTCAGAATATCTATTTTTCACGATTTTTACCAATTAAAGCATCGTATTTCACAGATTCTGCTTCTCAAATTCATTACTAAGTTGTGATGTGTCACAAGTGTAAATTTATACATTATGCCAAATCTGGTATAATTAAGAGAAAATAGCTGATTTTATGGAATAAAATGTACAGTTAACCAGTCATATTGACCGACCGTTTATAAATGCTTGGGTGTTTATAAACACTCGCTGGAAGTGCGTTGCGAGTACTTATAAACGCACGATGTTTTTTAAATGGGCGGCCATTTAAAAACGGCTGGACCCGGACCTAGGGGGTGAATCATCGCAAGTACGCATGTCACGGTGTGCCACATTTAATAATATGAATATATCGGCTGTATATAAATATATAGGTCCGTATATAACCCTTGTACTGTAGCTCATATATAACCCTTGTACTGCTAGGCCCGTATATAACCCTTGTACTGCTAGGTCCGTATATAACCCTTGTACTGCAGCCCGTATATAACCCTTGTGCTGCAGCCCGTATATAACCCTTGTACTGCTAGGTCCGTATATAACCCTTGTACTGCTAGGTCCGTATATAACCCTTGTACTGCAGCCCGTATATAACCCTTGTACTGCAGCCCGTATATAACCCTTGTACTGCTAGGTACGTATATACCTCTTGTACTGCTAGGTCCGTATATAACCCTTGTACTGCTAGGCCCGTATATAACCCTTGTACTGCTAGGTCCGTATATAACCCTTGTACTGATAGGTCCGTATATAGCCCTTGTACTGCAGCCCGTATATAACCCTTGTACTGCAGCCCGTATGTAACCCTTGTACTGCAGCCCGCATATAACCCTTGTACTGCTAGTTCCGTATATAACCCTTGTACTGCTAGGCCCGTATATAACCCTTGTACTGCAGTCCGTATATAACCCTTGTACTGCAGCCCGTATATAACCCTTGTACTGCTAGGTCCGTATATAACCCTTGTACTGCTAGGTCCGTATATAACCCTTGTACTGCAGCCCGTATATAACCCTTGTACTGCAGCCTATATATAACCCTTGTACTGTAACCCGGCTGCTAGGCCCGTATATAACCCTTGTACTGCAGCGCGTATATAGCCCTTGTACTGCAGCCCGTATGTAACCCTTGTACTGCTAGGCCCTTATATAACCCTTGTACTGCAGCCCGTATATAACCCTTGTACTGCAGTCCGTATATAACCCTTGTACTGCAGCCCGGTTATAACCCTTGTACTGCTGGGCCCGTATATAACCCTTGTACTGCAGCCCGTATAAAACCCTTGTACTGCTAGGTCCGTATATAACCCTTGTATTGCAGCCCGTATATAACCCTTGTACTGCAGCCCGTATATAACCCTTGTACTGCAGCCCGAATGTAACCCTTGTACTGCTAGGTCCGTATATAACCATTGTACTGCTAGGCCCGTATATAACCCTTGTACTGCAGCCCGTATATAAACCTTGTTCTGCTAGGTCCGTATATAACCCTTGTACTGCAGCCCGTATATAACCTTTGTACTGCAGCCCGTATATAACCCTTGTACTGCAGCCCGTATATAACCCTTGTACTGCTAGGACCGTATATAACACTTGTACTGGAGTCCATATATAACCCTTGTACTGCTAGGCCCGCATATAACCCTTGTACTGCTAGGTCCGTATATAACCCTTGTACTGCTAGGTCCGTATATAACCCTTGTACTGCTAGGCCCGTATATAACCCTTGTACTGCAGCCCGTATATAACCCTTGTACTGTAGCCCGTATATAACCCTTGTACTGCTAGGTCCGTATATATCCCCTGTATTGCAGCCCGTACATAACCTTCGTACTGCAGCCCGTATATACCCCTTGTACTGCAGCCCGTATATAACCCTTGTACTGCTAGGTCCGTCTATAACCCTTGTACTGCTAGGCCCTTATATAACCCTTGTACTGCTAGGCCTGTATATATCCCATGTACTGGAGTCCGTACATAACCTTCGTACTGCAGCCCGTATATAACCCTTGTACTGCAGCCCGTATATAACCCTTGTACTGCTAGGCCCGTATATAACCCTTGTACTGCTAGGCCCGTATATAACCCGTGTACTGCTTGGCCCGTATATAACCCTTGTACTGCAGCCCGTATATAACCCTTGTGCTGCAGCCCGTATATAACCCTTGTACTGCTAGGTCCGTATATAACCCTTGTACTGCAGCCCGTACATAACCTTCGTACTGCAGCCCGTATATAACCCTTGTACTGCAGCCCGTATATAACCCTTGTACTGCTAGGCCCGTATATAACCCTTGTACTGCTAGGTCCGTATATAACCCTTGTACTGATAGGTCCGTATATAACCCTTGTACTGCAGCCCGTATATAACCCTTGTACTGCTAGGTCCGTATATGACCTTTGTACTGCTAGGTCCGTATATAACCCTTGTACTGCTAGGCCCATATATAACCCTTGTACTGCAGCCCGTATATAACCCTTGTACTGCTAGGTCCGTATATAACCCTTGTACTGCAGCCCGTATATAACCCTTGTACTGCAGCCCTTATATAACCCTTGTACTGCTAGGCCCGTATATAACCCTTGTACTGCTAGGTCTGTATATAACCCTTGTACTGCAGCCCGTATATAACCCTTTTTCTGCAGTCCGTATATAACCCTCGTACTGCTAGGCCCGTATATAACCCTTGTACTGCAGCCCGTATATAACCCTTGTACTGCTAGGTCCGTATATAACCCTTGTACTGCAGCCCGTATATAACCCTTGTACTGCAGCCCGTATATAACCCTTGTACTGCTAGGTCCGTATATGGCCTTTGTACTGCTAGGTCCGTATATAACCCTTGTACTGCTAGGCCCGTATATAACCCTTGTCCTGCAGCCCGTATATAACACTTGTACTGCTAGGCCCGTATATAACCCTTGTACTGCAGCCCGTATATAACCCTTGTACTGCTAGGTCCGTATATAACCCTTGTCCTGCAGTCTGTATATAACCCTTGCACTGCTAGGTCCGTACATAACCCTTGTACTGCAGCCCGTATATAACCCTTGTCCTACTAGGCCCGTATATAACCCTTGTACTGCAGCCCGTATATAACCCTTGTACTGCAGCCCGTATATAACACTTGTACTGCTGGGTACGTATATAACCCTTGTACTGATAGGCCCGTATATAACCCTTGTACTGATAGGCCCGTATATAACCCTTGTACTGCAGCCCGTATATAAGCCTTGTACTACTAGGCCTGTATATAACCCTTGTACTGCTAGGCCCGTATATAACCCTTGTACTGCTAGGCCCGTATATAACCCTTGTATTCCTAGGTTCATATATAACCCTTGTACTGTTCCCAAATTCAAAATAACTTTCCTATAAAGCTGTTCGTATTATGGTTTATCCCGTAGATCTGGTCATAATGGAGGTGTAGGAACGCGTGGAACAAAATCGCCGCAAGGACAACCTGCTGGATCTGGGCAAGAGAAGATACAAGGAGGTGCTAATAAAACCCGTACGGGTATTAAACAAGGAGAGCCAAATGCGGGGGAGCAGCACAATTCACAAAGTAGGCTTAGAGAATATGGTTCTGGTGGACCAGCCGCTCTTACCAGTGGAGGTTCCACAGGTAGTCGTGATAAAGGTAAGATTGACCTTTGATACTGACATCAATCGCTATGCGGAACGGTCGATGTTAAATCAGTGAAAACAGTAAACCTGGTAATGTTTATCACGTACGGTTAAAAGGAATGATCATTAAAATAATTAAAAATAATACAATGAGGCACCTTTTGAAAATAGACGGATTGATGGATAAACTTTTGCGGGAAGTCATGTACCTAGGCCTATGACTTGCGAACTAAGCAAACAAACAAACTCGTACTATAGGCAGCAGCACACACTCTCTACCTTTGAACAATTTCGAGCACTGTATATGCACAACCACAAAAACAAACATCCGGGCCCGAGATACGGACCCGACACCCCCAGGTTACGAGCCACAACCGTGTTGTTAGGGCCGCCCGACAGAGGTAAGGCACTCTACCAAGCCCTTGAGGCCGCCCGACATGTAAGGCCTACAGAGTTAGACCTACATATACACTCTAAATTTGCTTTTATATGTTTCTTGGATAAACATGATAAATACTATGGGCCATTGTCAGATTATTAAATAAATCATATAATATAAATTAATTGTCAAAATCGACGTATTAATAGCCTACTATATAGCGTACATGTTCAATTCTAGGGTGATCAACTATGATTATTTTTTTGTTACTAATGTAATACCCGATTTGTTATTCCAGGCTCTGAAGACGAAGCCACACCAAGAAAAAGAGAGGAGACAATGGAAGAAAAACTGTTAGAAGATGATGTGGGTATCTGTATAAGCTAATATTATATATAAATATTTTATTTATACTGGATATAACAGTTATTTCACGTATTATTTTGATAAATTTAATATTATTTATTAAAAGTGAGGCTTTTTATAGTTATAATTGGGCTTCAGAATTATTTAACGTAGCATTTAGGTGAGCTGATTATTATCAAATTGTTGTTCATTTCTAAATATTATCAATGGTTTAGTTTAGAAACAATAATGTCCAATGCTGCATGCCACTCTACGATTCGGATTTCATTTTTAGCGAAATAAGTTCTATTCACTTCCATATCCTTGAATAGAACTGATTTCGGTCTTTCAGTTGAGAATCCAGGTCTGACTGCCGACGTAACATTTCCAGAATATACCTCAGCACAGTTTTCTACTCCTGGGTTAATCTGACCCCCATATTTAAAAAGAATCTCCAGACCACACAGGCCAAGCATACTTTGCATTAAATTGAGAATGAAAATGTCTTAGTTTTAATAGATGCATGTCTATTTGGGTTATTAAGATGGCACATCTTATTAAAAAATATGTTATTCATGGTTTCAAGATGCATATAGAAAGTGGTTAAATTTTACTCACTTTGGAACTTACGCTAAGTTCAAAAGTGAGTAAAATTTAACCACTTTCCATGGCATATATTGTTCTGTTTTCTTTCTTATTCAGCTGTTTGTAAGAATTAATATCACAGTGAACCCGAGGCTGTTCGCGGGAGATCGAGGCCAAGCAATCTTTGCCGCTTTGACTACTAAATACCAACTGATTATGTCGAAAGACACATATTCCTTGACTGGAAAGTGGACAGATGTAATGGAAGCTCGTAACGCTATGAGAGAGTATTGCCAAAAAAACGTACATCCATCAAATGAAAATATACATCAAAGCGAGAATGAAGAACGTCCAGGCAATGAATTAGTTCAAAATGAAAAAGGTGGAGAAGAAAATGGCGGAAAGAAAGAAATAAAATTGACAAAGGAGATACAGACAACTGGTACAAACACGGAGACATTACCAGATCATGGGCAGGAACGACATAAAATTGATCCTTATACTATCAATATAGATGAACTAGATTGGAAGTACATCAGCTCAAAATACAAGAAAGAATTGAATGAAATTGAGGAAAATTACAATATAAGATTAGAGTCTCAATATTCTTGTAAAATAACAGAACGTAGCGGAAAGCAGATCGACAGGCAAGGTGTGAGGGAGAGGCTGGAGGCGATGCTCCTGGGGTATCAAGAAACACTCGCACACATCGTACTGGATGACTGCTATAACATAGACAAACTACAACAGAAATGCCCAAGCATAGTCTTCGTTAAAACATCCGGAAATTCTTTGGTGGCAGTTGCCGAGCGAGAGGAGCTTCAGAAATTAAGACATTATATTCAGAGCACTTTCAAAGAGGATGTTATTCCAATGAACATAAGCGAAGCATCACCGACGAGCCCGGGTACTGCAGATAGACATGGGGTTGAAGATTGGAAACGCTCAGACAATGCCCTGATGGATTGTACTCAACAGTCTATCATAAGTCGGGCAATGGGATATGAACCGGAGGAAGATGAATCAATGGATGATTTATACCAAAAAAATCAACGAGGCTTCTCATTTCTGCATGGCTACTGGCATTCAGAGCATGGTCAAAAAGTGTTTATATCTGAAGCTGATATAACAAAGCTAAGAGTTGGTGCCATTGTGAACGCAGCTAATGAGAGGTTGGAGCACGGCGGCGGTGTGGCTGGTGCCATTTTGAAAGCAGCTGGAGAACAAATTCAAAAAGAGAGCAGAGAAATTGTCAAAAGGAACGGGAAAGTCCCCGTTGGTCGAGCTGTCTCTACACAGGCATATCACTTGCCCTGTGAATCAGTGATTCACGCAGTCGGTCCAGCTTGGGATGATTATAAAGGAAGAGATAAAGAAAAGGAAGTAGAAACAGATTTGTATGATGCGGTATTTAATTCTCTTCAGAAAGCTGAACAAATGAAGTTGACCAGCATCGCTATCCCAGCTATAAGCTCAGGTAAGGGATACTTTATATTCCTAATTCTGTCCAAAGGAAACTAATCTGTTCATCTTCACACTATTGCAGAATTTGTGTTTATTATACTGTTTGATGTTACAGGCATCTATGGAGTACCAATAAATATAGTTTCTTCTTGTATGTTTGAGGCGACGAGACACTTCTGCAGCCGGAAAAGAAACCTGAGATTTATAATCCTGGTTGACATTAATATGGAGGCGTTGTCTGCCATGAACATGAAATTCCAATCTGCTTACGTTTTTCAACATATTTCAGATGATGATGTGTTTAACATGTTTGAGCCATTCATGGCTGCTGCAAGAGATGAATGGTCGTCTAACATACAGAGGTCTGGTGATGCTGCCGACTCTACAGCCTACAAAAGAAAGCAAATATATGCAAATGAAGCAGCAGCTAGACACAGTGATGCCAAAGAAAATTTGTTTCCAGATATCTTTAGTTCAATTCACCACAAATCAAAAGAAAAATGTAGCATTTGTTTGGGATATATTGAAGATGCCCAATCTATGAAAAAATGTAAACATGTGTTTTGTAGAGGTTGTATTAGTGAGGCGTTATCACACAAGCCAGTGTGCCCTATATGTGGAGAGATATACGGTGCTTTACGTGGTAACCAACCAGATGGCAACATGCTGGTCCACAAAAATCCTAAACTTAAATTGCCAGGATTTAAGTGTGGCTCTATTATCATTGAATATATTCTTCCAGGAGGAAGACAAACGGTAATTCCCATACTGCATTATTAATGTCGATTTAGTCATTTATTTGTTGTATTGCTGAATTTCCAAATATTATTCTTGATCATTTGTAGCTGGAATCGCCAACGTCTCAGTTTCAAGTAAAGAAAATATATAAATTTCTTTTCGTGAGAAAGCTAAATATTTTATTAACATGATTCACTGAGCTGCTTAACACTCTTCCTATCGGCATCCCAGCAGAGCAAGTGTAAAAATAAAAAAACGATGAATGAGTTTTTAAGGTGAATTGAAATATAGTTCGGAAAACTATAGTGGTCTTCTAAAGAAAGAACTGTAGGTATAATTTTTTTAGTCATACTAACAAATTAGTAGGTTTTCTTCTATGTACAATACTATTTTCCGCATCAATATAAACACAGGATCAGCACCCAGACCCTGGCAGATCATATGGTCCGCTTCACAGATGTGCATATTTACCTGATAACAAAGAGGGGAAGGAAATTTCAGGGTTATTGAGGAGAGCGTTTGACGCGAGATTGGTTTTCACGATCGGTAGATCTGTCACAAGTGGAAAAGAGGGTGTCATCACCTGGAACGACATCCATCATAAAACGAGTCCAGATGGAAAGTAAGTTTAACCAATGTATATATTACTTAGACATTTGATTTTCATGCACTGTGGTAGCAATTCACACCTGAAAAAAGATGTGATTCATGGGTAGTTATCGTATTTTTACTTAGATAATAGTTGATATCCATTCACTGTGTGGTGGAATTGCGTTAGCATTTCCCACCCCTCTGTACATTAAGATATATATAGTACACTGGTAGTTACCATGGTTACACCAGTGCTTTAAAGTAAGTTTGACCCTTTACCCGCTAGTGACGCATATATGAATCATCTAACTTACTTAGAATAAAATTAATTAATTAACAGTGCCACTCCGCATGTTAATGATGATGTTTTAGCTTCAATTTGAAACATCATAGGCCTACTTGGATATTTGCAAAAAAAACAGGTGAAAGCATTTTCAATATCGCTGATAGTTAAAGGATTAAGTTTCTGAATTGGTTAGTGCTTGAACTTTAATACATTACATGTTAATAAAATCATGCATTTATGTCGTCATATCGGCGGGCCATTATTTAAGTCAAATTATTGTAAATACGGATGCATGACTTTATTAAAATAATGAAATGATCTTCCTGATACTTTCCACTGTAAGGATGGTTTCTACAATGATGTTAGTTATCATAATACAGTAGCATACACCCAAAAAGTGCCATATTTAAGGAGTTACCCAAACCGGCGGCACGACATTTGTCCACATGTTTAGAATTGTTTACAGGGGTCTCTAGCTACAGAATTTGGTTGATGACAGTACCGGAAATGGGGGAGAGCCGCTAATTTGATACTTCTGTACACCTACCCCATTTTTAGATAAAATATTCGCTAAAATGTGATTTTCACGTCGTTCTCACTCTATCACAATGTTGGGCCACTTAAATGAAATATTTGTGGGTTTATTTTCCCTATCCAACAGGTCATATAATTATGTCTATAAAATAGTAAAAAAAAAATATAATTTTGCTGTAACATCCTACCTTGAGGAGCTGTTTTTGATATGTTGCAAAATACAATTTTTCAACATTTTAAATTGATAAATATTTTTTTTGCAAATAGTTTATGACAACAGATTCATTTCTGCACAAAAGTCTACATGAGCGGTACCAATTGCTCAAACACATCCCTTAAGTCAGAATTAAATTAGCAATGCTTGTTTTTTTCGAGTAATATATCAGTATGACCAATATGAAAATGGCCACCGTAAAATCAATGATTTCTCCTGAAATTTATCATTGAGCATGGTTTTCCTAAATTTCGCATGCCAAACAAGGTTTGGGTTTCTAATCTTACATTTTAATGTTCGCTCAAGTATTTACAAATGCTGTAATGTGAAATATACGACTGAATTCAAGATGGCTGCCAGAAAATGATCAATAAAATGTTCAATATTTAAATTGTTTTGCAAATATTTTTGGAGCACATGTTTTATTCTGTGAGAAAACCCCCACGATCGATGTAATTTGCTTCAGAGACACCCCTTGAGTCAAAATCATATGATTTGTGCTTGATTTGTAGGGTAATATATCAATAATGCATTATTACATAGCTATCTATATGCCATGGGCTACAACTACCCTACGTGCACCACCCCACCCCCCCCCCCCCCCCACCCCTATTAACTCACCCACACCAACTTTTTTTAAACCTTGCTATGTCAAAAACATGAAATGAGATGTTAACAGCAAAAAAATAGGGACAAACTTTATATTTTGACCGCTTATATGGGGATACCCCGAGCCTGTCTAAAATTAGGGGGTAAGGTTACGCAAACGTTTGTCATTGATGTTTTGATTAACCAATATGCATTTGCGATATACAATATTACAGATAATGAAATTCCCGTTCTAATGACATATCATACATTGCAGTAGAATAAGTAGTCGTCTCTGCACATACGCTCAAGCATCATTTTTTATTATAACATAATCAAAATAAATAACAAAACAAACGATTCAACATGGTGAAAGAAAACGATTTAATGAAACGTAAGTATTGGACATATCTGGCCCATATTTTCTGAACCCAGATGTTTGTATGTTAAAAAATGAGTGCTAATTATATTTATAAATGTCAGATATCTTTTCCAATGAAAGAATATTGAAGCCTTTCGTGAAAGTATGTGTATTTAGCATAGGGTGAAATCTTAAACATGAGTTTTTTCTTAAAATGTTTTTGCATAGTTTTTTATCCACTTGTTTTTACATAATGTATGTGTGTTGAATTCAAATCTGTTGGATAACATTCTATATTTGGTGACCTTCCCCTTAAAATTAGCAAAACACAAAATAACTGCCAAAATGTAAAGAAACTCCTATAATTATATGGTTTGTCGCACATGAAAGCACAATTTATGGTTTCTGTAAGATTTGTATTATATAATTTTTTTGAAGTATTTTTGGAAAGAAAAACCTTTATTTGACCTTTAAATACAAGATATCGTCGTTTTTTACAGATTTACTGTTACTGTAAGGATACCGCTAAACATGTTCACGATAATATGATTTATTTGTAGTAGCTTAGTGGATCCGAAATGAACGTTGCTGACGAGTAAATTGAAATGAAGAAAATCCAGAATGGCCGCGACATTCACCTTCATATGAGCAAAAAACAAAATGGCTTTCAAAATGTAAATTAAACTTTATTTTGTTATTTGTGGCTCGAGATTTTACCTATTTCCAATAAAAATAATGACCTTATTCTAAATACTAAGCACATCAGAGCATGTTAAAAATACTGTGCTTAAAGAGAGTTTCTAATGCCTTGTAGCCTAGTCTGCCGTATTACCTAGCCTATTTTTTTAGATTTCCATTAAAAAATGTTGTTTTTTATATAATAGTTCAGATGCATAAAAACGCATTTATTTATTTTATGTCGGTAACTCCAAATCATGCAGAAACTGTAAAGTGAGCGTTAATGTGCAACAAAAATATAGAAAAGATGTAGTTTTGGCGGCCATTTTTTGTTTTGCTTTTTTGAAGGTGAAGGAGACCAAAGATAGAATCTGACAGATTCGAACTCAGCACAACCAAATTATTGATAAACAAGCGAAAAAAAATCTGCACTCAAATGTCGAGCAAAGTTGAATTTTTTATATGTCAGCCCAGGATAAATACAGACATTTTCAAAAAAGGCTACACTATTCTCTCATATAAAAATATATATGTCAAGTACCGATCTAAATACTACTCAGTTTCAAGAATATATATTAAGTCGTTTCCATTGGCCATGTTGACTAGCTCGTTGTGTTCTCGATTTTGATTATTTTATAATAAAAATAATGGTTCAACGTATTTGTAGAGATAACTCTTTGTTCCACTGCATCATGCAATGCATCATTGGAAATTTAATTATAGTATATTGCATGTGTGTATGCTTAAAAATGAGTGTTAGGCCTACTTATATTTATAAATGTCATATATATACCTGTTGTTTCTCTAAAAATTGGGTAGGTGTACAAAAGTGTCAAATTCTCAGCCCGTCCTCTAGAAATGTCATCAACCAGATTCTGTATTTAGAGACCCCTGGGAACAATTCTAGACAGGTGGACAAATGTTGTACCGCCGGTTTAGGTGCCCCAAAAATTTGGTCCCTCTGCTGCTGTACTATTAAGATGTTTCCTACAAACAGAGACTACTGATATATATGTTCTCATTGTACCCTGATAATAATGTACTTTTCTCGCAGATTTGGTTATCCGGACAAGACGTATCTTAGTCGTGTGAGGGGAGAGCTGGCTGCTAAAGGAATCAAATAACACACGATAAGCTCAATATATTGCGTTTGCTGGGTTGTAATTTTTCATATGCATAATGTCATGAGTGATGTGATTCAAATGTAGGCTTATAATAATACAAAGCATGTGCGGATCTAGGGGGGGGGGGGGGTTGTTGTTGACGCAGCGCCCCTCCTATTTTAGCAAAATGCGTTAAAAATCCCATAAATCGGTCTAAATTGTACACACAAAATTGGGTACCTTACCCCGCGCCCCTTTCCTCTGATCCTGGATCCGCCACCCACTGTGGTTTATCTTATTAAAGTATGATATTCCACAGGTGACACAACCGCTATCATCAAGAATAAACTATTTTTATATAATTAACTTTTTAAATGTTTTTTTTTAGTTATCAGTATCTGCAGTTTATAAGTCACGTAACGAAGTGCATGGGAATCGTCAAGAATTGAAATGCATTCCATGTGCAACCCACTAGATCTACTGTTTCTGGCTCCGTGTCTATTGTGACTATATTGCAACATTGATCATGGAACATTGATATTCTAGGTTATCTTATATACATGATTATAAAACGTTAGTTTTCTTTTTTATTCCGGCATATTGGCTGTATACATGGCTATCTTTGTGTAAACAAACAATACTGTATCGTTATATGATTCTATTTTCATGATTATCTTAATTTATATCTTATCAACATTTCAAAATGCATATTTCTACGATTACAGACATTCCATGAAACGCGAGACGTCTTCCCAATGTTGGCTTAATGTTGGGCTACCGTCTGCGACGTTGGCCCTACAATAACCATTTGAGTCTGAAGGAATATATCGAATAAAAAATCATTTTTTAAAAAATGTTATCTTAATCCATATTATTGTCCATCTCAATTATGACTTTCTGAGGTCTCAGGTCATTTATTACACGAGTGTTTTATAAAATATTGTTATTTTTATTTATCTTTGGATGAGAATTGCGGCAGCAACTCACATCCGCAGATAAATGGAAATTTAAAAAAAATAACCCGTGTGTAAGGTGTGTTATGTGGCCCAACATTAATTCTTACAGCGCTGAAATATTTTCTGTATAAACCACGGAGACCAACGTTTCTTTCTCAATTTGAAATTATCATAAATGTCTTAGTTAGCTCATCCTGCTTTATTTGAATACCTGTGTTATAGGTGTATGAACATTATAAATAATTTTACTCTTCCAGCGCGCGGATCGACTTTAGACGTCAGAATCTGACGTCTGTAGTCGATCGCCGCGTATTAAACATCACACCACCATCGATAATAATCTCAGCGAATTGACTTGACATGCGACGGCATAGAGGAATTTTAAAACTTTTCAACCTAATTTTAAGAGAATGTATACATTCTATATACATGATATATTGACGTCTACGTCAAGATACATGACTATGTATTTTTTCTATATCACATTATTTTCCTCATATTTATATAATCATGTACGTTTGTCTTTGAACAAGAAAGACGTATTATAAGATAAGCAAAAATATATTAGTTGTTTTCATGTCAATTTTCTTGAGACAAACATGATATTTTCGAAAATAAAACAGTTATTATGTCAATTGCTTGTACGTTTACTTTGCATGTTATACCACATTCCCTGTAAAATCTATTCGCCATGAAATCCGGTGCTAAATAAATGTCTTATCAGTAGTGATTTTTAACCAAGAGCATAGTTTAATATAAATATAAGCATTTCAGACTGGATAATTAATATTTTGCCACGGTGCACACTGTAAACCCTGTCCCCTACTATGGCACAATTTATTTGAGTTACCATGGCTCGATGAGCACAGCATAAAGCGAATGAGCTATCATAACAAATTTTGCAATTTAAGTTACGGCAACGCAAAAAATGTATGTTGACCCAGCAAAGGTAACCCAGTCAAATTGCGCTGTGTTGACTTTTTTGTCACACAATTTTATATGGTTCAAACGGCTTAAACAAACACGCTTATCTCTGGATTGTTAGTTTGAGCTATCATAGAAAATTTTCAATTTGAGTTACGTTGGAATGCATTTCTTTATCTATTCAAATACAAGTACGTTGAGTCAACCTACCTTTAATTAAATGTCACAGGACAATGAAATCAAATCGTGTTATTGTAACTGCACAAATTAGGCCATCGAAACTTTGACCATTTTGAGCCTTGTTGGCCTATTTGAACAAGGTTGTTACACACTAACTGGCCCTAATTCAATTTAATCGAGGCTACTCGATAAAATAGGCAACGACAATGCATATATATTGTGTCACACGATGTTAGGAAAATTAACTTTGTCACTTAGTCCTGTTTGGTTTAAACAGCTTAAACGAACACTCTTCTGACGTGTTAGAATGAGCTATCATAGAAAAAAATACAATTTGTATTACGTTGGATAATTTTTTGACTAATCAAGTGAATAATTAGCAAATTAAGACTTTGTGAGTTACACAAACTACATAATATCTTAAAATACAATAATTTCCAGTTCTCTATTCATTTTTGTCTGAATCTGTGACTGGGAAATATTTTTCCCTTAGACATGTTAAATAACAATATGTCATGTTCTGAAGCTTTTTCTAATTGCTGTCTTTAAGAAAAACCCTTCTAGAAAAAATAAAATCCTCAATCAAGTAAATTTGCTGGTTGCTGGTAGATAGTTGTGTTGGCCAAATGGTGTGCCGGCATTTTCAATGCCGCGCCAACGTTGGCTGAATGTTGGCTCAATGAGCAGTGAAATATTTTTATTTGTTTAGATAGCTGTTTTTGATTGTTCGATGGCGTCGTATTTGAAATGACCGAATATGATGAAAAGTGAGTGACTCACAATAACTAATTCTCGTTGTGTTAGTCTAAAATAATTTATTAGTTTTAGTGTGATGTGATCAAATGTAATCACTTCGACCTAAGTAAAGTAGCATAGGATAAACCAAGTCATCCAATCTGATATAAATGAATTTATTCCTATAATTTCAAATTAACCAACTCATTCTGAGTTGGCATATTAAAATTGTGTTCTAAGCTACGGCACGAAGCCAAAGTAACCCAATAATAATGAGCTGAAAAGATGATAACAATTGTGCCAGGTCACCTCAATAAAATTAATGCAACAATTTTGCAAAAAATAATGAGCTACCATGGCGGAACAGGGTTTACAGTGTGGAGAGTCAAAATAAAATGTAGTAACTGTCTTGAACTGATTGAAGGATATATATAGGGTATATCGGTAATTTCTTTTCACCAATATATAAAAATATTGTGATGAAAGGTAAAATATAGTATATTAAACCATCCAAAAGACATGAATATGGGCCTATTATGTTTCTTAACCAAAAGTGTTTTGCGCAATGGCAGTTGATAAAGAGGCCTATAGGCCTATGTGAAACATGTAGAAAATACACGAAAAACATGCACTGGCCCAGAGGGGGGGGGGGGTTAGGGGATCTAGAGGGGGTGGGGCTAGGGGGTGTTGACCCCACTTTCGGAGATTCAACTGTTCAAAAGTGGCTCTAAGCTGGTTATTAGCTGAAAAGACTGAAATAATAGTTGTGTCATGCATACATTTAAAGAAAAATTGCGGACCCCAAGCAATTTTAATTCGGAATCCCTTTCCCTAAGTTCTGCATCCGCCACTGTTTATAAAGTACGTTGATGTTTTTTAACACACGCCTACTGTCAGTGGCCATCTCGGACTTTAAAATCGGACATATCTCGATTAGTAATGAAGTGGTTCGTATAACGCATCGATTCTCGGCGTTCTGAGCTCAGAGGCGTGAACATGACTATCGCAGTCCAATTTGTCGTATATCAAAGCACATGCTGAGGGTTGGCTTATCAGCATCATCAAAATAGAAAGTACCAACGGTGGCACTTTACACGAGACTGGCTGACACTACCGCCTGTCACGCCGCAGCTCGGTGTGTCTTCTCTAGGTATTCGCTCTAGGTATTCATGTGAGTGAATATCATTCATGTTTCAGAGAGTGAGTGAATATTTCTTTACGTCGCGTTCTTCAGTTTATGGCACATATGGCCGCCATTGCCAACTTAGAAAATGTTTTTTTCAGTTTTCGACGGAAAAATATGCCAATTTTCTAAGTGAATTTCGCACGAGAGCGTCATTTCTGGTCACGTTTTTTATTTGGAGGTCTCATTCCATAAGAAAATACAGTCGAGCCTCGTTATCCCGAATTAGCAGGAACCTAAAAAAATACAGCATCTATGCAGCACCCTAGAGCTTGCTGTTATAGAATATAAAGGCGGCCATTTTGAATTTATTCAAATTTGAGTATTTTATGAGCGATATCTGATTGATGTATTTATCTTAATTAATTCATTATACTAGATTAATGCATAATGTATTCTACTAGCTTTTATGTTTCTCTCGTGTATGCATCACCCTGTTACGAGATTCGAGATTTTATGAGGAATAACTGATTGGAAAAGTACTCTTATTTAATTCACTATACTGTTATGTGATATTCTGGCTATTTTGGTGCCCTTCTCATCTACAGAGCACCTCGAAGCAGGCTGTTGTGAAACTGGTTGTCGACCATATTGAATTGATGCTAATTTGAGCATTTTAAAGTCTTCCTCTTACATGATTCACCCGACCATTATGCAGCATTCTGCAAGTGCTGGTGCTTTTCTCACAAAATGAACGCCAAAGTGCTTACAAGCTATACTACCACACAGCCCCATGCAAAAAGTAGTACATTTTGATATTCACTATAAAATTATTTTCGGCTGCATTTTTTTACTTCGTAATAAGTGTGATTCAGAGGAGCAAAACGTGGTTGCTAATGAACGAATTTCAGAGTAAACGACTTCGAACTAAGCGAAATTTAAATACATGCAATTCCATGGGAAACGATCCGTTCTAGGGAAATACTTTGCTATATCCAGAAATTCGCAATAAGCATGCTAAGTATAAGTTTAAAAGTAGTATCCCTACTACACATTTGGTTCAGCCAAATAGTACAAGCGCTTCGGCTATAGTTGTGTTTTCTGACTGATATGATAAAAAAAATTGTCATTCATTATCCGCTAGTCTAAATCGCTCGTTTCAGCGATTGAAAAAAAAACGTACGCTGTCATTTAAAAAATGGTTGATCAGCTATCTTAATGAATATTTTCCCTGTATTGGGTGGGTTATACTTTTGTAGCTTTAACGCCTTGTACATGTTGAATAATTAATGACATTATTCACATTGTTTGAATGTGAATAATGTAAGGGGAGACTGGGCCACCTTGAGACCGACAAAGTAAAACCCATAAAAATATTAGTGCAGGGGGTTGTGTTTTTCACTTAGATCGGAATGTTAATTGTTTGCACCAATGCTAATATCAATCTACTAGGTCTAACGATTCAACGATTTTGGTGCCATTTTTTCTGTTGGGGTTAAAGGTCATTTTGGGGTAATTTAATGTAGGTACCGTATATTTCACATACATTCTCATATCTTTTTCGTCTTCATGTTACAAAGTACGTCATGTGACCCCTTAAAATTTGCAGAATTGAGAGGAGAACACTGATATGCTTGTACGATTGACATAAATATACACTGTAAAAAAATAAAACCAAAATGTGTTTTTTAAGATACGATTTGTTTGGTAAAGTTCGTCGTCATTTTGTATACAAAGTAACGGTATCAAAATAATTCAATATCTTTATAGATAAGGTCAGTGCTTTTAACACAAATAAAAACAAACATTATCTACATAAAAAAATATTCCAGACACATCTAATGGCAAACACAGGTAATACAAATGTTTTCTTCGTCATCAAACAGAGATGCGATGTAATCAGCGGTATCAAATTATCCAACGTCAAATCTACGCTGGTGGCGCTCTGTATACACAAGTCCAGCCTAGTCATACACTAAGTCAATTAATTATTGTAAAAAGACATACGTATGTGATGTCTCTTTAATTTTATCTTGGATAAAATCTAATGTCATCGAAAAGGTCATAATAACTCAAATGTCCTCATCTTCCTCCTCATCAAGAACTACGATACACTCGACATTATCACAGTCACCAGCATCTAATCCACACTGATTTAGCTCTGTACAGACCAGCCTTTCTGCATAAACAGAGTTTTGGCATTTAGATTTCGCTCATTTGCAATGTATGAGCTCAATTACAGCATCTGGAGCTGGTTTTAGTAATGTTTTCACAGGACAAAGACAACCTTCCTCGTTTGTCCATCCATAGGGCAAGTATTGGATTCGCGATGTGAGCCAGATGTCATATTCTGGCCTGGCACAGAGTATGTGCTCGTGTAGAGCAGCTTTAGTTGGGGGGAGCTCTTCACACTCTGCTTGATTTTTTTCTAAAACAGCAACCACCTGACACCACTGGGATCTTCGTTGCTTGTCCCAAGTAAATACAATTGACATATATAACGTTCAAACGTACTGAGATTGCTACTCCAGATAGCATGTCTGCCTGTCCAAGATCTATGAATCCCTGAACAGTGGTCTTGGCAGCCTTTAAAGTTATTGAATGATTTCCAGCAGGTTATCTTGCCCTTCACCAGAAAATCGACCAACAGTATCACATCCAGTGAAGCTGTGAAAGCCAATCAAAGCACTGACAAGGGGGCAACCTAAGACATCATCGATTGGTTTCAGTACAATCAATTCCCTGCTCTTCCCATGATCAATTAGCATTTATGGGTTCGCTCCAGGTCCAGGAAAATAAGCTAGAGCAAGGATTAAAACATAGGGGTCCGTTGACAGAATGTGTACTGCTGCATTTTCATTTTGACTGGCCACATCAATTGCACGAAGCATTAGAATTGTGCTGTCTCCTCCTGGCTGGTACACATGTGACTGACATACTTATATGTCTTGTTGGTTGTTACACCATCTCGAGCAGATAGGCCTACTACAACTGTTTTGTGTGATAATCGAGTGTTTTTTTGAAGAATTTATAGAGTCAAACTATCTTCTGTTTTGGTTGAATACTAAATATACCTGCAGCTAGAGCCTCCGGTTTGCTTATGCCAGATATTGCAGTAATAATAGTTTTAAGACACCTTGATAGTTTTAAGACACCTTGATACAGTTTTGGGCACCTTGATACAGTGTCTTAAGGTGTCCCATCCTGACTGACCTCACATCCAAGATATCATATTTTGTAAGTGAGGTGTATTCAAAGCAAACCGTTATGCAGTACATCAGTTAAGTGATCAATAGCACGCGCGTAACATACCACTAAAATCAAAGACAATTCAAGTATTACTTGATCTTAGGATCCAAATATTTGAGAGGAACATAATTATTCAACAGTGTAATAGACTCAGATTCAGACTCAGATTCATTTATTTGATCAAAGAATAATTAATTATTGATCTTAATGTGTCACTAAATCTAAAAATGTTTTTTTACTAATTATGCGTGCTCTTCTGAACAGTGTGTGTAATATTGTCTTGAATGTTCTACATTACATGACGACCTGGAGTGCATCTTACGTTGGTATAAAAATGATGTTTTCTTTTTTTTCCATGAGACTTAAAGTGTCACTGAAACTGTTTTTTACGTGAATAATTGCCACCCATTCTTACAAACAATTTGTTTTGTATTTCGCTTGAAAAATATGCAGTATTAAGGGTGCTATAGTGGTGTGAAAATCATTTGTTTTTATTTTTTACTTATTGAGCCTAAGGTGTCACTTCAGCTGAAAATAATATTTTTTTGTATCTGCGTCCTCTTCTGAACATTGTGTGTGATATTATCTATAATTTGGATAATTACATTGATATCTGATGTGCATCAAATATAATTTTGGCTGTTCCGTTAATATAAAAATGCTGTGTTTCACCCCTTTTTCCATGGGACTGAAAGTGTCACTGAAACTAAAAAGAAAAATTGACACCCTATTTTTTCTGATTCTACGCAATCTTCTGAAAATTTTGATGTATGGGGTCATAAATTAACAAGAAAATCCCACGGCATTAAACACGCCCCAACACTATCACTCACTCACTCACTCACTCACTCACTCACTCACTCACTCACTCACTCACTCACTCACTCACTCACTCACTCACTCACTCACTCACTCACTCACATATATAGCCTACACAGATACAACAACCTTTGAACTCCTGGCGTCAACGAATTATCGATTTGATGTCTATTTCAAAACAAGCGTGTTGTCAACAGACCAAGTCAAGATATGTTTATAAAACCATGCTATATAGCCAGATAACCACGCTGACAACGACTGATCGATATACTGTTCTTAATGCAGTGTCAGTTTGGTTAGGGTTTTTTCACGCAGTAAGTAAAGGAAATGTTTAACTCCTTTATTAATGATTTATCCTCATGTATGTACCATGATACAAACACAATTTTTTGTGGTTCTGTAAATTATCTCGGGACAGGGAGCTTAAAAAACTCCTTGCTCGGAGGGGTAATAATGTGACTATTTCTAGCGCAATGTTAGTATTCATATAGATCACGCTAATCAGCTGTCGTGGTAAATATCTACACTTACATCCATTTGTAACATGACCTACAACTAATTAAAAAAATAGTATGCATATTACAACAACAACGTAAGCAGAGTACAGTGTTGGTCAAATTTGAAAAATGTTATTATTTTAAACATGATTATATTATTTATATTAGCAGTATTGTGTATATTACAGCAGCACCATAAGTTACATAACAAGGACAGTTTGCTGATCAAAGTAAACAATAAGATAAACGTGATTATATAAATTATATTAGCAGATTCAAGATTGTGCCACTAGAAATTATATACACATTAGTCGTGAATACCCACTGACAATGAGCGGTTCCGGTGAACTGAGGTACTATGGCCGGGGTGAATCCTCTACTGCAGACACTGATATAGAGCCTCCCGGGAATGAGTAAGTCATCCCGGCTACAACCACTCCCCAAGTAGCAGGTCTAGTTCCACCTGATACAGCACCAGCCAGACACCGGATTGGCTGTGACGAGGTAAGAGGAACATTTTATCTTCATACATTCTATATCCATAAACATTCTACCTATATGTTATCTTTATTTACACATTCTATATCCATACACATACTTACCCTCGTCTACAATAATTCTGTACACTTATATTATATGTTGTCTCCATAGACATATCTTGGAACACTATAAGCACTTTCAATGTAAAATTATTTATAATTTTAACCAGTTGAGTATGTTACCGCTCATAAAACGAGGACGCGTTAAAAAAATTCTACTTATGTTTCTTTCATTCTTTCATTGCTCTTTGAGAAAGTAGAAGTCACATTGAACAGTGATTTTTTCTGTGGAGACACGAAATATTCCAATCTCTGTTTCACAAATATCCTTTAACAATGACGCGATCCCGCACTGGCGATACTTACACATTGTCTGACGGGTGGGAAGAAGTGAATGAGGCTCTTCCCGAAATGGAAAAATAGTGTAACCATACACAACCTTCACCAAATAACACTGTTATTCATAAAAGTATTTATCATTTCTGACGTATTAAAGTGATGCCTCCCTACTGACTTCTACTCCCCAGTCGTATGGATATTTAATTATTAGAATAATAATAAATATAGACTGGTTACTTCTAAATGCAATGTAATTCATATATTTTTCTCATGCGTATTTTCCCCTTCAATATTGTTTTTGATTCAGCTGTTTGAGAAAGTCCACGTCACAATGAGCATTGATTTCTTCTCTGGTGAATATGGACAAGAAATATTCCAATCTCTGTTTCACAAATATCCATTAACAATGACGAGATCCCGCTCTGGCGATACTTACACTTTGTCTGGCGGGTGGGAAGAAGTGTATGAGGCTCGAACCGAAATGGAAAAGTATTGTAATCATGAACAACCTTTACCAAAGGGCTGTACTTTACAAAATGATGAATGCATAGCAGAATTCCCGGGTACATCTAAATCTACATCTAAAGGAGTGCTAACATATCATAATAAGGCAGCAGCTAGCCACTGTGATACCAAGGAAAAACTATTTCCAGATATATTTGGCCTAGTTAACCTCACGTCAAGAGAAAAATGTAGCATTTGTTTGGAGTATACTGAAGATGCCCAATCTTTGAAAAAATGTAGGCATGTGTTTTGTAGAGGTTGTTTTAGTGAGGCGTTGTCACACAAGCCAGTGTGCCCTATATGTGGA
Organism: Flabesymbios commensalis; assembly: GCA_964017125.1. Lineage (NCBI taxonomy): Eukaryota > Metazoa > Annelida > Polychaeta > Terebellida > Flabelligeridae > Flabesymbios > Flabesymbios commensalis. The sequence goes on from OZ024912.1 coordinate 6,094,897, forward strand.
GAGATATACGGTGCTTTACGAGGTAACCAACCAGATGGCAACATGCTGGTCCACAAAGATAAGAAACTGAAATTGTCAGGATATAAGAATGGCTCTATTGTCATTGATTATATTCTTCCAGGAGGGATGCAAACGGTAAGTCAGATAATGCATTATTGTATCGTAATAATGAATGTCTAGATATGTAACAAATGCCCAATTTCCTAGATTTGTTTATGTATTAATTGATTTTATTATTGATTGTCCATCTTTAGGATGCTAAAAATCCAAAAGATCGATGTAGTCCTGCCAAACCGTATAATGTAAACAGACGTAAAATGTTGGCTAATTGGTTACATTATATATCTGGTCAATATTTCGGGTGGTTATGACCAATGGGGTATGAAGGGGTAAATATAATAACGAAAAATGGGGGAATATTTTCAACTTAATCGAATAGGTTCGTGTGACAGCTGATTTTGTAGGTCTTAGTGAGTAGAACAAACTTTACAAAAAGAAACTATGGGCTAAAATCAACATTTAGAACAAGGGGTAAAAAGTGATAAACCAGAAGAACGGGGTTTGTTGTAGGTCCTATAACATCTAAATTTAACGAAGTTAACACAGTGATTGGTCCAATTTGTGACCCTCCCCCCATGATAAATATTTGCCACTCTCATATCCGCTTTTAGAGGGGGTAAAAGGGTGCTGTATCAGGCCACACTGGGACTACTGTGTGAAAATATGAAATTGCAACTACCTAAGCGTGTCATATCTCATTTTGTAGGCAATTTTGAAAGTTATTTAACTTATTTATTAAACTTTTATCCAAGCCGTTTGCTGTAGGCTATTCTTCTTGGCATTTGAACAGCCTCCAAGGGAGTTGGTTTTTCTTACAGTTAGAGCCACACTTGCCAGTTTTGCATCCACATTTGACAGGTTCCAAGACCCCTTACTGGGCATAGAGGGATAGAGTCAAGTACTGGCTTCATGATTTTGTCATCCTCAAGGATAATCCAGCCTTATTATGTCATGGGAGGACGTACAGGCTGTGGTGACATATGACTTGCATAAATGGCAAATATAGTTGGTACGCATCATGCGAGGAAGCAGTGTGGCCCTGGTAGGCGGTAACAACGCTGATTCGAGATTCTATTTACTAAATAGATCACACCTAATTTGTGGTAGCGTGCCGGATCCTTCCTTCCATCAACCAATACACACAAATCCTTCAAGTGGCTCGATGAGTTCGTGAAACTTACCTATGAAGAATCACACACTTGACCTTGACCCGAACAAAACCAACCCAGATTTTATTTTATTTTAGCACCTTCGAGATGCATAATCAACAATAAAATCAATTTATGCACGAAATTCTATCAAAATTAAATATTGAAATACATTATGTTTGTATAAAGATGTTTGCTATAAGGATGTTTGCTATAAGGACGTTTTCTGTATAGGATGTTTGCTATTATGATGTTTGCTATAAGGATGTTATGCATTATCCAATCTTTTAGCTCTTGTACTGACAAATTGTCAGTTATTTATTTGTATTCCTTTGAATATGTTGAAGCTGGAATTGCTATCGTTGCAGCTCCAGCATATTCAACTGACACTATTTATATTCACGAAAAATAGATATCCTCTATTCGATTAATTGAAAAACACATAACTTACACAAACTATAATGAATTCGATGACATTTTAATTTTTGAAACTTGCATGCTTGTAAACCTATTAAATCTATACCTAGATATAGCAGGTCGAAGGTTGAAATGCAAAACATTATCAATGGGTATTTTGAAGTGTCTATTTATTCATGTTACAGGAGCAGCACCCTAACCCAGGCAAAGCTTATGGTTCGCTTCAAAGATTTGCATATTTACCTGAAAATAAAGAGGGGGATGAGATTTTAGGGTTATTACGGAGAGCGTTTGACGCGAGATTGGTTTTTACGATTGGTAGATCTGTCACAACTGGAAAAGAGGGTGTCATCACCTGGAACGACATTCATCATAAAACGACTCCCGATGGAAAGTAAGTTTCACATTTATTAAAAAATAGTTTATTTTTATGCAATATGATGTGTGATATATAGTTAACTGGTAGTTATAGTATTACATATGGTTTAATGTGTTTTCAATATGTAGTTAATGTGGAAGCATTTTAAAGATTGCTGATAGGTAAAAGAATTATAAAATATGTTTAATAGTGCATGCAATTTAATACATTACATAATAATAAAATTCTTCAATTATGTAGTTATATGAGCAGGCTATTATTTAGGACAGATTATTAAAATACGGATGCTTGATTTCATTAAAATAATAAAAATGACCTTTTCTTTCAACTACAAATTTATTTTTTAAATTGGCTAAGATTATAATTTATTTTATTTTGGTTATTTTTTTGTAAATGAACATGTAAAAAAATTTTCGCAATAAGGCTGTTCGCAATAAACTGTTGGATGTTTGCTATTAGGATGTTTGCCATAAGGATGTTTGCTAATAGGAGATCTGCTATTAAGATGCTATTAAGATGTTTGCTTTTAGGATGTTTTCTATTGGGATGTTTGCTATAAGTATGTTTGCTATTATGATGTTTGCTATTATGCTGTTTGATATGTTGATGTTTGCTATGTTGATGTTTGATATTAGGATGTTTGATATTAAGATGCTTGCTATAAGGGTGTTTGCTATTAGGATGTTTGCTTTTATGCTGTTTGCTATTATGCTGTTTGATATGTTGATGTTTGCTATGTTGATGTTTGATATTAGGATGTTTGCTATTATGATGTTTGCTATTATTCTGTTTGATATGTTGATGTTTGCTATGTTGATGTTTGATATTAGGATGTTTGCTATTAGGATGTTTGCTATTAGGATGTTTGCTATAAGGGTGTTTGCTATTAAGATGCTTGCTATAAAGATGTTTGCTATTAGGATGTTTGCTATTAGGATGTTTGCTATTTTGATGTTTGCTATGTTGATGTTTTCTATTAGGAGTTTTCTATTAGGATGTTTGCTATAGGATATTTGATATTAGAGTGTTTGCTATAAGGATGTTTGCTATTATGATATTGGATATAGGGATATTTGCTATAACGATGTTTGCTATTATGATGTTTGCTATATTGATGTTTGCTATATTGATGTTTACTATTAGGATGTTTGCTGTAGGATTCATTTTATTTTGGTTATTTTTTTGTAAATGAACATGCAAGACGTTTTTCGCAATAAGGCTGTTCGCAATAAAGCTGTTTGCTATTAGGATGTTTGCTATTAGGATGCTCTCTATGAAAATGTTTGCTATAAGGATGGTTGCTATATGGATGTTCGATATAAGGATGTTTGCTATTAGGAGGTTTGCTATACGGATTTTTACTATAACAATGTTTGCTATTATGCTGTTTGCTATGTTGATGTTTGATATTAAGATGTTTGCTATTAGGATGTTTGCTATATGGATGTTTGCTATTAGGATGTTTGCTATAAGGATGTTTGCTATTAAGATGTTTGCTATTAAGCTGTTTGCTATGTTGATGTTTGCTATGTTGATGTTTGCTATTAGGATGTTTAATATGTTGATGTTTGCTATTAGGATGTTTGCTATTAGGATGTTTGCTATAAGGATGCTCGCTATAAGGAAGTTTGCTATTAGGATGTTTGCTATAAGGATGTTTGCTATGTTGATGTTTGCTATTATGCTGTTTGCTATGTTGATGTTTGCTATTAAGATGTTTGCTATTAGGATGTTTGCCATGTTGATGTTTGCTATGTTGGTGTTTTCTATTAGGATGTTTTCTATTAGGATGTTTGCTATAGGATATTTGATATTAGGGTGTTTGCTATAAGGATGTTTGCTATTATGATGTTTGCTATGTTGATGTCTGCTATATTGATGTTTACTATTAGGATGTTTGCTATAGGATGTTTGCTATTGGAATGTTTGATATAAGGATGTTTGCTATAAGGATATTTGCTATTAATTGGGATGTTTGCTATAAGGATGTTTGCTCTAACGATGTTTGCTATTGGGATGGTTTGCTCTATAAGTCTGTTTGATATAACGAGGTTTGCTATTATGATGTTTCCTACAAGGCTGTTTGATATAAGGATGTTTCTATATATGGTGTTTGCTTTTAAGATGTGTGCTCTTAGGATGTCTGATATAAAGATGTTTGCTATAACAACGTTTGTTATTAGGACGTTTGCTATTAGAATGTTTGATATAAGGATTTTTGCTATTAGGATGTTTGCTCTTATGATGTTTGTTATAAGGATGTTTGATATAAGGATTTTCCTATATAGGATGTTTGCTAGAGGGATTTTAGCCATTTTGATTTTTGATATTAGAATGTTTGCTTGAAGGATGATTGTTGTAGGATGTTTGCTATAAGGATTTTTGCTATTATGATGTTCGATATAAGGATGTTTTTGCTATTAGGATGTTTGCTATACGGATTTTTCCTATAACAGTGTTTGCTATTATGCTGTTTGCTATGTTGATGTTTTCTTTTAGGATGTTTGCTATAGGATATTTGATATTAGGGTGTTTGCTATAAAGATGTTTGCTATCATTATATTTGATATAGGGATATTTGCTATAACGATGTTTGCTATTATGATGTTTGCTATATTGATTTCTGTTATATTGATGTTTACTATTAGGTAAGTAAAGTAAGTAAAATATTTGCTTCACTTCACTTTTCGGCCAGTATGGCCATTTAAGTGAAAATTCCAGGTATTACAATACCCCACATTGTATAGTTAAAGTAGTAAAGGGAAGACAAAGCCAATAAAAGCATAATCGTACTAAAATATTCAGTTTAAAGTGTTTGATATGATAAGATGACGATGCTCCTGGCACCTATATGTAACGAGTCTGATGACATGTTGTAGCGCCTGCACTACAACACAGTTTATTGGGTATAAAAATATCAGTATAAATAATGTAAAATATGAAGTGAATTTAAAATGAACGACTTTTCAAGTCACTATATCTCCCTGAAATTGGAGTGATTGTGTAAAAACTACAAGTCTAAGTCAAAACAGTGTCATTGTCAAAACAAATATATAATATATAATATAATAAATATATAATATAGACTATAATACTATATACTATAATCAAAAAAAATAAACCCATTTAGACATAAATTAAATTTAGACATAAATATGAATGACATAAACAATGAACAGAGAAACCATTAAGTAAGTAAGTAAATGTCTTCTTTACTTCACTTTGATGTTTGCTATTAGGATGTTTGCTATTAGGATGTTTGCCATAAGGATGTTTGCTATTAGGAGATCTGCTATTAAGATGTTTGCTATTAGGATGTTTGCTATTAGGATGTTTGCTATTATGATGTTTGCTATATTGATGTTTGCTATAATGATGTTTACTATTAGGATGTTTGCTATAGGATGTTTGCTATTTGGATGTTTGATATAAGGATGTTTTCTATAAGGATATTTGCTATTAATTGGGATGTTTGCTATAAGGATGTTTGCTCTAACGATGTTTGCTATTGGGATGTTTGTTCCATAAGTCTGTTTGATATAACGATGTTTGCTATTATGATGTGTCCTACAAGGCTGTTTGATATAAGGATGTTAACTATATATGGTGTTTGCTTTTAAGATGTTTGCTCTCAGGATGTCTGATATAAAGATGTTTGCTATAACGACGTTTGCTATTGGGACGTTTGCTATTAGAATGTTTGATATAACTATATATATTTGCTATTAGGATGTTTGCTCTTATGATGTTTGTTATAAGAATGTTTGATATAAGGATTTTTCCTATATAGGATGTTTGCTATAGGGATTTTAGCCATTTAGATTTTTGATATTAGGATGTTTGCTTTAAGGATGATTGTTGTAGGATGTTTGCTTTCAGGATGTTTGCTATTATGTTGTTTGCTATGCTGTTTTTGCTATGCGGATGATTGCTATATAGGATGTTTGCTCTACGGATGTTTGCTATTAGAATGTTTGCTATACAAATGCTTGCTATAAGGATGTTTGCTACAGGGATTTTTGCTATTTTGATTTTTGCTATTAGGAAGTTTGCTATAAGAATTGTTGTTATAGGATGTTTGCTTTAAGGATGTTTGATATAAGGATGTTCGCTATAAGGATGTTTGCGATAAGGATGTTTGTTTTAAGGATTTTTGCTGATAGGATGTTTGCTATAATGATGTTAGCTATTAGGATGGTTGCCATAAGTATGTTTGCTATAGGATGTTTGCTATTAAGATGTTTGCTATAATGATGTTTGCTATTGGGATGGCTGCCATAAGGATGTTTGCTATTAGGAGATCAGCTATGCGGATGTTTGCTATTATGATGTTTGATATTATGATTTTTGCTATTAGGATGTTTGCTATTATGATATTTGATATTAGGATGTTTTCTATTGGGATGTTGGATATTAGGATGTTTGATATAGGATGTTTGATATTAGGATGTTTTCTATAATGATATTTTATATTAGGATGTTTGCTATAAGGATGTTTGCTATTATGATGTTTGCTATATCAATCTTTGCTATTAGGATGTTTGCTAATCGGATGTTTGCTATTATGATGTTTGCTATATTGATGTCTGCCATTAGGATGTTTGCTATTTTGATGTTTGCTATTAGGACGATTGTTATAAGGATGTTTGTATAAGGATGTTTGCTATAGGCATGTTTTATAAAGATGTTTGCTCTAAGGATGTTTGCTATTAGGATGTTTGCTATAAGGATTATTGCTATAATCATGTTTGCTATAAGGACGTTTGCTGTATGGAATGTTTGCTATTATGATTTTTTCTGTTATGATATTTGATATAAGGTGCTTTTCTATAAGGATGTTTGCTCTTGTGATGTTTGCTATATTGATGTTTACTATTAGGAGTTTTGCTATTAACATGTTTGATATAGGTTGTTTGCTATATTGGATGTTTGCTACACGGATGTTTGCTATTGGGATGTTTGCTATATTGATGTTTACTATTAAGATTTTTGCTATTAGGATGTTTGCTATAGGTTGTTTGCTATATAGGATGTTTGCTACACGGATGTTTGATATAAGGATGTTTGATATAAGGATGTTTCATACAAGGATGTTTGCTCTATAACTATGCTTGCTATAACGATGTTTGCTATTATGATGTTTCCTACAAGAATGTTTGATATAAGGATGTTTACTATATATAATGTTAGCTATTAGGATGTTTGCTATTAGCATGTTTGCTATAAGGATGTTTGCTATAAGAATGTTTGCTATAGGGATTTTTGCTATTTTGATTTTAGATATTAGGATGTTTGCCATAAGGATGATTGTTATAGGATGTTTCTTTGAGGATGAATGATATAAGGATATTTGTTATAATGATGTTTGCGATAAGGATGTTTGCTTCAAAAATGTTTGCTGTTAGGATGTTTGCTATGCGAATGTTTGCTATGCAGACTTTTGCTATATAGGATGGTTGCTCTACGTATGTTTGCTATAAGAATGGTCGATATAAGGATGTTTACTATGAGTATGTTTGCTATAGGGAATGCTGCTATTTTGATTTTTGATATTAGGATGTTTGCTATGAGGATGGTTGTTATAGGATGTTTGCGTTAAGGATGATTGATATAAGGATGTTTGCTATAAGGATGTTTGCTTTAAGGATGTTAGCTAGTGGGATGTTTGTTAAGCGGATGTTTGTTATTATGATGTTTGCTATTATGATGGTTGATATTAGGATGTTTTCTATATAGGATGTTTGCTATAAGGCTGTTTGCGATAAAAATGTTTGCGATAAGGATGTTTGCTATTAGGATATTTGGTATAAGGATGTTTGCTATAAGGCTGTTTGCGATAAGGATGTTTGCGATAAGGATGTTTGCTATTAGGATATTTGGTATAAGGATGTTTGCTATAATGATGTTTGCTATAAGGATGTTTGCTATAGAGGATGTTTCAAGTAAGGATTTTCGCTATTATGATGTTTGCTATTGGGATGTTTTCTATATAGGATATTTTCTATAAGGATGTTTGCTATATAGGATGTTTGCTATGAGGATGTTTGCTATGTAAGATGTTTGCTATAAAAGATGTTTGATATTAGGATATTTGCCATAAGAATGTTTGCTATTTTAATGCTTGCTACAAGGATGTTTGTAATTAGGATGTTTGCTGTGAGGATGTTTGCTGTGATGATTTTTTGCTATAATGATATTTGCTATGAGGATGTTTGCTGTGTAGGATTTTTCTATGCGGATTTTTACTATCTGGATGTTTCCATTAGGGATGTTTGCAGTGTTTCATCTAGCTCTTTCTAACATTGCGCAGCGCCATGCTGCCTTTTGTGAGCGCCATGTTGCCCTTTATGAGCGCCATGTTGCCCTTCTTGAGTGTCATGTTGCCCTTCATGTGCGCCATGTTGCCCTTCTAATATTCAGACAGTGAAATGTCTCTTTGAACTGTTGTTACGTCATATTCAACCCACCCAGGTCATTGTGACTGTGAAAACACCCCAGTCACCGGTGTGGCGAGTTCACACCTATGACGCAATACCTGATAACGGTCTGTGTACATAGTGGTAATAACTGGTGATGTTTACATAGTTAACGGTTCTGCTTATACCCTTAATTGGGGAGGGTGGGTGTTGGAAGCTGGGTGCCCAGCGTGCATGATAAGGTGCCCTAATGATAGATGGCGCCATGCCGCTTTTTAATCCTAGATGAAACACTGGTTTGCTATAAGGATGTTTGCTATACGGATGTTTGCTGATCGGATATTTGCTATCAGGCTGTCCACTATACATATGTTTGCTATGTAGGATGTTTCTATCAGGATGTTTGCTATAAAGATGTTTGCTCGAAGCATATTTGATATTGGGATGTTTGTCATAAGAATGTTTGCTAAAAGAATGTTTGCTATTATGGTGTTTGCTACAATGATATTTGCTATTAGTATGTTTGCTGTGAGAACGTTTGCTATAATGATGTTTGCTATAAGGACGGCCATACAGATGTTTGCGATTATGATGTTTGCTATTAGGATGTTTATTATTAGGATGTTTGCTATAAGGATGTTCGCCTCAAGGATGTTTTCTATAAAGATGGTTTGTCTCTAAGGATGCGTACTATTAGGATGTTTGCCATTAGGATGTTTGCTATAAGGATTTTTGCTGTTAGGATGTTTGTTATGAGGACGCTTGCTATATAGGATGTTTGCTATTAGGATGCTTGCTGCTATAAGGATGTTTGCTGTTAGGATGTTTTCTATGAGGACGCTTGCTATATAGGATGTTTGCTATTAGGATGTTTGCTATCAGGATGTTCGATCTAATAATGTTTGCTATAAGGATTTTTTCTCTGAGGATATTAAATATAAGGATGTTTGCCATAAGTCTGTTTGCTATAATAATGTTTGATATCAGGATGTTTGATTTTATGATGTTTGTTATAAGAATGTTTGCTATAAGGATTTATTCTATGAGGATGTCTGCTATAAGGATGTTTGCTATAATTATGTTTGCTATTTTATATAGGATGTTTACTATGATTTATTTGTGTATGCCTAATGTACATATCGCACAAAAGGCAGTATTATGAGTGATGAAGGGAGACATGCACATAGGATGTTGGCTAAAAGGATGTTTGCCATATGTTTGCAATAAGAGAGACAACTAATATCTTTTCTCATTGCATCCTGATAATAATGTACTTTTTCCTCAGATTTGGTTATCCAGATGAGACATACCTTAGTCGTGTGAGGGAGGAGCTGGCAGCTAAAGGAATCAAATAAACACAGAATTATGAGACTATTAAACTTTCTCCAACAAGCTGTAATAGAATCCTCAATAATCACTTGCCAACAAAGGCGAGACGTTGACCCGATGTAGCATTAATGTTGGGGTCAGCGTCTAAGACGGTGTGTCAACATGAACACAACATATATTCAATAGATTGCGTCTATGGGGTCTATGGTGTGATCCAAATGTAGGCTTATAATAATATGAGGCATGGGCCCCTCCTATTTTTCACAAATGAGTTTGAAATCCACCAAATTGGTCCAAATTTCACCCCAAAAATCGGGGGGCCCACCCCCAAAACCCCTGGCGCTATTGTGATATTCCACAGATGACGCAATTGCTCTGATGAGGAATAAAATATTTTTATATCGTTTTAACATAGGCACACAGCATGTGTTTCTATATTTATCACTATCTGTATCTGTAACAACGTATATGGTAATCCCCAAGAATTGAAATGTATTTCATGTGTAACCCACTAAATGTTTTGTTTTCTGGCTCCATTGTGACTATATTACCTTAGTTATATATCTTATTATAAAACGTCAGTTTTCTGTTTCATTCTGTCTAGATGGCTATTTTTTATGTTCTGTATCGTCATATGATTTCTTTTTTTTCGCTGATTCTATATGTTGTCTTCATTGATATCTTATCAACATTCCAAAATGCTACAAGTCATTTATTATTTCTACGATTACAGACATCCCATGAAACACGAGACGTCTCCCCAATGTTGGCTTGATGTTGGGCTACCGTCTGCGACGCTGGCCCCACATTAACCACTTAAGTACCTCGCACGTGCATTCAAATTTAAAAAAACACCATTATTTCAATCCTTATTATTATCCATCTCAACTATGACTTTCTTAGTTCTCATCTCATACAGTGCACGAGTATTTGATAAAATATAGTAATTTACATTCTTCTTCGGATGTGAATTGCGGCAATTCGCATCCGAAGATGAATGAAAATTTGAAACCAACATTAACACTGAAATATTTTTGTATAAGCCATGGAGATCAATCATTTATTTCGATTTTCAATTTCATTATTAATGTCATAGTTAGCTCTTTCCGCTTCATTTGAATTCCTATGTTATGGGTGTATTACCAGTATAAATAGTTTTACTCTTCCAGTGGAGAGATAGATATTAGACGTGAGATTCTGACGTCTGGATTCGATCCCCGTGCTGTAATGGTAAACCAAGATCGATAATAATCCCATCGAGTTGACATGCGACGCCAGAGTCGAATTTTAACACTTTTAAACTTAAGTTTAAGAGAATGCTTTCCATATATTGAGGTCTACGTCCTTTAACATCGGGTCTATAATCGTTACATGATTATATATTTGCCCTATATCATATTATTTTCCTCATATTAGGAAATAAGCAAAAAAATTTTAGTTGTTTTAATGTTGATTTTACTTGACATAAACATGATATTTTGGACAATAAAACAATTATGTCAATTGCTTGTATGTTTACTTTGCATGTTATATTCACATTCCCTGTAAAATATATTCGCCATGGAATTGGGTGCTAACGAAAAATCAGTGGGCTTATCAGTGGGGTTTTTACCAAGAATATTGTTTGATATAAAATAAGCATTTCAGACTGGACTATTTTAAATAATATTTTGCCACGGTGGAGAGTCAAAATAAAATGTAGTAACTGCCTTGAACTACTTGAAGGATATATATTATTTTAACAATATATATTTTTTTAACGAAATATATCAATATTGTCATGAAAGTTAAAATCAAATACATTTTAAACCGTCCAAAGGACATGAATTTAGGACTTTAATTTTTTTTCAAAATATTCTAATAAGCAAACGTACTTTCTCAATGGCAGTCGACAAAGAGACGTGAAAACATGCATGAAATACACGAAAAGCATGCACAATGTACATGAAATGACATCAAATTCCATCCGCATACAATGGTGGTAGTATTAACAGGGCTGAATTTGCTCTGCCCTGAGCCCCGTCTATTTATTAGCTCAGAAAAATGAAATAATCGTTGTTTTATGAATAGATTTAAAGAAAAATTGTGCGAGACCAAACCAATTTAATTTGGATCCTTTTCACTTTTCAAGTTCTGTATCCGCTCCTGTTTATTAAAATGTTTTCTAGTGTTTAACAAAAACGCCTGCTGTAAGTGGCCATACTGGAATATTTTGATTAGTAATGAAGTGGTTCACATAGCACATTGATTCTCGGCGTCCTGAGCTCAGAGGCATGAACATGACTCTCATAGTTACATAGTCTGCTTGCAGTCCAATTTATCGTATACCGAAACACATGCTGGGAGTTGGCTTATCGACATCATCGAAATAAAAAGTACCATAGGCCGCACTGAACACTACACTGGCTGGCACTACTGCCTGTCACGCCGCAGTCCCGTACAATACGGGATTCAAAAAAGCTTACTCTCGTCGAGCAGCTTCAATGATTATTTACAGTGCACTGATCGAAACACTGCATATGATCTTTGGTGGTCATTTGGCTTTTTATCAGTCAGAAATACCAATATGGCCGAAACTTTTGTACTATTTGGCAGAAAAAATATGTTATGTAGCCCTATCAATATTCTATCGCTTTTCCAATTGTATCTATCATGCTTAATTCATTTTTCTTATTATTTTGTTACCTTAAATTTTCAATCATGCATGCATAACGATGGCCGCCATTGCCATCTTAGAAAATGTCTTTTTTTTCACTTTTCGACGGAAAGAGATGTCAATTTTCCAAGGGAATTTCGCATGAGAACGTCGTTTCTGATCACGTTTCTTTACTTGAAGGTCTCATTTCATAAGAAAATAGTCCCAGAATAGTGTTTAGCCTTTAGCATGCTAAATATAACTTGAAAAGTAGTATTTCACATTGTGTTCTGCCAAATATCACCAACGTTTCGAGTACAGTTGTACATTGTATTTCTCACGGATAAAATATTCAATTGCCATTCATTCATTCATTCACTAGTCTAATTATCTCGTTTCAGCGATTTAAAAAAAATGTACGTTGTTATTATAAATATGGCTATACATGCTGAATAATTAGTACATGATTTACATTCCGCTTGGCTGAGGGGAGACTGAAATAATAAAACCGACAAATGTCAAGATTTGAATACTAGGCCTACATATACCTGTAGCTAAAGCCAGTAGTTGGCTTATGCTAGATATTGCAGTAATAGTATGTGCCTGAAATAAGTGGGGGTCACATCGAGACGCTTTCGAGGAACCTTGACACAGTTTTTAGGCACATTGACACAAGGGCTCCTTGTCTCAAGGTGTCCCATCTTGACTGACCTCGCATCCGATATTATATCTTGTATGTGGGGTGTATTCGAAGCAGAATATTGTACATCAGTTAAGTTAGTACAGGTGTAAAATACCCTTAAAATCCTAGACAATTCAAATATTTATCATCCCAAAAAAAATCAATGCAAAAAACGGACCTAGGTTCCCATGGGCCCACATGCCAAAGATGCCCAATAACCATTTGCGATGTTGTGGAAAATAGTCATTTTTGTACCATTGGTCTGGAGGACAGTGTCATCTCATTCATCTCGCCATCCTCAGGAGGTTCTCCTGGCCCATTTTAGCCTATATGTGCACAAATATGTCTTAAAGCCCGATTCATTTATCTTCATTTACTAGTAGCATTGGTCAGATCATCGGTCACATTGGTCACTCACTCACTCACTCACTCACTCACTCACTCACTCACTCACTCACTCACTCACTCACTCACTCACTCACTCACTCACTCACTCACTCACTCACTCACTCACTCACTCACTCACTCACTCACTCACTCACTCACTCACTCACTCACTCACTCACTCACTCACTCACTCACTCACTCACTCACTCACTCACTCACTCACTCACTCACTCACTCACTCACTCACATACTCACTCACTCACTCACTCACTCACATACTCACTCACTCACTCACTCACTCACTCACTCACTCACTCACTCACTCACTCACTCACTCACTCACTCACTCACTCACTCACTCACTCACTCACTCACTCACTCACTCACTCACTCACTCAATCACTCAATCACTCACTCACTCACTCACTCACTCACTCACTCACTCACTCACTCACTCACTCACTCATGCCCAAATATATCCGCCGAGCTAACCTATATATTATTATATTGACATAGCCTACACAGATACAGCAACCTTTGAACTCCGAGCATCAACGACTTATCGATTTAACATCTATTTCAGGACAATATCGTTCTATAAAACATATGTCATATAGCCAGATAAGCACGCTGACACCCACTGATCCATATAGTAGTGTTCTTAATGCACAGTCAGTTTGGTGTAAGGTTTACTTTCACGCAGTAAGTAAACACAATGTTTAACTCCTTTATTAATGATTTAAAATCTATATTTATCCTCATTTATGTACCATGACTCAAACACAATATTCTGTGGTTCTATGAATTATCTCTTAAAGAGACTCAGAGGGAGGGATAATCGTGTGACTAATTCTAGCACAATGTTAGTTTTCACATAGATCACGCTAATCAGCTGTTGTGCTAAATATATACACTTACATCGATTTCTAAAATGACCTACAACTAATTAAAAAAAATTTAATGTATATTACAACAACAACATAATGCATAAAGTACAGTGCTGGTCAGATTTGAAAAATGTTATTATTTTAAACATGATTATATTAATTATATTAGCAGTATTGTGTACATTAAGCAGCGATATAATTGACATAAAAGGGGTTCAGTTTGCTGACGAAATTAAACAATAAGATAAACGTGATTATATAAATTATATTAGCAGATTCAGGATTGAACCACCAGAAATTATAGAGATCTACATTAGTAGTGAATACCCACTGACAATGAATGGTCCCGGTAAACCGAGGTACCATGGCTGGGGTGAATCCTCTACTGCAGACACTGATATAGAGCCTCCCGGGAATGAGTAAGTCAAGTAGCAGGTCTAGTTCCACCTGATACAGCACCAGACAGACAACGGATTGGCTGTGACGAGGTAAGATGAACATTTTATCTTCACATCTTACCCAAATATACATTTTAAATCCATAAACACTCTATCAAAATGTTAGAACATACTCAATTGCTTCACTTACATTCGATCGTGTTACATATATTTGTCCCCAGAAAAAAATATTGTGACTCCATAAACACTGTTATTATATTTATAAAATTAATTATCTACCGTATTAAAGTGATGTCTCCCTACTCGCCAGACGTATGACTATTTAATTATTACAATAAGCCATATATTATTACTGTGGTGTGGCTCTATGCTTATAATGTACTTAAATTTGGCCGACTAGAATAAATATACACTGGTTACTTTTTAATGCAATGTACTTCGTATATTTTTCTAATGGTTATTTTCCCCTGCAATATATGGTCTTGATTGAGCTCTTTGAAAAAGTCCACGTCACAATGAGCAGTGTTTTCTTCTCTGGTGAATATGGACAAGAAATATTCCAATCTCGGTTTCACAAATATTCATTAACAATGACAAGATCCCACACTGGCGATACTTACACATTGTCTGGCGGATGGGAAGAAGTGTATGAGGCTCGAACCGGAATGTAAAAGTATTGTAATCACGGAAAACCTTTACCAAAATGCTGTACTTTCCAAAATGAAGAATACATAGCAGAACCCCCGGACAACGAGCTTTTAACTAAAGAGAATGTGAGCCACGCAAAAAAAAAGTTAACGCGGATAGAGAAAGGTCGTATAAACGACATATGACTGGCAATGCTGCCGACTCTACAGCCTATGAAGGAGAGCAGACATATCATAATAAGGCAGCAGCTAGACACAATAATACCAAGGAAAAATTAAGCAGCTAGACACAATGATACCAAGGAAAAATTAAGCAGCTAGACACAATGATACCAAGGAAAAATTATTTCCAGATATATTTCGCTCAATTAACCTCACTTCACAACAAAAATGTAGCATATGTATGGAAGATATTGAAAATGTTCAATCTTTGAAAAAATGTAAGCATGTGTTTCGTAGAGGTTGTATTAGTGAGGCGTTGTCACACAAGCCAGTGTGCCCTATATGTGGAAAGATATACGGTGCTTTACGAGGTAACCAACCAGATGGCAACATGCTGGTCGACAAAGATAAGAAACTGAAATTGTCAGGATATAAGAATGGCTCTATTGTCATTGAATATATTCTTCCAGGAGGAAAACAAACGGTAAGTCAGATAATGCATTATTGCATTGTGATAGTGTATGTCCAGATATGTAACAAATTCCCAATGTTTTAGACTTTTTATGTATAAATTGATTTTATTGTTGATCGCCCTAAAAATCTAAAATATCGGGGTAGTCCTGTAGAACCGTATATTGTAAACAAACGTTACTATATTATTATATGTCTGGTTATTATTTCGGGGTCATTTTGGCCAGTTTCTGAAGCCCTGAAATCCCTTATTCAGAAAGGGTCATATGGCGCCTCAACATGTAGGTCTTGGTAAAAAAAATCCAAGAACTATGGGCTAAAATCAATATTTACACCTCCATGGCGAGGGGATATGGGATAAAAAGTTGCAAATTCACGAGAAATGGGTTATTGTGGCGGCTCATTTTGTAGGTCTTGGTGAGTAGAATAAACTTTACAAAATAAACTATGGGCTAAAATAAGTATTTACCCATGGAGAGGAGAATAAGGGATAGGAAGGGGTAAATTAAATCACGAAAAATGGGGGGATATTTTCAACCTTTCAACCTAATCGAAAAGGGTCGTGTGGCAGCTGATTTTGTAGGTCTTGGTGAGTAGAAATTTACAATAAGACACTATAGGCTAAAATCAATATTTAGAATAAGGGGTAAAAAGGGATAAACTTCGTAAAGTGGGGTTTATTGTATGGCAAGTCAACTCAGTGACTGGTCCCATTTATGACCCCCCCCCCCACCCCCCCTCCCATGATAAATATGAATGTTTGCCATTCTCACATCCGCGCATTTAGAGGGGGTAAAATTCACAATCACTGACTTGGCCTTGACCCGAGCTTAAATGTGTTATTCATAAAGAAAAATTACAGAATGTTCTTCAATGTGTTGTAATATATGTCTATTTATTCATGTTACAGGAGCAGCACCCTAACCCAGGCAAAGCTTATGGTCCGTTTCAAAGATGTGCATATTTACCTGACAATGAAGAGGGGAATGACATTTTAGGGTTATTACGGAGAGCGTTTGACGCGAGATTGGTTTTCACGTTTGTCAGATCTGTCACAACTGGAAAGGAGGGTGTCATCACCTGGAACGACATCATAAAACGACCCTCGATGGAAAGTAAGCTGCATTTTTTATAAAAAATGGTTTATTTTCATGTAATGAGTGATATACAGTTCACTAGCAGTTATAGGATTAAATAATTTTTCAATGTGTTTTCAATGTGTAGTTAATGTGAAGCATTTCAAAGATTGCCGACAGTTGAAGGAATTATAAAATATGTTTCTGAATTTATTAGTGCATGCTATTTATTACATTACAGTCATGATAATAAAATTATGCAATTATGTCGTTACATGGACAGGCCATTATTTAGGTCATTAAAATAGGGATGCATGATTTCATTACAATAATTAAATGACCTTTTTTGATACTTTCAACCACGAATTTATTTTAAAAATTGTCTAAGATTATTTAATTTTAGTTAGTTATTTGTAAGTGAACATGCAAGAAGTTGTTCACAATAAGGATGTTTGCTAAAATGATATTTGCTATGAGGATATTTGCTATAAGGATGTTTGCCATAAGGATGTTTGCTATTAGGATGTTTACTACAAGAATGTTTGCTATAAAAATGTTTGCTATTAGGATGTTTGCCATAAGGATGTTTGCTGAAGGGATGTTTCCTATAAGGATGTTCCCTATAAGGATGTTTCCTATAAGAATGTTTCCTATAAGGAATGTCTGCTATAAGAGAGACAACTAATATATTTTTTCATTGTATCCTCATAATAGTGTATTTTCCCCTGAGATTTGGTTATCCAGACACGAAGTATCTTAGTCGTGTGAGGGAAGAGCTGGCTGCTAAAGGAATCAACTATCCACATAATTGTGAGACTGAAAGATTTTCTAGAACAAGCTGTAATAGAATCCCCAATAATCACTTCTCAACAAGCATGAGACATTCACCCGTTGTTAATGTTGGGTCAGCGTGCCGGCATTAACACGCGATATGCTCAATATATTGCGATATGCTCAATATATTGCGATATGCTCAATATATTGCGATAAGCTAAATATCTTGCGTTTTCTGGGTTGTAATATTTCGTATGCATAATTTCATGAGTCATGTGATGTGATCCAAATGTTGGCTTTAAAATAATATATTGCTTGAGCGGATCTAGAGGGGGAGACACAGCGCGCCTCCTCCTAATTTTTCAAAAGGCGTTAAAATGTCCCATAAATTAATTCAAATTGGCCCCTAAAAATCGAGGGCCTGCCCCTCAAACCCACGGTGCCCCTTTCTTTTGATCTCAATTCGCCACTGCAGTGTACATGTCTTATATTATGATATTCCATAATGATATTCCCCAATCTCTATTAGTAAGAATAAACTTTTTTTTTATACAATTAACTATTCATAGGCACATAGAATGCGTTTCTATATCCATCGGTATATGCAATTCATGTAACAAAGTATATGCTAATCTCCAAGAATTAAAATGTATTCCATGTGTAACCCACTTAGGGCCGTATGCCCGAAGCTAGTTTAGCTAACACGACGTTTAGGCTTAACACGGCGTTAAGTAAAACATTGTTTTAAAAAAATTAACCCTTATGTCCAAAGCAAGGTTAGCATCGTGTTAATAAACCATAAGGTTAAATCCTAAACCAGTGCTGTAACGCCGTGAAGCATACAATTTGTGTACACTTGCAGTGATTCCTCCTCAGCGCCGACAATGGGAACGTCCGACAACACGATACGTTCCACCAATGCTGCTTTATTGTTCCTGCCAGCGTCGAAGACGAAGCTTGATAAAATCAGCAAATGGTACATATCAAATTTAATTCAGAACTGAATTAATTAGATGCATTGTCATATTTTTCATTAATAATAATAATATTATAAATTAAATGCCGCACAATAAAATCCGAGAGATTAATGATGAATTATCATTTACTTTTTACAGTAACATCTGAGATAATAAATGATGTTCAACCCTTTCAGCTTGGGGACCGTCTGTGTAAAATATAATTGCCATAGAACCATAAAAATGAAGCAGAAAGAGTTCACAAAGACATTTATGATGATTTCAAAAAAATCCTTTGGTGTCCATACAAAAATATTTCAGCGTTGTTAGGGTTAATATGTCATTGCCACATGTATGTACAATAAAATCTGAGATAGGGAAACATTTAATTAATTTGATTGATGTATTAATATTTAATTGAGATAATCATGCGTATTTTTATGGATGGTAACATAAATTTAATGTATGAGGATGGGCGTACAAGAGGACTGCTGCTTGGGGATTCCAGGTACCCATGCTTGCCGTACCTCATGACGACAATTGCAAAGCCAACAACAGATAATGAACGGCATTACAATCGGTCTCATGCAATGACCCGGAACATTATAGAGAGCTTGTTTGGCGACGACGATTTGCACTTTGACCTCCGCACCAAATTAAGCACCAGCTTGATTACAAGTGTGGCTTGCTGTGTTTTGCACAACATAGCAAAAAGACACAGGGAAGTAGATAACGTCAATCTTGAGTTGGATGATGACCATGACAATGATGATGACATCATTGATCGTAATATGCTGTCACCCGTCAACCCACGAGACAATTATGTGAGGCAGCGCCTAGTCCAACAGTTATTTTGAGTAAATAAGATACATTCATAATATCAATAATACTAAAATCATTACTGCGCAGTAAAATGTGAGGAAATAATGATGACTTAATAACATTAAGTCATCATTATTTCCGCACATTTTATTGCGCAGTAATGATTTTAGTATTATTGATATTATTGATATATTATATACTTTTTATGACGCACAATAACATCTGAGATAATACAAAATGTATTTTTTGTATTATCTCAGATGTTGTTGTGCGTCATAAAAAGTATATATTAATTCATCATTTATATCTCATATTTTAAACGATTTTTATTAGCGTTGTAAAGGACTGGAACTCCACACCAATAACAAATGTCTCCTATGGAATATAGTGAGGCCTCCCCACCATCTTGGGTCTGCCCCTCTCCGAGTATTCCTATTAAAATCTTTCACCTTGGATCAAGACTATTAGGTGTTTAAATCCGTATCATTGGGATGTGTTCATTGAGAATGAGATGTATGTTTTAACATAATAGACTTGCAAATGTTTGGTCTCAAATTAAAAAGGTATGAGACATTTTCACCCCCTTGAAGTTGTAGGTCGCGGTTGCGATACACGATGTGAAGTAGGTTGAAATTTAAATAAAATAACTGTTCGAGTTAAATGACGTTAACATATCCAAGCACCCCCATTATTTCATTTATGTATACACCCTTGATTTAAATTATGAACAAATGACCCCTCACTTTGGCAAGGCTAAGCTATAAAATAATCCGTACCGGACAATAGCGTGGTATAAACAAGGCCACACTGTACATTAACACTTAGAGCACCGAGATCAGCTATTATAATAATATATCAACACATTTGTAGACAGTGAAATGTAGGCTATCCTTAATCTTGAAACACTGATATTCGTTGAAGTTAATTTTCAGTCGGATATTGTAGTAATTTATCAACACTTTTATAAATAATTGTCTCTAAATGTCTCTAAAATCACTGTTATTAGATAGGACTTGAATTTAAAAAAATAAGTAATTTTCGGTCACTTGAAGTTGTGTATCGCGGTAGCGAGACACAACTTCAAGTGACTAAAAATTCAAATTGATTGTCTCAGGGCTCTAAGAGTTGAGTATCCGTGGACAATACCAGGAGATAAATAAAGCCATTATCGCCCATTTGAGCCATTATCACACTGCTACACTGGACGATAATTGAGGTGTTTCAAGGTTCGTCCAGTGGAGCGCATCTGCCTTAGCCCTCTAAACCCTCACGATGCATCAAAGCATCATTTTACAGCTCTGACGAATGACTAAACTTTCAATACCTAAGGGTTTTAGAACGAAAATTTTCATGAAAATTGAATAATAACACTATTTTTCTTTCATTTATCACCAGGCAACTTCAAGACATCTCCACCCACTTCAAGTCATCTTCCTTCACTACAAGTCGAGAATTGCGATAGCAATTTGCTGCTTGTAGTGGATAAAGATGAAAATGGTAAATTCAGGCCTGGAAGGGTTAACTGCCCTGTTTTCAGGGTGGGTAAACTCGTACCAAGGCCTGTTTTTTCGCAGCTTCATCTTATTCACTTCGGAACCCCGGCTGGGACAGCTAACGCTTAGAATGACAATAGATTGACAGACGAGTTTTTTATCAATGATACATATTGCCTCTGAGCTCGGACCATTGAGGATTTAGCAGGCAGAAAACGTCACCTCCAAGTACAGATAAGGTTTGTTTTTTAACCATTGTGCCGCTGGGACCGATTATTCCCGTTTTAACCATTGTGCTGCTAGAACCGTATATTGACGGTATCAAGCAAGTTTAAAATAAAAGGTCACTTAATTCTTTCCGTGCGGGGACCGTCTTTATAGGCCTACGTCAGAATCTGACGTCTGTAGACGTCAGATTCTGACGTATAAAGTCGGTCCCCGCACTGAAAGAATTAAAATATTTCCAATGGCCGAAAACCTTTTGGTACCCATAACATAGGTATTCAAATCAAGCAAGAAGAGCTGACTTCCTAGACATTTATGGTGATTTCAAATTGAAAACTTTTTGGTTTGCATGGTTTATACAAACATATGTCAGCGTTGTAGGCCTGAGGGGTAAAAGTAGTGATAAAGTAGTTTATGATGAATGCTCAGTCAATCACATGCATTAATTTTAGCGATAAAAGTAAATATAATATATCCAACCACCCCCATTATTTTATTTATGGATACACCCTTGATTTAAATTATGAACAAATGACCCCTCACTTTGGCAAGGCAAGCTATAAAAAAATCCTATTTTTTGTCGTTTAAAGCTGTAAATTGTGTTAGCAATTTCAGCTTCAAATATCGAAAAATAGTCACAAGCAATTCAACAGCACAAGGATGAAGCCGTGTCATACTAGGGTCCGTTCATCCGGCTTTTCCCCTGAGCGGCCGACCTTTCATAAAATAAAAATAATCACTCAAGGGGACTACCCACCTACGTTAATCATGATTGCCACAATCAAATTTTTATAGATCAACAGTCTAGGATTTATTGTTGAAATAGTTTAATATTAATTTATCAATTACAAATCACCACAAGTTGTTGCATCTGGAAACTATAGAATATTTGTAAAGATATATATGTTCAGGTTTGTGTCGCACGGGAGAATTTGTCACACTCCGTGCTGTGGTTTTCACTGTGAAACATGCATCGGTATCAGACCATATTACACTCTGTGCAGTGATTTTCACTGTGAGACGTATATCGGCATCAGTCCATATCACACTCCATGCTGTGGTTTTTACTATGAGACGTATATCGGCATCAGCCCATATCACACTCCGTGCTGTTGTTTTCACAGTGACACGTATATCGGCATCAGTCCATCTCACACTCCGTGCTGTGGTGGTCGATTATGGCGACTCTCAGAATCTAACCTTGTCAAGTATTTCTCGGGGTAGATTGGCCAGCCCCGATGGCACATTCGACGTGGCTGATGCTCGAAACTCAGAGGTACTGGCTTCGAATCCCGGCGGGTCGGATGTTTGTCATTGAGGTTGTGAACATGCTTCTTTCGCAATATTGCTATATGTCGCAATATTGCCATGATTGTGCAGAAAGCAACGTATAGCAGTATTCACTCACTCAGGTAGATTACGGCGGCTCTCAGAATTTACCCATCCCTCTCAAAACCTACCCCTTTCCATGCCAAGTCTTCATGCCAAGAATTATCAGACCAATACAGATAACTTGAAAAAAAATTAGAAGAGGATATTTTTTTATATTTTTTTCATGCACAAATAGCACTATACTACGAAATCTGTGTTTTCATTTAGTCGGTCCAGAAAACATTTATTTTCACATGACCCAATAGAGTATAACTTCATGAACTAAGCAAATCAGTCTTGAAACTTTTTTCTAACAACTATTAGCCCGATCAATATCAACTAAAATTAAGGTCTTGTCAAAATGAAAATTCCATAAGATTATATTTCTGAAATGCAAGGAGCGAACAAACGAGCGAATGAACGAGCGAACGAATGAGAGAACGGAGGAAATGATGTCGTGTGAATGATGGTGTGCAAGGCCAAAAGACAGTAACTGCTTACTTTGCAAGTGAGCAGTTACTGCCTTTTGGGTCAACACAGCCGTATTGTCCTCAGCGTGTGGTAGGTTACCAGCTGAAAGACGGAGACTAATTATCTGATTCCGTCATGTGACAGATTGTGCCTCTGTCAGTGTGTCAATGGTAGACTAGTATAATATACCAGGTCCAAGAAATGAAGGAGAAAACAAATGAACGAACGAACGAACGAGCGAGCAAAGTAACTAACCAACGAACAAGAAAACGAATGAATATATGAACAAACTACCGAAATTGGATTTCACTTTTTACATTTTTTATTTTAGAATTCTGGAGTAATAATTCTTCACAAAAGAGTGAGAGATTAACAAAAGAGTGAGAGAAAGTTTACATTCTAGTAAAGTGTGACTATAATATAATCATCTTATAATTTACGATGATTTCATTAATTATGGTGACCTTATAATGTAACCAGCCGTAATACAGGCCAACGTTTGCTTACATTATATATAGTTCTACAATAATGCTCGAGTTTATTGACTTCATAACAGTAGTAAATCAGCCAAGCAGATGAATTATATGCAAACAAACTAAAAGGGCGATTCCTTAGAATACACAAAAGAGAATATGTTAAAATGACTTTAATATTATAGATGAAATTACGTTGACAACCTTATAAAACAATTTGCTAGACACCATGAATATCGCTATACAATACTATTTATTACTTTATAATATTGTGCACAATACATCACAGGTTATATAAATAATTAATTATATTCCTTGGTTTTACTCAGTACAATTTCCTCATATCTCATATCAGTGCAATTTTGTTTCAAACATATTCATATTTGCAATATTTATTTATTTTTCTACTTTGCATCATTAATACACCCATATAACTCGTGAAAGTACGAGCTGATGTTTAAACTGTGATTCTCACACCCTGTGGGGTGTTTTTCACTATGGGACGTATATCGGTATCAGCCCATACCGCACTCTAGCTGTAGTTGAACTGCATTGTATGGCTATTATATCATGTGTGACTTCATCGTTAGAGAAAATACAAAGGTTATTCATTTTCGTGCGATATGGGAAATACAGCACATGTTCAATGAAAAGATGTTCGCCTAAAGGCTCACACCTTATTCATTGAACGAGTGCTGTATTTTCCCATATCGCACTCAAATGAACACCGTTTGCATATCGTTTTTTATATATGTTTAAGTCGTAGTCTGTTATCGTTAGTTTAAAAGTTAAGGTGAGATACTGCCAAAAATATATTTTTGGACAAATTTAGTTATTGCTTCTGAAATTTAAAGTTAAGGTGTATTCGAATACGAGAAAACTCCAACACAATTATTTTGGGGGAGGCTGTCTATGTTTATTGAAACTAGTGATGGGAATTGGTTGGAATTTTATAACTGATGATTGGTTATAATTGGTTGGTGTAACCAACCGATGATCACAGTTAATCGGTTCAGTAAAACTGAAATGTTGTATGTTCGTGTAAATTGAAATGAAAACAACAATATATCATCATCACCACTGCAACCATTGTAGTAAGAATACGGGGAGACAATGGAGAGCGCTAAATCTAATATACAGGTTCTGTGAATTACTTTTTAATTTAATTTATCAGCAAAAATCGATTAATCATATTTATAATCGATCATCATAATTGGTGTGCCAGACGATCGATCATTGATTATAACCGACTTGACCCTCCAGCTGCTGAAACCCTATGTATACGGATTCAATTATGTTTTAATTCAATAGAAATATTAATCTGATAATTCGATCTCAGAAATGCCTATTTTGCAAAAATATTTGTATTTATTATTCATTTGAAGCTGGAAATTGCGCTAGCAATTCCAGCTTTAAATGAATGAAAAATACTCAATTCAGCAGCAGAAGCACCTCGTATGTATACTTGTATATGTCTGTCTTGCCTCTCTGGAGGTCATCAGAAATAAATACTTGTTACTTGTTACTTGTTACATTAAGAAAAAAAGCCCCAATGTGTTAATCTTTGTGATGTATTATACAAGTATATTTATAATCGATCATCATAATTGGTGTGCCAGACGATCGATCATTGATTATAACCGACTTGACCCTTGTGCTGCTGAAACCCTGTCCATACGGTTTTAATTATGTTTCAACCCTTTCATCCCTCGCGATGCATTAAAGTATCATTTTACATCTCTGAAGAATGACTTAATTTCCTAAAACATAGGGGTTTTGGAAAGAATTTTTTCAAACAATTGTTTAATTATAACAAAGTTTTTTCTTCATTTATCATCAGCTACAAGTCATCATCATCCACTACAAGTCGAGAATTGCGACAGCAATTCGCGGCTTGTAGTGATGAAGATGACACTGCTAAATTCAGGCCTGAAAGGGTTAAATCAAAAGAAATATCACTAAATTATATAAAATAGTTTTCGGTAGATGTTTAATCTGATAATTCGATCAATTTTTGTCAATTTTTTCAAAAATATTTGTATTTTTTATTCATTTAAAGCTCGAAATTGCGCTAGCAATTCCAGCTTCAAATGAATGACAAATACTCAATTCAGCAGCAGAAGCACCTCATTAAGAAAAAAAGCCCCATGTGTAAATATGTGTGATCTATTATACAACGTTTTGGTGATTATATGAGACAATGGAGTTTATGTTTATCAACAGGTTCAGACACATTTTGGGAATGCAATGTGTGTTCAACCATCGAAATTTGCGAATATTTGCTGAAAAATTAAAAAAATCCGTGTACTTTTCACCCACTTGAAGTTGTGGGTCGCGATAGCGAGACACAACTTCAAATGGGTGAAAATTTAAATTTGATAACTTGGCGAGAAAATGGTTTATTTTATAGATGAGGGTTCGCGTATGAACTCGACAAGTGGAGAGTGATTCATTTCGAGTGTCTAATGAATAACAAGAATTAAGAGCCATGTTCACCCTTACAACGCTGAATTATGTTTGTACAAACCATGGAGACCAAAGGGGTGTTTTCGAATTGAAATCATAATAAATGTCTTAGTCAGCTCTTTCCGCTTCATTTGAATACCTATCTTATGGGTCTGCGGCCATTATAAATATTTTAATTGTTTCAGTGCGAGGGCCGTCTATAGACGTCAGCATCTGACGTCTACAGATGTCAGATTCTGACGTATAAAGACGGTCCCCGAGCTGAAAGGGTTAAAAAATCAGCTTGCGAAAAAAAGTCAAATACTTAATAAAATATATTCCATCAAACACGAGATGTTTAGTCAATATTAGTTTAAAAGGACAAGCCCAGGCTGAAATCATAAAAAAATAGGTGATTTTATTTTAGCTTAATAATATGATCATATGATGTAAACATGACCATAGACTAGAACTGCAAAAGTTTTAACAAATTTCTGCCACGCACTTACCAGTTAGGCTAGATATAGAGACGAATTCCCGTATATCCTATTTTTGACATGGTTGTCCAAAAATAGAAATCAGGAATTTCGTTTCTATATCTAGCCTAACTGGTTAATGCAGAGCAGAATAATTAAAAAAATTTTTGCAGCTCTAGTCTACATCATATGGTCATATTAAGAAGCCATAATAAAATCACCGATTTTTTTATGATTTCAGCCTGGGACTGTCCCTTTAATGTTGGGCCAGCGTCGCAAAAAACTAACGTCGGTTCAATATATTGTTTGGTGGGATTCATCTCAGGAGAAGACACGCTGTTAGTTTTGTGTAGAATACTGTGTGAAATAAGAAAGAGGATCAAAAGACAAGAGTTATGAGGTAAAATTGTTTCACATACATATGCGATAAATAATATCACATACATATGTGATAAATATAGTCGCCTTTGAAGTAGTCAAGTATTGATTGACTCAATATAAAGCAGTTCACCTCATTATTTCAGTTTAAGGTCATCTCAATACAAACAACACGAGGTCACCAAGTACTCTAAGATGACCTTGCCTCAAACTGCGACATAAACCTGACCTCCGGAACGAATGGCTTGTTGTGTTCAGAGATCTCAAGCATGAAACGGAAAATATCCCAGCAGACACAAGACGTTCAATCAATGTTGGTTTAACGTTGTTCCACCGTCTACGACGTTAAACTACAACGTTACGCCAGCATTGATTAAACGTATTGTGTCTGCTGGGATGGTCACGATTTATTCAGACCATTTGATTGGACAACATAAAACATCTCATCCAATCAGATACGTAGGATTTAGATATATTTTATTCAAGAATTTCGACCCTGGAAAACAGTGCGGGATTATCGGGCAGAGGAACAAGAAGTTCTATCTCACATTATAACCCTTTGAGCCTCTAAGAACAAGCGGTTATCTGTAACCCTCTGGGAACAAAAGGTTGTCTGTAACCCTCTGACAACAAAAGGTTGTCTGTAACCTTCTGGGAACAAGAGGTTGTCTGTAACCCTCTGGGAACAAGAGGTTGTCTGTAACCCTCTGAGAACAAGAGGATGCCTGTAACCCTCTGAGAACAAGAGGTTGTCCGTAACCCTCTGAGAAAAACAGGTTGCCTGTAACCCTCTAGGAACAAGAGGTTGTCTGTAACCCTCTGGGAACAAGAGATTGTCTGTAACCCCCTGAGAACAAAAGGTTGCCTGTAACCATCTAAATACAAGAGGTTTCTGTAACCCTCTAAGAACAAGAGGTTGTCTGTAACCCTCTAAGAACAAGAGGTTGTCTGTAACCCTCTGGGAACAAAAGGTTGTCTGTAACCCTCTGGGAACAAGAGGTTGTATGTAACCCTCTGAGTACAAGAGGTTGTCTGTAACCCTCTGAGAACAAGAGGTTGTCCGTAACTCTCTGAGCACAACAGGTTGCCTGTAACCCTCTGAGAACAAGAGGTTGTCTGTAACCCTCTGAGAACAAAAGGTGGTATGTAACCCTCTGGGAACAAGAGGTTGTTTGTAACCCTCTGGGAACAAGAGGTTGTCTGTAACCCTCTGGGAACGAGAGGTTGTCTGTAACCCTCTGAGAACAAGAGGTTGTCTGTAACCCTCTGAGAACAAGAGGTTGTCTGTGACCCTCTGAGAACAAGAGGTTGTCTGTAACCCTCTGAGAACAAGAGGTTGTCTGTAACCCTCTAAGAACAAGAGGCTGTCTTACATTGTAACCCTCTAACAACAAGAGGTTGTCTGTAACCATCTAGAAACAATAGGCTGTCTTACACTGTAACCCTCTAAGAACAAGAGGTTGTCTGTAACCCTCTAAGAACAAGAGGTTGTCTGTAACCCTCTGGGAACAAAGGTTGTCTGTAACCCTCTGGGAACAAGAGGTTGTATGTAACCCTCTGAGTACAAGAGATTTTCTGTAACCCTCTAAGAACAAGGGGTTGTCTGTAACCCTCTAAGAACAAGAGGCTGTCTGTAACCCTCTGAGAACAAAAGGTTGTCTGCAATCCTCTAAGAACAAGAGGTTGTCTGTAACCCTCTGAGAACAAAAGGTTGTCTGTAATCCTCTAAGAACAAGAGGTTGTCTGTAACCCTCTGAGAACAAAAGGTTGTCTGTAACCCTCTGAGAACAAGAGGTTGTCTGTAACTCCTCTAAGAACAAAAGGTTGTCTGTAACCCTCTGAGAACAAGAGGTTGTCTGTAACTCCTCTAAGAACAAGAGGTTGTCTGTAACCCTCTGGGAACAAGAGGTTGTCTGTAACCCTCTGGGAACAAAATGTTGTCTGTAACCCTCTAAGAACAAGAGGTTGTCTGTAACCCTCTGAAGCAAGAGGTTGTCTGTAACCCTCTAAGAAGAAGAGGTTTGCTAACACTGTAACCCTCTGAGAACCAGAAGTCGGCTCAGTGCACATTATGACTTTCCGAGCGTCCAGTTGGTGATTCTCGATTTCTGCCTCACAGTTCTCTGATGTGGTGGTTAACGCTGTTGGCCAGTGACACCGGAGCTCGCCCCCCCCCCTCTTGTGGCAAATTTATGGCATAATCATGTTTCAAAGAAATAAAATGTTTATCCCCCGTTTATTCTTCAATATTTAGTATTGCGGTTAGTCTCATTGACAGATGGGTAGCGTGCACGGCCTCAGACCGCCAGGGCTCGAATCACTCGACTCACTCACTCACTCACTCACTCACTCACTCGCTCACTCACTCACTCACTCACTCACTCACTCACTCACTCACTCACTCACTCACTCACTCACTCACTCACTCACTCACTCACTCACTCACTCACTCACTCAACAGTTGTGAGACTATGACATCATAAAATAGTCCTCTATACAGATGGATAAAAATAGTATTTTACTACCAACGTGATTCAATCGTAATTTTACCGATTGTTCCTTGGCCCGAAACACACCTTTGGTGAAAATTTAATTCAAATCCGCTCATTTCTTTTTTGCGTAATCAGGGGGACACACAAACCAACAAGATGAAAAACATAACCAATCCTGGCGGAGGTAATAAATTATCCCACGCATATGGAAAACCGACCTTATATTATAACAATAACATGATTTATTAGCGCGATACGCATTGTTATTGGCCCGACGTAAATGCCAGCAGCCCAAGACGGAGTGTAGGGCCAATAAAAATGCCTATTGCACGAAAAAAATCATGTTACTACTATTATTATATCATTTATTCGCCGAATCTTGAAAACAAACTTATTTTTTGTCTACATTTAGGCTACAGCATGGGTATATATGGCATAGGTCTACCCTAACTAACCACTGAACCACCATGCTAAACATCATAGCTCACTGTTTTTCAGCCAGGTGTCAGCACACATAGTAGCCCAGTAAACCGGCAACCCCCCGCCCCTCCCGCGTAAGATTCATCAATACTACCATTATAGAAAAGGCGTACACCTGTACCTCCATGGCAGCTCGCGTACAGGATGCTATTAGCACCCGCTCAATTGATAATAATTACTGCTAATTTCACTTTCTGTAACAATTTAGAAACGTAGCCACCTTTATCAATTGAATAGTGTAATGTATTGGTTTGGATGTTTATTGGTTCATTATGTTATTAACCCTTAAATTAAATAATTTAAATTCTTACCCACTTGAGATTCTGTCTCAGCTGCGACCCATTGTTTCAAGTGTGTGGAAACTACTCATATTTGTTTAATTTGCCTCCAGTTAAATATCTATGTTTAAAAACACATTTTGTTCCCAATAACCGATATTTAAACGGCTATTAAAACGCAGTAGAAACGACTATAGTCGCATTTAACAGTATGTACCTAGGAGTATAAGTTTATTATGTTCATTGGGTTTTTGGTATAACTACTCTAGGCCTATACTTGTCCTGGTCGATTACTGTGCCCTGTATTTATGTTGTAGAATCATGGATAGAAAACGTCAGGTCTACATGTTCCTAGTTTTGTTGATCACAATCCTAAACATGTTGATATCAGGAGATTATATGAGAACACAGACTATTTACTACGTTAACGTGACTTCAGACGCACCATGTACATTCCATATCATTTCTCAGCACATCAGAGATAATGGCTATTTTATACAGACAGGGGAATGGATTGGAATAAATAATACTAGCATTACATCCAGTACAAGAGGTTTTTATGATCCCGGGATATGTGCTCTAAAGAGAAGAGGAGAACACAACAGTTGGTTATCGTCTTGTCTTCACCAAACAAAAACATTGAGAATTGTATTTCTAGGAGATTCCAATCAGCGCAAGTCAACACAAGCATTCATAGCTAACTTAGAAGACAAAGAGGGAATGAAATGTCATGACAAACAAAACCACACACAAAGAAATGCAGAGGGCTATTTGGATATAGATAAATCAGACAAACGTAAATGCAGCTGGTTTTACACGTGGGAGTTTTCGTGTTCTAAATATAGAAATGATCTGAGGTCATCAGAGAATTTCGTTAATATTACTGTGCAGTATGTACAGATGTTCTGGTTAAGAGAAAACGTGTCTTTTGTAAACGTCACAACAGCGTCGTGTCCTGATGTGGTCAACAAATCAGTAAATACAATTCAGGAATATATATTGGATGAATACGCTGCAAGAACTAAACCAGATTTGATTATATTGGGAGCCACCGCACACACACGCTATCTATCAGTCAAACTGTGGACCGAAGATCAGAGATGGTTGATGGACCAGGTTGATAAATTTCTGCCTAAATCAACATCCGTTGTGTGGCTGTCTCAAATGTCTTGGCGGGAAAACAAACTAACAAAATTACAGAATCACGTCAACAGAGTGTACGACAACGGTGCCACATATACTGTAAATCAGCAGACTGGCAGACACAATGTACAGTTTTATAAACTACTGAGGACTAAACTACACGAGCCGCGCAAAAATATTTTTCCATTCTTTGATTTGTATAATATATCATTGATGGTACAGCCTCAATGGTACAAGGACTGGATTCATGGTAATAGATATTTCTATGATGGTTTACTTGAAGCTATATTTGAGACATTTTGTAATTCTGTACTGAATCCTAAGGTAATATCAGACTGACACACAGTGATCTGATGTCTTTATAAAACCTACTATGTATTATTTGCTCTAACCCGTGCTTACACACGGGTTGAAGCTACCACAAACACGGGTTGCAGCAACCACAAACATGTTTTATTATGGTTAGCATTGCACATCAATGTTAATTTAATGTTGGTCTACTGCTTACAACCTATATCCAACATTAGCCTAACATTGGGAATAAATGACTCGACTTTTTTGTGAGCCATGCTTGATCTGGCTGCTGGCTACCTCCCAGCAAACACAGGACGGGGACTTAGGGCTGGGTTAAGGTTTCTTGCCCATGCGCGCATATTTCAATAGTTCAAATAGCTTACATATTATTTGCTGTGATTATTGTGAATAAAGCCTATAATAAGTACTACAATAATAAGTACTACAACTACCAGTTATATTAGTTACTATATTGTCTACTCGTCTCAACTGTATAATTGTGTCACTCTACTACATACATTCACACTATAGTTCGGAAGCCACCGCTTGATCCTTTACCAAACTCCTGATGAGTGTGGGTATTCGCCATCAACATCTAGGGGGCTAATTTAATTAATTTTGAAAAGAATGTCTAAAACTTGTTGATAAATATAACCAAAATGATTTTATTATACAAATCGGGCTTATAAATAATCTCAAAATTATTTTATTGCACAAAGGGTTTTGTTAAACACTTGGGAATAATTAGAGATTTTGTTTGAATCAACAGAAAATAAACCCCTGGGCAGACACTTGTAACATACAGACTGATTGACAGGGTTTGCTTACTGGTAACACAATTGAAAAAGTGAAAAAGTGAAAAAAAATTGTAGATATCAGGGTGACATGGTATGGATGAGAGGCGGCGGCACCTAATTAATGACATAAGGGCAATCAACAGTATGACAATAATTTCTGAAAAAATTATTTGTTCATAAATGGCAAAATGGGTGACCCACAGTATATCTTGTCATTAAAGTATGAAACAAGGGTACATTACAATGTGTTTAAATTATAAAATTGTTCAGGCAATTGAAAAAAAGTAAATTGTTTGTAAATGATATAAGGGTGATACGAAATATGCTTGTGAATAACTTATGACACAAGGGTACTCCACAGTGTGCCTAAATTAATAGAAGATTGTTCAAGCATTTCCTAGTCAATTGTTTGTAAAGGACATAAGGTTGATCCACAGTATGTCTTGTCAATAAATTATGACACAAGTACACTCTGCGGTGTGTCTTGATTAATAGTACATCATTCAGGCATTTCCTGAAAATAAATTGTTTGTAAATGCCATAAGGGTAATACACATTATACCTTGCTAATAGAATATGATCAGGAGATATACATTGTTAGAATAACATTAAGGTAATCCATAGCATGTCTTGCCAATAGATTATGACACAAGGGTCCGCTACAGTGTGTCGAAATTGTTAAAAAAATGCTTGAGGTAATTTCTGATAATATATGTGCTTGTAAATGACATAAGGGTAATCCACAGTATGTCTAAATTATTAGAAAATTAATTGGGTATTATCTGTAAGAGCAATTCGTTTATAAATACCATGAGGATAAACCGCATTATGATTTGCTGATGAAATTTTTTCAGTTGTTTCTTAAAAAATAAAAATCTAAAAATAAATCTTGTCAATACATTATGACAATGGTACTTCACAGTGTGTTTAAATTTAAAAACTATTATATTTGTGTATTTTCTGCAAAACGAACTTAATCAATTTTTTTTTAAATAGCTCAGGTTTTACCTTAATTATTAATATAAATGATATCCAGAAAATTAATCCACAATATGTATTGTCAATAAATTATGACACAAAGATGTGTCTGTACTAAATTACCAAGAAAAATGTAATAAGAATTGTTCTGAATGTCTTTCTAATGAAATTTATTCATGTATCAAATACAATTGTAACACATTAATAGACATAAAAAAAATCCACAGTATGTCTCACAATGAAATCCTGTCAAATAATAATTAATTTCATAATAAAATGTGTTTAAACCTCGCATGGCTAAAATTGTAACACAGCCACAGACAAAGGGACGATCCATACATGATGGCTCACAATAAAATTGTGACACAAGGGAACACCATTGTGCTAACTAAAATATAATGTCATATGATAATTATTGTCATAATGTCTGATGGGGGGCCTGGTAATAGACATAAGGATAATTTACTGTAGACCCTTGTCTTACAATGCAATTCGTTTCAACCTTTTATGGCCAAAATTGTAACACAGCAACAGACAAAATAATCCATGCATAATGCCTCACAATGAAATTGTGACACAAGGGTACACCAGTGTTCTAATTAATAATAAGGTCATATGATAATTATTGTCATAAAGTCTGATAGCGGGCCTGGTAATAGACATAAAGATAATTCACTTACAATGAAATCACAATGAAATTGTGGCACAAGGGTACACCACATTGAGTCAAATAATAATTAAAATATTTGCAAGAGCAAACGTGGTTACAGAGAATTGAAACACAGTATGTCTATCAAAGTGAGCGCCATTGTGTCTAATAATAATTTCCTTCATAAGAAAATAAGTTTAAATAAATTGTAACACAGTATTTGTCGTAAAGAAATTGTGACAGCACACAAGGGTACGCCACAGTGTGTCAAATAATAATGTTACATCACAGTGTCTGATAAGGTTAAAATTATTTTCATAGAATATTTTTCTTAAAATAAATTGTAACATCATAGTAAGTATAGAAAGATAATCCACTGTATGTCTCGCAAAGTAATTGATTTCATACGAGGCCGTGCCTAATAGACTAGGAATATATTAATAAAACAAAATCAGGGGGGACGGAATGTTACAAGCTGTCACCCATTTCTATTTCGTTCCAAGGTCCCTACTGGTCAATTTAGGCCCATATGACACTTGATATTTCGATTTTCCTCAAAAGTATGACCTATTTTGTGAAAGCCGGTCTATACGAATTAGCTGATTATTTGAAAAAAAAGAAATTGTAAATAAAATTAAATCTAGAATTACTAGAGCTTTCATAAAGGTATCAAAATGTGCACTTTCTAAAAGACAAAAAAATAACAGAAAAATGTGTAATTTCATGAATATCACTTAGAGAGAAACCTTGACTAACATGGTTACATGCTGTCAAACATTTAAATGTTTTGCCAGGACCATTTCTGGATAAAAAGAGGCAAAATGACCCTTGATATTGAGATTTTTCTCATAATTATGACCCCCAGGTTTGTTAACGTGAATTACTACGATTTAGTTAATTGTACTTCAAAAACAACAAAATCATGAATATAATTTTCTAGCTTTTCTAGCTAGACCATTCATAAAGGTATTAAAATGTGCAGATTAGTAGGCCACATCATATTATTACAGTAAAGCAAAACGATAATGACAAAAATATATAACTATGTGTAATTTTGGAATATCAAACTTTCATGTCTTACATGCTACCAAATATTTATGTATTATGCCAGGGTTCTTTCTTTAAAATGTAATACTTTGTCTCATATTTGTTGTGATTAAGTCAATAACGTAGATATTATGCAAAAAGTGAGATATCAACATTACAACTCTATCTGTGAGTCTATGATTAGCAGGCCTGATGATTAGACAGGTGTGTGCTGGTGACCAATGGAATCCTGCAGAGGTTTTAGTGGATTCGCCTTGAGAGCTACTTGTGTAATCACTTAAACAAGCGATCTGGTCGGAGAGACATCGAGTCTAGTGCGAGGTGCACCTGCTGGAATGAATGAATAAAACGTTGCTGTGCATAAGAGAGGTGTGTGTCACTTACTGCTGAAGTATTCAGTGACCCACCATCCCTCAACGTTTGATACTAGTCCTAGGAGTATGATAGAGCGAGCTCCAGACAAATTCAAATATCTTTAAAATCACTCATGATCAACTTTGGATACAGTTTGCCAGTCTCAGGATCCTTGTGTGCTTACAAACCATTTTTAATTGGTGATTCCTGTCTGGGATAAGCAATATCTGCTTGAAGCCACACACATAGTTGATATTGTGCTTCTCCAAACAGCATTGTGTTGGTCCAACATTGAACTAACATTGGCTTAGAAAATCAGGCTGGGGGCGCTTTCTCACCAATGTCACGTGAACACAGCCCAATAGGTCAACCATAAAGTTGAAATACATTTTTCTGGTTTTTATTTGTCCAATGTTCCTCATAATTGTGTTTGATTGTTAACATGGTATATACCTCAGTCAATGTTGCGATGTTTAGTACTGTAGTAAATATCACTGTAGGAGAATACAGTGAAATATAGTGAGTCGATATCCACCAAATATTAGACAACAGTCAATAGGATGAAGACCATATTGTCGACTGTTCTCTCTGAAGGCTGGATACAAACTGACATATCTGGGCATATTTGGCGCTCACGCAGAGAGGTCACGTGATCGCGCAGGGATTGTCCATTTGACAAGGTATCACACCTGAAAGTTACTGCAATCTTCCCTATTTTATTGAAGAAAGGTCATAGCCAGAATTTTTTAGTCAACCATAAATTTTAAAGGTGTAGTCAACTGTTAAAATTCGCGGGACAAGGGTCCCCCAGAAGGCAATAGTGCCCGTGGGTAGGTCAAGTCCCCATTCCCTAATAATACTAAATATGCGTTTCATACCCAAAGCCTCATTAAGAGCAAGTTCTCAAATCACAGCAAGTTCATATATACTTGAGCGACATCTATGAGTTTATAATTCAAAGCTCTTGGCCCTTACCCCTACTTGGTCGCTTGCATGCAAACAAACTGACTGTCTTACTGCGGGGATGTTGAAACTGCTTGACCCAAGCTTGTATTGACATGCCCAGTAAACACAAAACATGTATGACTTTATGCAATGTTGGACCAACGTCGAAGACGTTGGGCCGACGTTGTATAAATGTTATACAAATGTCTTGTGTTTGCTGGGCAGGAGGACTTTCTCTCAAACATTGTACATTTATTCAATGTTGGTTCAATGTTCAATGCATTAAAACAGCATTGGATCAATGTCCTGTTTAAGTAGTATCTTGTAATCAGTTCAGTGGCTATATTAATGCCGTCAATCTGTACTCAATAGGCTACTGTTGGCCTACAATTGACCGTCCCAGGCATGCGCGTCTTGCAGTTGAATCATTCTTTAAATCAACCCTCTTCGACCTCCCCTGCTAGTATTGAAAGAAGCTTATGCGATGACGCACATTGTCACCACCTAAATATTTCACATGTCCCGTTATGTCTGCTGTATCTTATTCCACAGCTGTGAAGAGAAGTTCCCTTATATTGTAGGAGATGCTCATCTGCCAGCTTACACCAGCATCCATCTGCCACACAGTAAAACAAGTGGGAGCTATAGTAACTTTGAGAAAAATGTTATATTTTTATAACATCATATTGAAGTGGCATAAGCCTATGTTAAACAGGGTCCGAGAGAAGTCTGCTGAAATAATTCAACAAACCAGAGACTGTCTAATATACAAATAACAAAGCTGTATGTAGACAAGACACAGACTTGTAACAAACAGCTGTTTATTACACGAATTCAATCTATTTGATAACAATTACTGCTGGACCAATACTCCCATGTGACTATAGAAAAGGACACGCATCTCTCTATCAGGAATAGTTCCTACTCTTTATTCAACATATTCAAACGATCTTCTGGTAATCTACATGGATCAGCATTTAGGCTTAGCTAAAATCGTTTAATTGCTAACACAAATAATATGATAATGTTATTAAAGTTGTCTTCTATATGTGGTAGAGCTTTATGCTTATCGGCTAGCACCGGTAAGACTAACACAAATAAAGCTCCACAACGCTATAATCATGAGCATAAGCAAACGCAGAGTTTTCAGGTTGATACATAAATATAAACGATACATTACTTGTGAGATATATATTAGGGTTGGGGGCCGTGGGACAGCGTTGTTAACATTTATATGCGTCAGTGTCCATGCTAATGCATATGCTAACGATTACGATAGTTCCAGCATAAATACCAAACTACTACTATGTAGTTTAAGATGATATATCAATACAGACGATTCCGCGATATTTGCCAAATGTGCTTTAGCATCTTCACGGAACCAACAATTTCAACATATCATCAACACATAGTATAATCTGGAGATAGCCTGGCTGCAAGGAATTTACTGATCATAGCTGGCGAGCTCAACTTATTCATTTCTAATGTTATTTGAG
This sequence comes from Flabesymbios commensalis, assembly GCA_964017125.1. Lineage (NCBI taxonomy): Eukaryota > Metazoa > Annelida > Polychaeta > Terebellida > Flabelligeridae > Flabesymbios > Flabesymbios commensalis. Next base: position 6,132,828 of record OZ024912.1, read on the forward strand.
AAATTTGGTGACGTAGGATGTCAATTTCTATAAAACTTGTGCATTGGAAAGTGTGAAATAATGACTCCCTTTCCATAATCAACTCTTGTATTGCATTCTGATATGTGGTCAGTAAGACATCACCACAGCTAATACAGCTCTGGACAACGTCATTTTGAGATCGGACAAATACCATATTAGTTGTCAACTGATATATTTTTGCGTAGTTTAGTTGAAGCTCGCATTCTCTATAATTTGATTCGACCACCATCGCAGTGCAAGTCTGATGCAGCATGCTAAGTGATCGTCGTAATATGCCAATAGTTGAATCACGACCTCTTAAAGATTCACGGCTTTCGCTGTATTTTAGCTTAAAATTTGCAATAAAAACCTCAAGCCATCGCACAAGTATTTTCAAGCACGCGCGACATTTCGTTTTTGATTGTCTAATTCGGTTTTCAGCGAGGCGATTTGATTTGAAGATTCAACCAATTCGGATTTGTGATAACGTTCCGCATCTGCAATACTACTTTTCAGCATGGTGATTTGATTTGCAGATTCAACCAATTCGGATTTGTGATAACGTTCCGCATCTGCAATACTATTTTTCAGCATGGTGATTTGATTTGCAGATTCAACCAATTCGGATTTGTGATAACGTTCCGCATCTGCAATACTATTTTTCAGCATGGTGATTTGATTTGCAGATTCAACCAATTCGGATTTGTGATAACGTTCCGCATCTGCAATACTATTTTTCAGCATGGTGATTTGATTTGCAGATTCAACCAATTCGGATTTTTATTACGTTGCGCATCTGCAATACTACTTTCACGTTTGATGGTTTCTTTTTTGAAGGCTAAAAGCTCTTCTGTCAATTTGAAAACACTTGAATTGCGATCGATTGTTGACTGCAATTCTTCTTCTCTGGTTGCTGACAAACGATTTATTTCTGCATTTTTATTTTCGAACTCCTTTGTCTTCAGGGCTAATTTTGAGAGTAACTCTGTATTAACGTCAGCAAGTTTGTCACAATCACGTGCAAGTGACATCAGGATTTCCACTGAGCTATATATCGCCTGATCAGCTGTAACCAGACGATTTGTATAATCATTTCCTAGACGTTAAATCTGATCTTCAGCGCGAGTGACAAATTGACCACTTGACATGTTAGCTTATATAACTCACGCACGGTATTATAGGTGAAAAGTGGTGAGTGGACAGGCCGCGGATGACTGCACACCGCCGCAGGGTGAGACAACACACAACAATAGTGCCTGTGAAAGTCAAAAGGTCATGGAATTATGACTTTCTGACAGTTTATGGCAGCTATATACATTCAGAGCGACAGACAGTCACGTAATAAAAAACAAAGACACATTACTCCATTCAAAGAATATAAAATAACTTATTTGTGAAATGTACAAATTACACAGTACTTGAACAAGCAGCAAATACGCAATTAATATAAAGCACATTAAACTTGATTGTGTATGGGCCTACGATACCAACGTTATAGGCTACCGTACTGTAGTGACATAAACATGTCAGAGGCAATTATTGTCAAAACACGGACAAATCATAAAAAATCTTGTCAATGTATTGTGGCTTAGATTTCATTCAAACACAATCACAATATCAGAATAAACGTTCAAACATTCAACGGACTACTATTTACAATCACACATCCGTCTTTCACTAATAAGAATGTTACAGCACAGTGCATCAAAAGGATTACTGAAATTACCTCAATATAATATAATTATGTTGAATTTGAACACGCGGTGGTCCACAAAATGTGCGAATAATCAACAGCAACGGCACGCGCCGGATCTGGATGACTGAACACAGACGCGCGTGTCCCCAGGTGTGAACAGAAATGCAATCTTGACAATAGTCCATTCAATAATCAGATATAATTCACCGCGTTCAGTTGTGAAGTCAAAGACGCCACAGTTGAACAGAACAACATATATAAGCACAACAGTACAGCGACAGCATAAAACATATCATTCAAATCAATAATTTATTGATATTAGAAGAAATATTTCAAAACTAGCATTCTTCCATACACAATATGTCAAATGATTCGATAAGTCGAGTCCACAGTCACTCGTGAACCGACTGCAAAGAATATAAACAATGTATAATTTTATAACTACACTATTTTTTTGTGTACAATACACAAATCACAGTACATATATTAAGCAAACAAATACAATCAATACATCGCAGATCAAAGTGTGGAGCATGTGCATGTGGCACCGGGTGTTGGATCAATCCAATAAGAACGTACAAGAAAGTCAGCGTGAACTGCTCACTGACAAAGAGCGCTCTCACCCAGGTCACTCAGCAAAACTCACCCACTGATTGTCACATTAATGTTTATGACTGTACTGCTCATATACACACGATACAATCACGGATAATAGAGTAGATGAAACCGGAGTTTCGTCCAAGAATGTATGACACATATATAAATAAAATACACAGCAAATATAAATTATCCAACCACTGAATGGCTGGGAAGCAGCACACTATATGTACAATAATAAATCAAGTATATCGCATCCACAGCGACATGGTAGCACACCAAATACAATTCCCACAGACAAAATGGCGGGAGCACGATGTCCACAATTACACACACAATTACACATAATGAAATAATTGAAAACACACTAAAATACAATCAGCATAGAGTGAACGCGATTATATAACTCGCCCTGAATGTAGGATTAGCGGTGACACCATTCTGCACCACCACTCAATACATCAGGCTAATAATACAATAGTGCGTACAATCCAACACATACCTTTCCAAAATAATATGGAAGTCAGAAAAGCACAAAAATGTGAGCTCCTTATACTCCTGACACCATTGTAGGAAATATCACTGTAGGAGAATACAGTGAAATATAGTGAGTCGATATCCGCCAAATTTCAGACAACAGTCGATAGGATGAAGACCATATTGTCGACTGTTTTCTCTGAAGGCTGGATACAAACTGACATATCTGGGCATATTTGGCGCTCACCCAGAGAGGTCACGTGATCGCGCAGGGATTGTCCATTTGACAAAGTATCACACCTGAAAGTTACTACAGTACCACTAGATTGTGGTATTTATTGACACTGAGTGTGAATTGCACAAACTGTTCAGTAAGTGCACTCTGACTCTTGCCTTTCAAAGTTGCCTGTTGAAAGAAGGAGTTTTATGTCACGTGTGTCATCAGTTTCTAAGTCAAAGATGAATCTCTTGCACTGTCTGATTGTATTATGCCAATTAGGTCTTTCCTAACTTTGTTCACATGCTCCAATCACAATTCTGAACTGCTTCTAGATATCTGGGTAAGATATGTCAGCTGGTCTGTGTGAGCAGCATAAACAGTACCCCAGGGTTTATATTTGGTATGATATAGGATTATCGTATAATCAGTTGAATTTAATCGAGTAACTTTCACAAAATAGGTCATAGTTATTAGAAAATAAATATGATAAGGGTCATTTGGGCCATAGCACGATACTTGAATGTTTGACAGCAAATAAGACATTTCTTTAAGGACAGGTTTTAAGGAGTAACATTCAGAAAGTTACACATGTTTTGTATTTCACTGTTATTTGTCTTTTACAACATCAAAAAGCAAGAAATAATTAATTAAATTGTAATAATATGATGGTACGCATTATTGTGCACATTTTGACACCTATATGAAGACTGTAGCTGTTCTGAATGAAATATTATTATCGATTTTGTTGTTTTCGTATAATCGGCTCTATGGTATTTACTCAAATTTACAAAATATGTCATATTTATTCGAAAAATCAAGATATCAAGAGTCATCTGGGCTCATATAATGTGGTTCATTAATCTGCACGTTTTGATACTTTTATGAAGGCTCTAGTAAATCTAGATTCAATTTTATTTACAATTTCGTGTTTTTTCATATAATCGGCTAATTCATATTGACAAAATAGGTCATAATTATGAACAAAATCAAAATATCAAGTGTCATATAGGCTTAAATTGACCAGGAGGAGCTCTGGAACAACATAGAAATGGGTGACAGCTTGTAACAATCCGTACCCCCTGACCTAATTTCTAAGTCCCTTTTGGGATTAAATTCCTGGTCTATAAACAAAAAATCATTAGAAAATGTGTTTTTAAAATTTAAGCAGCACAATCAGGCTAAAATCATAAACAAAATTGGGAATTTTATTTTGGCTTGCTTATATGACCATATGATGTAAACATGTCGATAGACTAGAACTGCAAAAGTTTTTAAAATTTCTGTGTTGCGCATTTACCAGTTAAGCGAGATATAAAGACAAACTTCACGATTTCTTATTTCTGACATGCATGTCCAAAATAAGAAATACAGGAATTTCGTCTTTATATCTGCCTTAACTGCTAAATGATAATCCACAGTATTTCTCGCAATGACACAAGGGTATGCCAGTGTGTACAATAATAATTAATTTCATAATAATATTTAGGCCTACTGATGATCCATATTATGTCTCACAATAAGATTGTGACAAGGGTATGCCACATTGTGCCAACTAATAACTAATTTCTTAAGAGACTGCTCTAGAAATAAAATTGTAACATATGGTATTTCCCAACAAAGGTAGTATCGAAATAGTAGCCCTACTGATTCTACTTTTTGTCATATGAGACAGCTTACAGGTAGGCCTACTCGCAGATAAGGTGAATTAATAATCCAGCACACAACCACATATAGATTATTTTCATAAGAAATCCTACTGGTTATCCGACTGCCATTCAGTTAACGATAGAGATGATGACCAGAGTATTCATGTTTTATCACAGATACTGCAAGATAGTCGACTCAGGGGATACATGTGACCTCGGCCCACGGTGATCTCGGCCCGGTAACTTCGGATCACTTTGGTGATCTCGGCCCAGTGACCTCGGCCCACTTGTTTTCGTCTCGGCCCAGCCTGTTAACATTAGATTCTCCAGTCACTTACTCTAATTCACTCCACTCCATAAAAAAATAAAAAAATGGTGACCTCGGCCCACTTTGGTGACCTCGGCCCATTGTTATACATCTTAGCCTTATCAGTCACAACGCCTCCTCGTATCTGGCCATAATCTGGCGGATTGCCAGTGGCGTACCCTGGTTCCTCCGCTCAACAGCAGAGCCAATGCAGTACCCGCATCAGTGCTGGCGCTGATGTAGGCCGTGGTAGCCTTAAATAACCGGCATTAGCGTGTTTGACATTAGGTCTCTCACGTGGGATGAATAGAGTTACCCAGAGGGAGTTATCCTTCCTATTGGTACTCTGGGGACTATCCGACCCGAGGATAGCGGAGCTGCGCGAAATGCCACGTTGTTTCATCATTAAATTGTACAGCAAAACCCAAGTCACCGGCCGTCTGGGCATGTCTGGGGGTAAATCCCCTAGACATGCTGAGAACCCCTTATCGGGCGAGGGAAGGAAAACGCTCTCAATAACCCACCATGCCCTATCACCCCCACCCTCACATCATCATCTGTACATCATTCATCTCATCAATTGACTACAACGTTTTTATCGTATTACAATGTCACTTAAAAAACCATTTGTGCCGAAAAGTGACGTAAAGCAATGATTTACTACTACTATCAGTCACAACAGGATTGCTATATTCTATAATAATTTGACAGTATTAAAAAACGATGAATGATTTTAAATTTGATGTCAAACATTTAGATTTTTACATCTCTCATAATAAAGTAACAAGTTTTACGATTAACAATATATATTACTGGATATTTAATGGCGGACCCCTTCTTGTGATGCCAACAGACGAGCAAAACCGAATCTGCTGTAATTTGCATTCGCTTGTATAATAAGTCTTTAGTCCTGTTGATTCTCTTTAGCTGTTAAACGTTTGAAGTAAAACATTACATCCAAATTGTGTGTACTTAGCCGTTAAGACATTTCTAATACCATTTCTCCATCCACCGGGAATGATGTTGTCGTTGTTGTCAGTCTGGTCCATGACAGCGTTTTGGGTAGCTAGATACTTCATCGTCATCAGGTTGTGAATACAACAGCATGCCAATGTGATGGTTCTCACTGTCTAAGGCTTTTGGTACATGGTAGAGAGAAGGCACTGGAAGCGATTGGCCAATATCCTAAAGGCATTTTCAACTACTCTCCTCGACCTTGACAGCCTGTAGTTGAAGATGCGTTCTTCACGTGAAAGATGGCGTTTTGAGAATGGCTTCATCATCGATGTCCTCAGAGCGAAGGCATCATCCCCCACAAGGATATATGGTATGTTTTCGTCATCATGGGGTAGAGGCTCAGGTTCGGGAAAGTTGATCGCTCCACTGTCGATTTCCTCCTTCAACCGACAAAATAAGAATTGAATAATTGTGCATCTGATGCTGATACATTAGCTCCAATATCTACACATGAAAACTTGTAATCTGCATCAACAAGACCAAGCAAAAAGATTGATAAGAAAACCTTATATTAATAGTATAAGGAACCGCTATTTTTTGGAGCCTTAATGGGAATATGCTTCCCATCTATTGCCCCCAGGGCATGATGAAAGTTCTATCGAGCTCCAAACTGTTGTGCAACTTCACGCCATTCATCCGGAGTAGGAGAACATGATATCACCTCATCACTGTACTCTTGAATGATGGCCTCACAAACTTCTGGTATCAAGAGAGATATGGTATTGTGTGGCACTCTGAAGCCATACATGAGGCTCTTGTAACTGTCTCCGGAAGCCATATACCGAAGTGTGATGGCAAGCTTTAAACCTGGTTTTAAGGCCTTTCGGTACCTCGTGTCTTTTTTGTCAACCTTTCACAAAGTCTCTGCTCCATGTCTCGGAATATCTCAGGTGGAACCTGAGAAAAGTCACGAATGACTGCCTATCTTAGGTTTCAAGCTCATGCATGAGACGGTGATAGGGGCCAAAGTCCTGCCGCCTCTGAATCCAGGGTCTGACCCACCATCTCCTGTAAGTTCTGCTTTTTCTCTTTCTTCTGTTTTGTGCTTACTGAAAAATAGTAAGATCGTCTTCAGCAGCCCGATTTTCTATTTGTGCCAGAAGATCTAGGTTTCTAAGATTTGCAGCAGATAAACAGGCTGTGATATTTATCCCTCCAACACCAACTACAGACTGATTGAAAAATGTGGGATCCTCAGAATTTATACCGTGAGTGAGTTGTCGGCCTCACTTGTGCCTTCTCGTAGTTTACTCATAGTTCACTCGCCACAACTCGTCATAAACTCGTACAAATATTGAAAAAACTCGTGTAGACTCACATAAACTCGTACATTCTTTAAGAAAAGTCGTCGTTTCTCAAGAAAGTGTCGAATAGATGTCGACTAAACTCGTGTTACAGAGACAATTCTCGTGCTACTCTCGTATCAATGTGGAAGACAACTAGAGGAAGAGTCGAACTGATGTCTCCATTCTCGAAATTCATGACCATCTCGTGAAAATTATGGCGAGATATAACTCGCCAGTACTCGCCATAACTCGTAGTCCAAACTCGTGACAGTGTGACAGGGCTTTAACAGACAGTCAGATGGTCAATAATGGCAAGTAAATTGTAAGGTTTGTGAATGGGCCTCGCCTCGTAGACTTGGCTGGTGGTCAGGTGGTACACCAATCAAATCAAGATGACAGCCCACATGTTATATAATTATTCGACTTAATCGTTAATTTATTTTATTAAAATAACTATAGTTTGATAGTAAATACTACTTATTAATATTACTTACCCTGTTTTTCATTTACACCTTCTAATTCTTGAAAATTGTGCAAGCAGATTTGTAGCGATGTATGTCCATCACCCACACATATGAAAAGAATGATCATTGAACATGTTGAACCAGTGGCGCGCATGTCCAAAAATGGCAAGCCAGCAACAGCTAGATTTTATTGGGACATCAGTGTAATTCTACAAAATGAATGTGTTCGCCGTACGTGCCTTCGAAAAACATATCTTATCTCTCTGTCTCCTATTGGAGCGGTAATCTGTGCGATGCTCTCTGGGAATATGATGTTTTCCCATAGCTTGATAATGGATAGTACATCAGAAAAACAGATGAAGGCGCATAAACAAAAACTACATCTTGATTTTAAAAAAATTCTCCAAATTCTGCGCTTCCGTGAATTTTAATAATTTGGTTAAGAAAATTTTAAATTATTGTGTGCTTGACATTCTATATTGAAAGTTTTCTAGGGGATGAAATTATAAGTGCATATAAGTGCATTAAGATTCCACACTTAGTAGTTCACTTTTGTGACACTTTGTGAAAAAAACTGCATCATTGCACACCACATACCAGTCACGTTGAAACAGTACATGTATGAGGAACAATACTGTTTGCATCAGTCACGTTAATACACAATTAACTGATTAATATTTTACATTGCAAAAATGGTTGAATCAAACGATCAATCATGATACTGAAACATGAATAAGAATAACTTAAAGTAAAATTAATGCATTAATAAAACCTATTAAAAACGACTATAGTCGTCATGCTTGGTACGTTCAAAGTGTATACTTTATTATGTCTCCCCTCTACAGAGGTAGAGACATATTGCCTTACCTCTCATAGCTCAGCGCTGTCTGTGTGTCTCTGTCTGTGAGTGTGCAGACGGTCAAACACGACACGTTCACCCAATGCCGGGCTAATGTTGGCTCACCGTCTATGACGCCCCACCAATATTAACCCAGTATTGGGTCAACGTCTCGTGTTTTGGCGCCACGCTCAATGTGGGCCAGCATCACACACAGCGGGCCAACATTAACTCAGCTTTGGTTCAAAGCATCATGCCGGTACCGCCATCATGTAGTACTGTCTGCCCAGCACCCGCGATGCTGGCCCAACATTTGACATTGGGTCGGGGTCGGCTTGTAATTACCGCCAGCAGTAACCACTAGCAGACCAGCATGCAGCTGTTGACAAGCTATACTGTGGGAATAATAACCTGATAGGCCTACATAGTCTCTACTGTCCACAGGGGCCATTTACTAACATTAATTACAAAAGCCATTGACATTTATTAGTTATCAACCTTTGTGGTTATGCTGCTGGAGGGGATACATCTCCAGTTTTTTGTTTACAAGAAACTGTGACCCTTCTAGTTGATTTTATGATGCGATTCTTGAATTGCTAATCGTACGGGATTCTTTATAGTGTAACTGTATGGGCAATTTCGCTTACAAAATGACTCACATTATAATTATCAGACCATGAGCCAGAGAGTAACGCGAGGTCAAAGTTCAGAAAACTCCACTGACAATAAATGGGCAAATTTTGAAATCGTCATATGTCAAAGAATTTTAGATCAATTGCTCTAACAATTATTGACACAGGTCATGTCGCCATGACCTTGAAAATATCGGTTCATTTTATGCTGTTAGGCTAAACAAGTTTTACAAAAATGTTTTTTTTATGTATAATACAATTTACCATGGTTTGACTGGCAATTAGCGAACGTGACTTACGAAACCCCCATATACCATATACTGCTTATATCTTGAAGCTTGCTTATATCTATCCGTTCAAGATATAAAAATGACATTAGGATTTTTGGAAAACTTGCAAAAAATGAGCCAGGTTTGATGTGTTCCAGTCTGCTCTATAATATGGCAAATAGTTTTCGAGTTATTTTTAGTTTGGCAATAGAAGGACCAAAGTGTTTTTCTCATTGGAAAGTTTTCTACTCTTTTCTTTGTCTTTTTTTATGTACGATTTAAAAAACCTATATCTCACTCAATTCTCATCCACTAATCTTTTTCTTTTTGTAAGTTGTTCTTCCCTTTTTCACCTCTTTATTTCTGGCGCTAGTCTTCTGATCAATCTATCACGGTTTTCGAGCAAATACGCTTTAAAGGCCGCTGGGGTTTGCCTCAAACATAAATAGTAAATCATCAAAGTGCCATTATTTCGAAATGAAACAAAAATCGTTTAACCGATGTTGGGCCAGCGTCGTAGACAATGATTCAACATTGAGCCGACACCGGGTCATTGTCTCGTGTTGACTGGAAAGGTGCGTGTTCAGGTAAAATAACATATGACGGTATGTTTCTATGTGAAACTCACATCTGTTTGAGTTCTGATAAGATAAGACCGGCGGCCGGGAAAGGCTTTATAATGATGCGTAAGATTGGGCAACGTGGCATATATTTTCAATAAATAGGCTTGTGTGGATCGCTTATATACTGCTAAACTTACATGCCAAGATATCCGCCTACACTAGGCTAAAATGGAGAGGCTCCAAATATGCGGTAAGTATATGAATTACTCTGTGTGCATTTTTAAATATGTGTTCAGTGATCAGTGATAGTCAAGGTATTTTGCCTGATAATGTAACTACTGTTGCTGTTTTTTAATTGATTATAATCAGTACAATGTCGGATATATGTGTTCAGTGATCAGTGATAGTCAAGGTATTTTGCCTGATAATGTAACTACTGTTGCTGTTTTTTAATTGATTATAATCAGTGCAGTGGCTGATCCAGTAATAGACAGACGGGGAGGACTTTATAGCAGAATGTATACATACCCCCGCTGGTACAATAGCCTCTTTGATGCTCTAGAAGGGTCTGGGGCAAGCTGCCCTGCGAAATTTTGAAATAAAAAGCTATTTTTACTTTTTTACCCAAATTCATACATACTACAGCTCGCACAAACAGCCTCTTTGATGCCCCAAAGGGGTCCCTTTACCCGGGGCATGCTCCACACACAAAATTTTGCAATCTAAGGCTTAAAATGGTGCACTATAGAGCATATTCCCTGCCGAATATGGTCATTATTTTCCCCCCTCTGGATCCGCCTTTGATAATCGATAGCACTGGCGTTGGGCCAAAGCTGTCTTTATGATGGTGTAGCATCTTCAAAGCTGCTCCGACATTGAGTCACGTGAGCGTCAACAAGCAACAAACAACAAGTAACTAGTATTTATTGCGGATGATTTTGTTCCATTTACAGTTTGGCTTCTTTATCTGTTCATGGTTGACAAAATACATGGTGAGTGAAACATTACTTTTTAAATTATTTGATTAAGTATTTGACCACGACTTTGTGAGTGGAAGAATGTTGTGTTGTGTCGTATCTTAAACTGTGTAACCCGAAGTCAGAATTATACCCTTTCCTTTTCAAAAAAATTGTATTGTGTACGATTTGACAGGCAGCACTGCAAGCTTTTGAACAATTTTGTGCAGTGTATATGCACAACCATAATGCCCAATGTCCACCCAGCCCGGATTTAAGCCCAGTACATCCAGGTTACAGCCAAACTAAATGAGCTATCGAAGGCACAGCTTTGGGTTGGGTGAAGCCACCGAAATTCTAACTTCAAAAGTATAATTTGCCAAATTAGGCTACCCGGAAATTTCTGGTTCTATAGTAATATGTTTGATTTCAACTATCGCTGCTTGAGAGGTGCATTATATGAAACCTATCGGGTGTGCACAATAAACCCCAAAGTGATTAATACTATTATTACTTTTAAAATAATCACCAATGGACAGAGTGAAATACTACTTAACTTAGATGTGAGAATAATACAGATCTTATCAACAGATTGTATCTTCAAATGTAGTTCTTAATATATCTTAATATATATTTTTTCAGCTGGAAGTGAAGGTACACGTTTTGTATTTTCATTCCCTGGAGACTCTGCATATTCGCATGAAACTGAGATTAGGATCACGTCTCGTGAAGGAGCCAACTTAACGTTAATCAGCGCCACTTCAAATGATGTCATCAATGTTTCAAGCCGGGGGTACGCGACATACATGGGCGATAATTCCCAAAGAGTGACACACGGTCTGGAGGACAAGGGGTTCGAGCTGATATCTGACACACCTGTATCTGTCGTCATTGGATGCCCTGATTACACTGATAGATATGCTCCTGACAACATGCTACTCAGACCTTTATCTGCTGACGATACTGACTTTGTCATCACTAGTTTCATAGGATCTAGTTCAAGTACTAGTAATTCACCAACGTCATATTTCTCTATCACTGCATCAGATGATGACACCACCATATCAATCTATGACAACAAGGGAGACAGTTATACGATCCAATCATTGAACAGGTTAGCATCATGTTTTTTTTATAAAATATAAATAACAATCAGAAGGGATCCTGTCTAGTCTAGAGGAGCGCTCAGCGCGAGGGCTGACGCGAGATTATGCACTAGTTCTGGTATAAACCTTATAGTGCCTCTCTCTTTTCACCTGGTGAGGTAGGTGATTGTACAAGCAATGGCAAGAAGAAGTCCAGGAGACAAGGAACCAGGGAAGAGGCGACCAGCCACCAGAGTAAGGGCAAGGACTGACCCTTTGAAATGTGCTCTGCTTTCTGAGCAGTGTGTTTGAAACCACCATCATGAACCGTCATCGTTAGCCAACCATCCGTGTCCGCCGTGCCATCACCCAAGCTAGCAATGTAATGATAGAGAGCTCATTGCTTAAGACCAGAATCCGTCTCCTTCAGTGCTATGATTGAAAGCCCACTGCCTTATGTGTCTCACAAAACGGCTCCTTTCAGAGCCCCTGCTCTCTGTGGGAACAGGAGTTCAGGAGTTCAACCGATATCCGTCAACCGTCAACCGTCAACCGTGTTCTTGTCTCATGCAGTGGAGTGATAGGGAACTCCCCGCTTTTGGTATGTCACACAGAACGGCGCCCCCAGAGCCCCTGTTCTATGTGGGAACAGGAGCTCAACCGTTATCCGTCAATTCGGGATCCTGTCTGCTGACACCACTGTGTTTTTATAAGGGATCTCAACACAAACGGCTCTTTTTATACTGATCAATACCTATTATATATATACTTTATTATATTATATCGCCTCGGCCGTTGGAATGGCATCATTTTCTTGATATATATCGTTACCTGTGTTTTGGTCGTATCATTCAAAAAGCAATTGACATATGTTCAAAATACATGTGCTCCAACAGTTTATATGTAGTGATGTGCAAATGAAATCATTTTTTGCTTGATATACCTCTATTTAATATGTGTGTTGCAAATTTAAACCATGTTCTCATTCACGCTCGTCACTGTCCTACTGTTGTACAGTTCAGATTTTCACCGTTAACAGGGTTGACATATTTGCAATTTAAAATTTTCTTTAATTTGTTTATAATTGTGGTTATATTTTTCGGTTGTTATTTTCCCAATAATTTGAATATTACTTGAGTGAATTGAATTGTAATCTTAAGTACAGGATTTAAAATTACTACAGAAATATTTCATAACGGTTGTTTTGCCGCCTTCTAGGCTGCTTTTATATCTTCTTCTATTTTAGCCGGTAGTGGAATCTCCTATGTCGATCTTAATTGTTTGAGGTTCGATCACATATTCTGTCAGATACAGGTCTCTAATTTGCGTAATGTTGTGTTACCAAAATATGTTTTTTTTCTGGCGTTGCCATGGCGTTGCCATTTTGTTTTTATCACTGAGAAATACAAATATGCTCTAAACTTTTCTACTATTTGGCGGAGAAAAGGTGTGTAGTAGAACCTTTCAAATTGCAAAAAACTCACTTCTGCCACTATTTTCTTGTTTTAAGATCTTGTTCATGCATAATTATAAGATGGCCACAACTGCCATCTTTGAAAATACATATTTCATACTTTTTGACTTAGAGATGTTCGCTTCCACTTTTCTATGTGAATTTCGCATGAGGACGTCATCCTTCACACCATTATATCATTATTGTTGAAAACATTTTATATTTTTTTCATATACAACTATAACAAAATAAAACATATTAACATAATATAATAATTGGATATTACAGTATAATTTTGTCATTATATTTCATTCTAGGTACCAATCTTACACTGTGGATGCTTATGAGGAAGGTGACGAGTACACAGGCTATACAGGTTACAGTGTGACATCAGATAAACCTATCAGTGTATCAGCGGGTCATGGACGCACCACGGTAAGGGGGGAGGGAGGGGGAGGGATAGGTAAAGGGAGAGGGAGAGGGAGGGAGGGAGAGAGAGAGAGAGAAAGATTGAGAGAAGGAGAGGGAGAGGGGGAGGGAAGGATTGAGAGAAGGAGAGGGAGAGGGGGAGGGATAGGGAGAGAGAGAGAGAGAGAGAGAGAGAGAGAGAGAGAGAGAGAGAGAGAGAGAGAGAGAGAGAGAGAGAGAGAGAGAGAGAGAGAGAGAAAGATTGAGAGAAGGAGAGGGAGAGGGGGAGGGAAGGATTGAGAGAAGGAGAGGGAGAGGGGGAGGGATAGGGAGAGAGAGAGAGAGAGAGAGAGAGAGAGAGAGAGAGAGAGAGAGAGAGAGAGAGAGAGAGAGAGAGAGAGAGAGAGAGAGAGAGAGAGAGAGAGAGAGAGATATATCCACTTGGAGAACAATAGTTCGAACGTATTAATTTCACATAAAACATTTCATAAAAGCTAAATACTGTGGCTTATGTTGTACGTCCGGCAATTGTGTTAACGACAGTCATTGTTATTTTGTCTGAAACATGGTTTTCCTTATTTTTGTTAATACCCAGGTTTCGGTCTATATCTTGACAAGTACATGTTTTATTCAGTAGTCCTGTCATGCATTATAAGCACTATTCGTAAGGAATATCTTTTTTTTGTATAAATAGATGGGGAGTTTCAACTTTCATCACATAGCAGACATGATGCCCAGTACGTCACATCTGGGAACAAGGTATACCACTATGCCAGTCGGGTTTGGACCAGCTGAGTCAGGTTACGTCATAAGAGTCGTGGCAGCGTCTATGTCCACAGAAGTAGAGATTTCAGGAATCTTATCACCTGTCATTGTGGACAGAGGGAGATTTGTAGAGGTGGAGATTGATGACAGCCGCAATATATATAAGGTCTGTATTTTCATTAATCTGTGAATTATATCTGAGTTTCAAATGTGTAGATATAATGTCTAGTCTATCATAGCACTGCACGGTATTAATGTGAACTATAAGGATTAGATAGCTTATTAGATAGCTATAAGGTTAGATAGCTATGGGATGCTAATCATGACTGAGCATATTGCTTTATAGTCATTGACTTACGTGCTAATAAAATAATGATGTGACTAATTGTAGGTGTATTTACATCATGTACATGACTTGCTTAATTCTATAGGGTCCGAATTTTTTTAATTTGTTGTCATATATATACATTTAATGTTATGTCAATTCAGAAACACTTATGGATGTAAACCGTCTTTCCAAATCCAAGCATCTGATAATATGAATAACATTCAGTAAATAACAGTATGACTGCGGTTTTTAAATATTGTCTCTGGTGTGTAAAATATCCAAATTTAGGTGAAGATACAAATAATAAAATACTGTACGTCGGTATGCAAAGTGCCAATTTTGACACCTTCACTTCATATATTTCCATATCGAAATATAATTAGGATATCAAGATACATTGACCATCACTGTGTAAGGGGTCTAGACATGTCAATTTTTTTTAAAAGTATCATTTTTTTCGCAAAAAAATCCTTGTTGGGGCTTGACCCACCCATCCACTTCCGAGGGTTGTTTTCAACTTGACAAGACCCTTTTAAAATAGATTGATAACATTTAAGCTGTAAACATCTATTGTGCTTTTGAAACGAGAGATTTTGTTCCCTGACTAGACTGCGAGACCAACTTCCTGTCACTTGCTCCGGATGTAATCAGCCAATCCGGCTGACCACCAAACTTATATCCCAGAGTAACCTGGACCCGGCCATCACAAGCACCTGCAGGCGCTTGGTAGCTAATCACCTCCAAATGGGTCATAGGTCCGAGACGTCCCCAATGTCGCATTCTTTTTAGTGGATGAATCTCGGTCAGTGGCTTGACCTACCCATTGAGCCTGTGTCAAACTCACCCTGGGTTGAGGCCGGTCGCAGAAAAATCCCCATCATGTACGATGTGGGACTCGAACCCACGAACTCCCGACTTCGTGGCGGCAGCTCTTAACCACTAGAGTACATGCTACACTGGGGGGAGGAGGGTACCAGATAACTTTTTTTTTAGCTAAGCATGAAAAGGAGTAGACTAACTACCCCCAATTCATTTCCAGAGACTAGAATGCTTTTGTAGGATTTAATTGTACCCCCACCAATTTAGGTTAGAGGGTAATTTTATTAGTCAGTATTAATCAGAAAACACAATGTTTATCATTTAATATTTAATGCACTACAAGCTGTCTGTAGTCACCCTGTAGTCTTCAGAATGTATTCGTTCATTTTAGTGTAACGGGAATAACGCTACAGCAGGATGTCAGTTGTAAGCCTACCATATTTCTTCTTAATAACATGATGCCATGCATAATAGTCAGGCAGATTACCAAGAAAAAGGGGACACGCCGGACAAAACCACCAAAATTTCAGGGATGGTTCAGAAGGTTCTAAAGCTCGACTTTTTGCTAGGTACCAGCATTTCCGGTTTATTTTCTTAAAAAAATGGCGTTTTTTGATATGTGAGAAAAAAACGTTCAAATAGTAAATAAATATTGTCTATTATGATCATATGACAGCTAAGTGCCACTGCATTCGATTGTATATGCCTTATGTTTTTTTCGATTACAAATGTAAACTTTAAAACATTTTTTGAGAAAATTATGACAATTTTTTCGTATTTGTCACCCCTGTAATGACTAGTGTTGCTTCTAGTAATTAATTCCTTGTCATTATTGGATATATTGGTTGTTATGGCAATTGAAAATCAACAAACAATGTTTATAGTTGGTTTATATTATACTTTCACACGTAACTGAGAAAAGGGCCAGTTGTTCCAGAAAAAAAACAATTTCCGCTTGGATGGTCAAGCCAGAACCCTCCAAGTAATCTCCATAAGTGCTCCACACAACTATTTCAATCATTTCTATGTGTAGACTCCCCCCCCCCCCCCAATTCAGATAACAAACGTGTTTTCATTATGGGTTTCTAGCCACTTCCATTGAGTGAACTTTCCCAGGGCATACAAAGGAGCATCCAGGGCAATGATTGGCTCAGGATTGAGTCTGCTCAGGTCTGCTCAGGATTGAGGAATGGTGTTGCTTTACGCAACACCTTAATACCATGCCTAATCATAGCTGCTGTAGTAGCCTTGTCGTAGAACAAGGATAATAGCTGTATTATTGTCGCATCTGTGTCTATCTTACTGTTGTGTGTAGATGCATGTCAGACAGACCATGTCATGGCATTACAAGAGTATCTTCCTCAATTAGCTTAGTAGCATATGTATGCCATTTGTTTTCTTTCAACCTTGCTTCTGCAATGTGCCCTTCAAATGATGTCTAATTACATAATGTCTCAGGAACACATAGTGTAGTTGTCTTTGAGGCAACCGCAGTCACAGTCGTGGAACTATGAAACAGCTGATGATTCTTTTTATGTGTCAGGAGATGGCAGGCAAATGTCACCCTGCTTTCAACCACGTTAGATGAAGTTGGGAACTGAAACAAGCTTATGCCTGTACCACGGAAGGATTATGGGACTGTAGTACTTGACGAATTCTGGTCTATGTTATATGAATGTTCATATAGTGAAAAACTCACGACATAATTGAGCAGGTACCACGACCCCCATTTCCTCAAAGTCCATGTAAACAGCAGTCTCCGGCTGGCTTTCAAGAATCCTATCATATCTGACACTGAGTACCAATTTGTACAAGTATTCAAACAATACCTTCGACCGTGTCTCTGTGTGCATCTTTAGTCCAATATACAGAGGTACAGGTAATGAAATTGCGAGATTTAACAGACAGGGATTGACGTGTCTGACAGTTGAACATAACAGTTTGAGAAATCGTTAGAGCTGCCTGGGAAACTTCAGAGGCTTGAACTTTCAGGTCAGCACCATTTATCATGATTGATATTAGAGAGTTGAGATTAGTGAGGACTGGCGTTTGTTGGCAAGGGAGAAAGAACCATTGAAATGAAATCCTTTGGTGCTTATGCTATATCGACGTACCCGTTTTGCTGCTTTAGCAAGAACTAATGCATCACCATCTCCCCCACACTTGTACGTCACTCAACAAGCTGCCAGGGGAGTGTGTGTTGACTCTACAAACAAATGTTGACATGGTGTCCTCAGCAGAGGCCAACAATAAAACGTCATTAGATCAGCGACTCTTGATTACTGGGATTGTGGGCTCGTCGACGGGCATTGAGACTGCAGGGGTGCTTACATCATTCTAATTAATATGCCTCTCTTACTAATAACACCAAATATGATACGGATCTTCTACAGATAACAAGGGGCCATTTCAAATGTCCATACAGTAAGATGTGAAACCATGTGAAGATGATCTATATACCATCAGCTTATTTGACACGACCCCAAAAACTAAGGAAAAAGGGCTTATTAATGAATGAAATGCGCCTGTCTACCAGTCTTATAAATGAAGTCACCTTATGTTTTGTCCCAAATCTGTGCTTCAGACCAAGGTAATAAGATGACTGGGGCAAGTCCCAATCACAAAAATAAAAAGTATGGTCGTGCCATAATTTATGGCATAACCATGGTAACATAATGTAATATTGTATCCTTAGCACATTATACCTGTACTGAATGAGCATTAGGCTTGCATATACAGGTAGACTATAATAAGAAAAATATTTAACCACACAACTGACACTCACTGCATAGACGTTATTTTTCCAATGGGGCTCACATTTTTTTGATAAAATGAACAGTTTCAATTTGCGTTATAAAATACTTGTTCACCCGTGTGTTGCAGATCTACTGCACTGCCCCCTGTGTAGTGGCACAATGCTTTGAAAGTGAGGAGAGTTTTGGAGACATGTATCAGGGATGGACACAGATTGGAGAAGCCATGACAATCCTGACGCCTGACGCGGATTTATCAACAGACTTATTGTTTGTTGCCCCAGATGTGGATCCATTGACTGTATTTGCAAAACTTTCTGTTGTATCTCTATCAGGATCTATGACGCAAATCTACCTGAACGGAGATGGAATAAAGGTAGGTCTATCTTGAACATAAAAAATGTGTATTCTAATTACTTGTTGCCTCCTTCATTTATCTACTGATACTTACAGCATAGCCTTTCGAATTGGCTTATTTGGTTAGACTGTTAACTCGTAATCTGAAAGTACCATACTCGTATTCATTATGTTGGAAATCACTCACAGTAATGGAGTAGACGAATAAAAAAAACTATTGATTTGCCAATACAAAGCCCCAACAAGCGAAGTACAAATTACCAACACTGTTGATGAACAAAACCTATCTAATAAAAACAACAGGGCATTCTCGTTCTATGAATGTTTATTAGCTTGATAAATTGATCAATTGAACATCAAACTTTTTCTCTGATCTGACTGGTTGAAATTGAAAAAGGTGTTGTTTTGTGTTGTGCATATACATTGTACTATCCAACATATGCATGAAGCTAGTTTAAATCAGTATCTCACCAAGGAACGACTGCTTGGCGACTTTGATGCCTGACTTTTAAGCCAGACAAATTTAAAAAAAGTCAATATCGACCAATCTACAACTACTGGATGTCATATTTTCTACCTTTCAACAACCGCATAAAAATGAAATGACTCCTGTACGTGTGCATGAATACATTTGACAAATGTTCACTTAAGAGGCGTATGGCTGTCGCCGTAGAGTCTTTGATTTATCGTTGATATGTGGCTTATGCGAGATGACTATGTACACGACTTGAAAGAATTTCTATTCATGTGCATACTCATCTCGCTCGTTAGCTAGTCTTCTAATGGAATCTGTATCTTCCGCCGGTCTGAAATCAGTTCTAATTTATTCTGCAACGTCCGAGATATAGTTATGATACCTGGAATTAGCAAGACTCTGCATGTCGTTTACATAGTGAGGACGTCGTTGAATACTGATTATGTTTAAATAATAGATTTCAAGGATATTTAAAGGTATTGAATTGATAAATGAATGCTATCATTCAGAGAAAAAGAGCATGATTGGTTCCTAAGATACTTCTTTGGGACTAAAAATTTAAGTTTTATGTGAATCAACTATTGTCAGGGAAGCGCAAACATCACAGTTGTCACGATTGACTGCGCTTGACTTGTGGTGAACTAAAGTTTCTGGTGTCGATGCCTGCTTATCTCACATATCAAACACGATGCCGTGCCGCGCATGTGTACAAGTAGTAAACGTATAGTCTTCTAAATATACGACAGGTTTTGTTGCTTAATTCAATCTGGCTGACAACTACACATTGTGTAATGCCATTCCTACAAGTGAGACGACTACTAGCTGAATCTTTGAACTCAAATACACTGAAAAACAATCACGATTAAACAGAGACACAAGTCGAAACACTGAGAATATATCCACAGCAAATTCAGATGAAGAACTAACGATTGAGGATCAAATAAATACGGTATTTCAAACACAATTGTATATTAAAGAATTAGTCAACTGCAAAACGCGCATGCCTGGGACGGTCAAGTGTAGGCCAACAGTAGCCTATTGAGTACAGATTGACAGCATTAATATAGCGAGTGAACTGATTACAAGATACTACTTAAACGAGACATTGATCCAATGCTAATGCTAGGCCAACGTCTGCGACGCTGGCCCAACATTGAACCAACATTGAATAAATGTACAATGTTTGTGATAAAGTCATCCTGCCCCAGCAAACACAAGACATTTGTATAACATTTATACAACGTCGGCCCAACGTCTTCGACGTTGGTCCAACATTGCATAAAGTCAAACAAATGTTTTGTGTTTACTGGGATGTCAATACAAACTTAGGGTCAAGCAGTTTGAATATCCCCGCAGTAATACAGTCAGTTTGTTTGCAAGCCAGCGACCAAGTAGGGACAAGGGCAAAGAGCTTTGAATTATTAACTCATAGATGTCGCTCAAGTATATATGAACTTGCTGTGATTTAAGAACTTGCTCTTAATGAGGCTTTGGATATGAAACGCATATTTAGTATTATCATGGAATAGGGCCTTGGCCTACCCACGAGCACTACTGCCTTCTGGGGGACCCTTGTCCCGCGAATTTTGACAGTTGACCACAGCCTTAAAATAACGTCGGAAGGAGAAAGAAACAGTGAGAAATCTCCAGAGACATATGCAGAAGCCAAAGATATGTGGCTGGACTCAGATGTACTGGCAAAGAGGTAGTGAGCCAATTAACCATCTTACTTATCAAGGTCATAACAACACACATAACATCATGTATGACAAACAGTTTAACTAAACAAATAACAAAGAAACGAAGAAGAACAATCTTCTTAGATGCAGTATATACAACAGCAAACTCTCCACTTGAAAGAGGTAAGCTGGACCATAAGGATAAATGGTGTCGAGAAAAAATAACATGAGGTGGTGGATGACAGACCTGGGTACCAATTGATGAACCATAAAATGCAAAAAGATTTTTTTTATTTCAAATGGGTCTAAATAAATATTCAATGGTCAAGACACTTGCAATCTGGTGTGCCCTTGAAATGCCTCCTAGCACGCAAATAGCAAATTTATATTTGAAAATGGGGTCATTAAATATTCAAGGGCCATGACATTTGCAATGTGGTGTGCCCTTTAAATACATACTAGCATGCAAAATACCCAACTTAATAGCCATAATTATAGGATGATGTGTCCTTTGATGAACCATAACATGCATCTAGTACAAATTCAAGCTCATATTGTCATTATGAACACAATCATATTCCAAACACACTAGGTCAAACTCAACGAATCAGAACGAGAACGAATAAGTTGTTATCAAGCTTTGGTTTTATCGAAGGTAATGTCAAAAGCAAACTTTTTAATTCATTTTGTATGGCAGTGTACGGCTTCCAACTATGGGACTACTCCACCAATGCTCCTGAGGCATTTTATACCGCGAGGAGGAAATGTCTCAGGCGCATTGATGGATGACCTAACAAAACTCATAAAATTATATGACATTTAGTGTGGGATGTTAGACCCATACATGTTCAACTTCATAAACGTCTTGTAAATTTTGTAAATAAGAATGCTAAGACTGAAAATGAAATAATAAAAATATGTCATAATCTTACAATGCAAGGCAGTAGCTCCGCCGTTTCAAATAGTGTCAGCCATATATCTTTTCTGTATAATATATCACGCCATAATGTACCTAAGTCCAAATATTCATTACAATTTGACGATGTTGTCGCTGTATCAGCCTGTATAAATCAATTACTGACGCTAAGAAACAATGTACATTTAGGTAACATAACGCGAGAGGATATAATATCTGGGATTGATCTTCTCTGCACCAAGTGATTTTTTTCTATGATTATTCACATAATTATACTTTAAATGCTATTGTTCAATTGCATGTACATGCACCCTGAGTACGAAAAATAAATATATTATTATTATTATTAATGGGTTTTGTCAAATTAAAAAAAAATCTAAAAATCCGAGAAAAACTCGGATTGGCCAGACTACGCCCACCCACCCCACTATCCATTTTTTAAATTTTTTGGGGAAACATGTACAGCAACAAAAAACAGCAAAAAAATCACACAATAAGACAAAATTTCCCCAAAAAAATAACAATCTGAGTTGGGGTTTGACCCACCCACCCACCTCTGAGTTTTTCTCGGATTTTTTATTATTTTTTTCACTTTACAAAATCCTTAAGGGGTCATAAGTGTACTAGGGGGGGGGGGGGTCAAGTCCAAGGGCCTAGGGGCGTATCCCAAGGGCGTGGGAGGGGGTCATGTATGTGGCCTTCACCAATCACAATCAATTGTAGGGGGTAGGGGCTAATTATGTTAATGTGCGGGCAAAATGCGTACTATACTATTGATTCTGGTGCTAAATGACACCGTTTTTATCATTTAATAACGGATGTATAATGGGTTGCTTGACATACACCAAATGATATCTATGATATCAAATATGAGATTTTTTGGGATGAAGCACCTTCAGACACTGTCTCAAGATGTCCTTAACCTGTTCGAGGTGCCCCAAAACTGTCCCGAGGTTTCCCCCCATTAATTACCGGATATTGTTCTGTATTTAAACTGCAGCATCTAGCATCAGCTAACGGCAGGATTTAGCTACAAGCATAGACATAAGCATGAGATACTCAGATATTGAATCAAATTAGATCCACGCTTTCTCAAATTACCATATTACACAAATGGTGTCTCAACATACCACAGGTGGTGTCTCAATGTTTCCTGAGAATAGGGTACATAAATGTATTTTGAAAATATGTTTTTTTAAAAAGAGGTTGCACATTTCCCAAGATTTGCATTTATTTGTCTAATATACCTGACTCCATATTGTAGTATTAGTAAATATAACAAAAAACAGATTTCACATGCACTGGGATTTATTCACACAACCGGTTTCAGCCACTTAGGCCTTCATCAAGGAAAATCATTGGAACATAATATAGAGTACAGCTCATATTTATTGCTTCACGTCATTTGTGAGCACCAATGGTCACTTAAGTGACATTATAAAAAGATAAAAACAGTGCAGTCCATTGATGAGATGAATATTATACAGATGATGACATGAGGGTAGGGTGATAGGCCATGGTGGGTTGTTGAGAGTGTTTCCTTCACTCGCTAAATAAAAGTTATCGGTATGTCTAGGGGATTAACCACCAGGCATGCCCAGATGTCCAGATATTCTTTTTTTCCTTGTAAAAGCATGGCTCTGCTATCCGCGTGTCAGATAGTCCACAGAGTAACACTAGCTGAGGGTAGCTCCATTCATCTCAGGTGTATGTCAAACACTCTATTGCCAGTTGTTTAAAGGCTGCCACGACCATATGGAATACCGCGTTGTCTCATTTGAGTCGGCTCAATCACTGAAGTTAAGCAACGTCGCGTGCTGTTCATAAATGGATCGGTGACCACCTGGGACTGCACTAGGACATGGTGCAGCGATGTCGTGACGTGGGGCTCGTAGAACCACGTAAATCAGATGGCCCGTCCGACTGACTTTGAGTTGGACGTAAAAGAACCTCAATGGACGTAGCCACAGTTTCCATCTGGCGAGACCCCGGAAAATCCACAATGTGGAGTACTTGGCAAGCACATGAGGCTATGAATGGTATCATGAATGATAACAGGCCTTGCTAAATTACTCCCGTGGCGCGATAGCACAATAGTGCGTACTGCCACGTAATATACAGATACAGATACAGATACGACCAACATCAGTACCTGCACTGTATAAGGGAGCTGCATTGAGCAAACGAATGAGGGTACGCCGCTGGTAATCTGCCCAAAGATTTCTCGTGGATTTTCTTTTCACTCTTTTTCCAGCAGTAAGATTCATGATAATGAATTAGCAAATGAGTGTTGTCTACGTTCCAGTAAAAACATTCTGACAAACAGGTCTTCTAGCTAACTGGCCTTATCGCTAACATACCTTGTGACAAGCCGGTTTGACTAAAATGGTCGCACCATAAAGCCTAGTGTGAATATCTCTAAAATATAAAGGCCCCGCCCGGCTTGTGTACTTTATTAATCATAATAATTATTATAATCTGTATTGCTAGCAAATGATGTTTTTGTAACCTTACGTAACCTTACTCCCCCTATTCCATACAGGATCTGGCTGCTGTTAAGACTGAGGAGAGCGGAGTAAGTCATGCTGCTGTGATGGTAGAACCAGATACTATGTACAACTTAATAAGCACAGATCCAAGCCAGGCTTTCTCTGCATATCTGTACACCACATATCAACGGATCTATGACAACCAATACTGTAAGAGCGTGAATATCGGCCACAGAGGTAAGATCATTTTCCCAGAAAAAAAATCGTTTTTGTTTATTTATTATTGAGCTAGAGCTAGGGATGCATTAGAGCTGTTAAAAGCCATGGTGACTCATGATCTGATGATGATTTTCGGCTTGCTTTTGACAGAGATGCAAGTCAGGAGTCTTGAAACTTGATGCTTGATACACAGTTTTATTTACAGAGGGACATGCTGCAGCTTTGACAATATATACAATGAAAAACAACCCTCTAGACTCTAAAATGCTGGGCCTGCATCAAGCCAACTAATCACATTGGACACAATGTTGGCCCAATTGTTATACCATCTACATTAGCTTACAACATACGTTGATAAATGAGACAGCATTGGTTCAATCGTTATTATAGATATAAAAAACATCCAAATGAGGGCCAGGGGTGACTTCAAACAGACACTTAGATGTCCTTATAAATTCAGCTGAGCTGTCAAACAGCCGCCATCCTGGTTACAGCAAATCCCTCAGAACCCGATGACAATCGTCCATCAGTTTTAACAATAGCATGTGTGTGCTGCCAATCACATAATTTGTTTTTGTGTTCTTTTACTGTATTATGCAGTTAACGCCAAAATTAAAATGTTGGACTGTGGAAGGCTCAACTGATTAGATTCAATGCACATGCATTGTGTGTACAAATAACAACTCATCACTGCCAGACAGTCAGGGTAGGAATAACCCCGCAAATATCAGCTAATCACTGTCAAGCAGGTGGGAGGAGTAGCCCCTTAAATATCATCTATAAGCTGTCAGACAGGTGGGAGGAATAGCCCCTTAAATATCAGCTATAAGCTGTCAGACAGGTGAGAGGAGTAGCCCCTTAAATATCATCTATACGCTGTCAGACAGGTGGGAGGAGTAGCCCCTAAATATCAGCTATAAGCTGTCAGACAGGTGAGAGGAGTAGCCCCTTAAATATCATCTATTAGCTGTCAGACAGGTGGGAGGAGTAGCCCCTTAAATATCAGCTATTAGCTGTCAGACAGGTGGTAGGAGTAGCCCCTAAATATCAGCTAATAGCTGTCAGACAGGTGGGAGGAGTAGCCCCTTAAATATCAGCTATTAGCTGTCAGACAGGTGGGAGGAGTAGCCCCTTAAATATCATCTATACGCTGTCAGACAGGTGGGAGGAGTAGCCCCTAAATATCAGCTATAAGCTGTCAGACAGGTGAGAGGAGTAGCCCCTTAAATATCATCTATTAGCTGTCAGACAGGTGGTAGGAGTAGCCCCTAAATATCAGCTATAAGCTGTCAGACAGGTGAGAGGAGTAGCCCCTTAAATATCATCTATAAGCTGTCAGACAGGTGAGAGGAGTAGCCCCTTAAATATCAGCTATAAGCTGTCAGACAGGTGGGAGGAGTAGCCCCTTAAATATCACCTATTAGCTGTCAGACAGGTGGTAGGAGTAGCCCCTAAATATCAGCTATAAGCTGTCAGACAGGTGAGAGGAGTAGCCCCTTAAATATCATCTATAATCTGTCAGACAGGCGAGAGGAGTAGCCCCTTAAATATCAGCTATAAGCTGTCAGACAGGTGGTAGGAGTAGCCCCTTACATATCACCTATTAGCTGTCAGACAGGTGGTAGGAGTAGCCCCTTAAATATCAGCTATTAGCTGTCAGACAGGTGAGAGGAGTAGCCCCTTAAATATCACCTATTAGCTGTCACACAGGTGGAGGAGTAGCCCCTTAAATAGCAGCTATTAGCTGTCAGACAGGTGGGAGGAGTAGCCCCTTAAATATCAGTTATTAACTGTCAGACAGGTGAGAGGAGTAGCCCATTAAATATCAGCTATTAGCTGTGAGACAGGTGAGAGGAGTAGCCCCTCAAATATCAGCTAATAGCTGTCAGACAGGAGGGAGGAGTAGCCCCTTAAATATCAGATATTAGCTGTGAGACAGGTAAGAGGAGTAGCCCCTTAAATATCAGCTAATAGCTGTCAGACAGGAGGGAGGAGTAGCCCCTTAAATATCAGCTGTTAGCTGTCAGACAGGTGGGAAGAGTAGCCCCTTAAATATTATCTATCAGCTGTCAGACAGGTGGTAGGAGTAGCCCCTTAAATATCACCTATTAGCTGTCAGACAGGTGGTAGGAGTAGCCCCTAAAATATCAGCTGATAGCTGTGAGGCAGGTGGGAAGAGTAGCCCCTTAAATATTGTCTATTAGCTGTCAGACAGGTGGTAGGAGTAGCCCCTTAAATATCACCTATTAGCTGTCAGACAGGTGGTAGGAGTAGCTCCTTAAATATCAGCTAATAGCTGTGAGGCAGGTGGAAAGAGTAGCCCCTTAAATATTATCTATTAGCTGTCAGACAGGTGGTAGGAGTAGCCCCTTAAATATCACCTATAAGCTGTCAGACAGGTGGTAGGAGTAGCCCCTAAAATATCAGCTAATAGCTGTGAGGCAGGTGGGAAGAGTAGCCCCTTAAATATTATCTATTAGCTGTCAGACAGGTGGTAGGAGTAGCCCCTTAAATATCAGCTATTAACTGTCAGACAGGTGGGGGGAGTAGCCCCTCAAATATCATCTATTAGCTGTCAGACAGGTGGGATGAGTAGCCCCTCAAATATCAGCTATTAGCTGTGAGACAGGTGGGAGGAGTAGCCCTTCAAATATCAGCTATTAGCTGTGAGACAGGTGGGAGGAGTAGCCCCTCAAATATCAGCTATTAGCTGTGAGACAGGTGGGATGAGTAGCCCCTCAAATATCAGCTATTAGCTGTGAGACAGGTGGGAGGAGTAGCCCCTCAAATATCAGCTATTAGCTGTGAGACAGGTGGGAGGAGTAGCCCCTCAAATATCAGCTATTAGCTGTTAGACAGGTGGGAGGAGTAGCCCCTCAAATATCAGCTATTAGCTGTGAGACAGGTGGGAGGAGTAGCCCCCCAAATATCAGCTAATAGCTGTCAGACAGGTGGGAGGAGTAGCCCCTCAAATATCATCTATAAGCTGTCAGACAGGTGGGAGGAGTAGCCCCTTAAATATCATCTAATAGCTGTCAGACAGGTGGGAGGAGTAGCCCCTTAAATATCATCTAATAGCTGTCAGACAGGTGAGAGGAGTAGCCCCTTAAATATCAGCTATTAGCAGTGAGACAAGTGAGAGGAGTAGCCCCTCAAATATCAGCTATTAGCTGTGAGACAGGTGGTAGGAGTAGCCCCTTAAATATCAGCTAATAACTGTCAGACAGGTGGGAGGAGTAGCCCCTTAAATATCATCTATAATCTGACAAACAGGTGGGAAGAGTAGACCCTTACATATCATCTATAAGCTGTCAGACAGGTGGTATGAGTAGCCCCTTAAATATCAGCTATTAACTGGCAGACAGGTGGGGGGAGTAGCCCCTAAAATATCAGCTAATAGCTGTCAGACAGGTGGTATGAGTAGCCCCTTAAATATCAGCTATTAACTGGCAGACAGGTGGGGGGAGTAGCCCCTAAAATATCAGCTAATAGCTGTCAGACAGGTGAGAGGAGTAGCCCCTTAAATATCAGCTATTAACTGTCAGACAGGTGAGAGGAGTAGCCCCTTAAATATCAGCTATTAGCTGTCAGACAGGTGGAGGAGTAGCCCCTTACATATCAGCTATAAGCTGTCAGACAGGTGAGAGGAGTAGCCCCTTAAATATCAGCTATTAGCTGTGAGACAGGTGAGATGAGTAGCCCCTCAAATATCAGCTATTAGCTGTGAGACAGGTGGTAGGAGTAGCCCCTTGAATATCAGCTATTAGCTGTCAGACAGGTGGGAGGAGTAGCCCCTAAATATCAGCTATAAGCTGTCAGACAGGTGGGAGGAGTAGCCCCTTAAATATCAGCTAATAGCTGTCAGACAGGTGAGAGGAGTAGCCCCTCAAATATCAGCTATTAGCTGTCAGACAGGTGGTAGGAGTAGCCCCTTAAATATCAGCTAATAACTGTCAGACAGGTGGGAGGAGTAGCCCCTTAAATATCAGCTAATAGCTGTCAGACAGGTGGGGGGAGTAGCCCCTTAAATATCAGCTAATAGCTGTCAGACAGGTGGGGGGAGTAGCCCCTTAAATATCAGCTAATAACTGTCAGACAGGTGGGAGGAGTAGCCCCTTAAATATCAGCTAATAGCTGTCAGACAGGTGGGGGGAGTAGCCCCTTAAATATCAGCTAATAGCTGTCAAACAGGTGAAAGGAGTAACCCATTAAGTATCATATATAAGCTGTCAGACAGGTGAGAGGAGTAGCCCCTTAAATATCAGATATTAACTGTCAGACAGGTGGGGGGAGTAGCCCCTTAAATATCAGCTATTAGCTGTGAGACAGGTGAGAGGAGTAGCCCCTTAAATATCAGATATTAACTGTCAGACAGGTGTGAGGAGTAGCCCCTTAAATATCAGCCATTAGCTGTCAGACAGGTGGGAGGAGTAGCCCCTTAAATATCACCTATTAGCTGTCAGACTGGTGGGAGGAGTAGCCCCTAAATATCAGCTATTAGCTGTCAGACAGGTGGGAGGAGTAGCCCCTTAAATATCAGCTAATAGCTGTCAGACAGGTGGGAGGAGTAGCCCCTCAAATATCAGCTATTAGCTGTCAGACAGGTGGTAGGAGTAGCCCCTTAAATATCAGTTAATAGCTGTCAGACAGGTGGGAGGAGTAGCCTCCTAAATATCAGCTAGTAGCTGTCAGACAGGTGTGAGGAGTAGCCCCTTAAATATCAGCTATAAGCTGTCAGACAGGTGAGAGGAGTAGCCCCTTAAATATCAGATATTAACTGTCAGACAGGTGGGGGGAGTAGCCCCTTAAATATCAGCTATTAGCTGTGAGACAGGTGAGAGGAGTAGCCCCTTAAATATGAGCTATAAGCTGTGAGACAGGTGAGAGGAGTAGCCCCTTAAATATCAGCTATTAACTGTCAGACAGGTGAGAGGAGTAGCCCCTTTAATATCAGCTATAAGCTGTCAGACAGGTGAGAGGAGTAGCCCCTTAAATATCAGATATCAGCTGTGAGACAGGTGGGATGAGTAGCCCCTCAAATATCAGCTATTAGCTGTGAGACAGGTGGTAGGAGTAGCCCCTTAAATATCAGCTAATAGCTGTCAGACAGGTGAGAGGAGTAGCCTCTTAAATATCAGCTATAAGCTGTCAGACAGGTGTGAGGAGTAGCCCCTTAAATATCAGCTATTAGCTGTCAGACAGGTGAGAGGAGTAGCCCCTTAAATATCAGCTATTAGCTGTGAGACAGGTGGGATGAGTAGCCCCTCAAATATCAGCTATTAGCTATGAGACAGGTGGTAGGAGTAGCCCCTTAAATATCAGCTATTAGCTGTCAGACAGGTGGGAGGAGTAGACCCTAAATATCAGCTATAAGCTGTCAGACAGGTGGGAGGAGTAGCCCCTTAAATATCAGCTAATAGCTGTCAGACAGGTGAGAGGAGTAGCCCCTAAATATCAGCTAATAGCTGTCAGACAGGTGGGATGAGTAGCCCCTCAAATATCAGCTATTAGCTGTGAGACAGGTGGTAGGAGTAGCCCCTTAAATATCAGCTATTAGCTGTCAGACAGGTGGGAGGAGTAGCCCCTAAATATCAGCTATAAGCTGTCAGACAGGTGGGAGGAGTAGCCCCTTAAATATCAGCTATTAGCTGTGAGACAGGTGGGATGAGTAGCCCCTCAAATATCAGCTATTAGCTGTGGGACAGGTGGTAGGAGTAGCCCCTTAAATATCAGCTATTAGCTGTCAGACAGGTGGGAGGAGTAGCCCCTAAATATCAGCTAGTAGCTGTCAGACAGGTGAGAGGAGTAGCCCCTTACATATCAGCTATTAGCTGTGAGACAGGTGAGATGAGTAGCCCCTAAATATCAGCTAGTAGCTGTCAGACAGGTGGGAGGAGTAGCCCCTTAAATATCAGTTAATAGCTGTCAGACAGGTGAGAGGAGTAGCCCCTTAAATATCAGCTATAAGCTGTCAGACAGGTGGGAGGAGTAGCCCCTTTAATATCAGCTAATAGCTGTCAGACAGGTGGGAGGAGTAGCCCCTAAATATCAGCTATAAGCTGTCAGACAGGTGAGAGGAGTAGCCCCTTAAATATCAGCTATTAGCTGTGAGACAGGTGGGATGAGTAGCCCCTCAAATATCAGCTATTAGCTGTGAGACAGGTGGTAGGAGTAGCCCCTTAAATATCAGCTATTAGCTGTCAGACAGGTGGGAGGAGTAGCCCCTAAATATCAGCTAGTAGCTGTCAGACAGGTGAGAGGAGTAGCCCCTTACATATCAGCTATAAGCTGTCAGACAGGTGAGAGGAGTAGCCCCTTAAATATCAGCTATTAGCTGTGAGACAGGTGAGATGAGTAGCCCCTAAATATCAGCTAGTAGCTGTCAGACAGGTGGAGGAGTAGCCCCTTACATATCAGCTATAAGCTGTCAGACAGGTGAGAGGAGTAGCCCCTAAATATCAGCTAGTAGCTGTCAGACTGGTGAGAGGAGTAGCCCCTTACATATCAGCTATTAGCTGTCAGACAGGTGGGAGGAGTAGCCCCTTAAATATCAGATATTAGCTGTGAGACAGGTGGGATGAGTAGCCCCTCAAATATCAGCTATTAGCTGTGAGACAGGTGGTAGGAGTAGCCCCTTAAATATCAGCTAATAGCTGTCAGACAGGTGGGAGGAGTAGCCCCTTAAGTATCATCTATAAGCTGTCAGACAGGTGAGAGGAGTAGCCCCTTAAATATCAGCCATAAGCTGTCAGACAGGTAAGAGGAGTAGCCCCTTAAATATCAGATATTAGCTGTGAGACAGGTGGGATGAGTAGCCCCTCAAATATCAGCTATTAGCTGTGAGACAGGTGGTAGGAGTAGCCCCTTAAATATCAGCTAATAGCTGTCAGACAGGTGGGAGGAGTAGCCTCTTAAGTATCATCTATAAGCTGTCAGACAGGTGAGAGGAGTAGCCCCTTAAGTATCATCTATAAGCTGTCAGACAGGTGAGAGGAGTAGCCCCTTAAATATCAGCCATAAGCTGTCAGACAGGTAAGAGGAGTAGCCCCTTAAATATCAGATATTAGCTGTGAGACAGGTGGGATGAGTAGCCCCTCAAATATCAGCTATTAGCTGTGAGACAGGTGGTAGGAGTAGCCCCTTAAATATCAGCTAATAGCTGTCAGACAGGTGGGAGGAGTAGCCCCTTAAGTATCATCTATAAGCTGTCAGACAGGTGAGAGGAGTAGCCCCTTAAGTATCATCTATAAGCTGTCAGACTGGTGAGAGGAGTAGCCCCTTAAATATCAGCTATAAGCTGTCAGACAGGTGAGAGGAGTAGCCCCTTAAATATCAGCTATTAGCTGCCAGACAGGTGGAGGAGTAGCCCCTTACATATCAGCTATAAGCTGTCAGACAAGTGAGAGGAGTAGCCCCTTAAATATCAGATATTAGCTGTGAGACAGGTGGGATGAGTAGCCCCTCAAATATCAGCTATTAGCTGTGAGACAGGTGGTAGGAGTAGCCCCTTAAATATCAGCTAATAACTGTCAGACAGGTGGGAGGAGTAGCCCCTTAAATATCAGCTATTAGCTGTCAGACAG
Source organism: Flabesymbios commensalis (assembly GCA_964017125.1). Lineage (NCBI taxonomy): Eukaryota > Metazoa > Annelida > Polychaeta > Terebellida > Flabelligeridae > Flabesymbios > Flabesymbios commensalis. The sequence continues at coordinate 6,165,125 of OZ024912.1, forward strand.
GTGAGAGGAGTAGCCCCTTAAATATCAGATATTAGCTGTGGAACAGGTGGGATGAGTAGCCCCTCAAATATCAGCTATTAGCTGTGAGACAGGTGGGAGGAGTAGCCCCTAAATATCAGCTATAAGCTGTCAGACAGGTGGGAGGAGTAGCCCCTTACATATCATCTATAAGCTGTCAGACAGGTGGGAGGAGTAGCCCCTTACATATCATCTATAAGCTGTCAGACAGGTGGGAGGAGTAGCCCCTTAAATATCAGCTAATAGCTGTCAGACAGGTGGGAGGAGTAGCCCCTTAAATATCAGCTAGTAGCTGTTAGACAGGTGGGAGGAGTAGCCCCTTACATATCAGTTATAAGCTGTCAGACAGGTGGGAGGAGTAGCCCCTTAAATGTTAGGTAATAGCTATCAGACAGGTGAGATGATTAACCCCTCATTGACCCGATGTTACGCCATGTCGCTCCATTCTGCTGTCCCCTGAATTATACTACACTGCGCTTCGTCATCTTACACTGTACGTGTACTTCAGACTGGAACCTGAATTTCTGTGTACTTATTAATGTCAAATCCAAGCTCAGGCAGATGAGGTGATTAACCCCTCATTGACCCGATGTTACATCGTTTTGCACCATTCTGCTGTCCCCTGGATTACAATACACTGCGCAATACAATACACTGATTGCTGTGTACTTATTAATGTCAGATCCAAGCTTGCATCACGCCATGTGGCTTGTAGTTATGCCTGCGCAGTTCTATACTGTTTTGCTATGTTACGTCGTATATTGATGAGCCCATCTGCCATGCACTACACTGCGCTGCAGAATGTTGTGCTTCGTAACTTTGCTGTCAATATACATGATATAGGCCTATCATATATAATCTTCTTTGACATGTATAAACATTTAATTTAATGTTCAAATGGTAAAATATTGTGCTTAAACCTTTACCCAGAAAATCTCGAAACAATGAACTAATATTAAAATAATGTAGGACCAGCGTCGCAGGTTGTTTCTACCATTGGGTCAATTTATCATGTCAAAGGTCACCATCTTGTCAGAATCACCATACATTAACCCTTTCACCGCGGATGTCGCCAAAAGGCGACCCCCTGGCAGTCCGTGGCGACATCATTATTTACTTTTTTTAGTTAAAAAATTAATTAATTCAGCGCTCAGGCAATTTATGACGCCATAATCCCGCGGTGAAAGGGTTAAAGACAAAGTGTGAAGCACAGCTGTTCACTTGTCTGTTATTGTGAGTTGATGACTGATATATTCGACAGAGCATCCCGTTCTAGTTTTGTCAACCGACCACACTAACTGGTTGATTTACGCCCTGATAGTTTATATATCGTAATTTATATATCGTAAATATTAGTTATAGCTGTATGGATTTTTAAAGAGGAGGTGAATACAAAATGCAAAAGTTTCCCGCAGTGTGTATAGTGAGGTGTCCCATCGGCTACGGTGACAAATTATACCACCAGTATCATAATCAAGACAAAATGTGCATTTTTTCGATGTTTGTCTATTTTGGCTTTACACAAATTATTGCTTATATTATTGTTATTACAGGTACAGAACATACTCACTTTATGTTTGCAATCCCAAAAACTGATGATTCTAGCTATCCGCCAATTGTTACTGTATCAGCAAAGAAAGGGACGCTTGTGAATCTAGTAACAGAGCAGTCCTCTGACTCATATTATGTCAGGGATAATTCATCGTACACTTTCGTCTTGTCTAACGACATTAGGGTAACTAATGGGGTGGAAGTGAAAGGTGTAGAGGTGACGTCAGATGAACCTGTATCAGTGCAAATTGGAACACAGAGGCAGCTAAGTTATCTTATGCCTGATGAGATAATGGTTAGACCTATTACAACTGACGACACAGAATATATCATCAGCAGCTACCCTGGTACTCCTGGATCTTCATCATTTGTTAAACCACCAACCTCGTATTTCATGATTATATCACAATCTGATGAATCTCTGGTGGAAGTGTTTAACTTTAACGAGATATGGGTTCAGCAATATTCTGCGGTTCTGAATAAGTTTGAAGTGTTTACTCAAGATTATTACTACCTCAATGATGCAACAGACTATACAGACTGTACCGCAGACTATACAGGATGGAGGGTTGTTGCCTCTCAACCAGTAGCTGTTATTTCTGGACATGGAAATGCTTATTTTGGCAGAAGCACTCAGCATACATGTGATTCCATGCCAAGTAAGGTCGACATGGGATCACACTATGTCACATTCCCTGTTTTCCTCGGAATTGGAACAGAAGGTTATGTAGTGAGAATTGTAGGCTCTACAACAGAATATATCACAGTACAGATTCCTGAAATTGGCGTGGTGGATGGCATAGTTCCTAGAGGACGTTTTCTGGAAGTGAAAAGTTTGAACTCGTCCAGTTTGATGAGGGTGAGTTATTCTGTACTCAGATTATATAAAATACGCAGCTTTGTGATGTATGTAATATTTTAAGTAGACGTCAGATTCTGACGACTATACTCTATCCCCACACTGTAAGAGTAAAACTATTTATAATGGCCGTAGAACCATAAAACAGGTATTCAAATGAATCAGAAAGAGCCAACTAAAACGATTATGATGATTTCAGATTGACAAAAACCCTCTATGTTTTTACAAAAATATTTCAGCGCTTTAACCCTTTTTTTTTATTTGTAATCATCATAAATGTCTTCGTTAGCTCTTTCTGATTCATTTGAATACCTATGTTATGGGTCTACGACCATTATAAATATTTTTACTCTTATAGTGTGGGGATCGACTTCGGTCGTCAGAATCTGACGTCTATAGACTAAAGTCGATCCCCGAGATGTAAGTTTTAAGGGTTAAAATACATCGTTACAAAATGAGTTATTAACTGCTATGTGGTTGTTGGAAAATATACCTTTATTTCATTTTCGGCAGTAAGTATGATCATTTTATTGACTTGGTAATAAAATCAAGATTACACTAATAATCTACAAATGTCAACATGGGGGTGGATTGATAGAGTATTCAGGTTTATACTGTTTTTTTCACCACAAAGGGGTTGTTTGTATACCCGGGGGATGCGGCGAATGTATTCATGCAGGGAATGTATTCATAAACTATCATTGCAAGGTACATAGGAAGTGTTGATGAACATAGCCTGATAGCTACCACCCATATAAAATATGCTCATATTCTACTAAGTTACTTCAGAAAACTCGTTTTCACAAACTAAAGTTGAAATCTTTTTTTCAAATAGCAATCATTACATCCCTAGAATGACTGATGGTGAACTTCGACAGGGCTGAATTATACCCTTTTATCCTCGTCACTTAGCGTCGAGAAATGTAGCCTTCATTGAGCCACCATGAATCTAATAAATCTCAAGTTTATTGTGTACATTATGCGACAGGTCCAATATTGTGTGTTTACCGGGTATAAAAAAACAAAACGATAAGAACAACCAGTGAGAGCATGTCAATAATATTATTTTATGAAAATATGTTTCCTATTGAAGCCAATGAGTTCATAATCTAAATTGTTTGCTGTACCGATGTTATTAACCATCAAAGAATGAAATGAAAGCAATTTGTGAATATACCCCTCACCTTTACCAATAACTGGACCGAAGAACAATCTAATAAGAAGGTAGTTATTCAATTAGAACTAAGTATAACAGAATAATGAATTAGTTATAGTGTCGCAATTATATGTATGTTTATTTATTTACATCTAGTTATTCATATTATGGCTTGCATTAACACAATAATATATCGGCGATGACTCAATATTTTGTCGTAGACTACATGTGGGTATACGAATATGTTAACCATGTTAACCAAACATATTCTATGTCAAAGTCATAGGTAATAGAACAATTTTGCTATAACATCATGACATAGGTCTGAATCAAAATGTATTTTGTTACAACCCTTAGGGATATCTAAATGTACACATTAAATATAAACATCAATAATTATGAGAATCACATGACATATTTATATTAAGTAGAATAATAAATATCCAGAGTATATATAGTAATAAAACAAATCTGATTTAGCGTGTCATTTTGGCTATGACTAAAACAATTTTGTAAATAGATAAATCTACTACTATTTTGAAGTTTTTTTTTTAATTTAATTGTCAATTTTGTTTTTGTATTATTAAAAAAATGTAAAATAGGCTTTATGGCTTGAACATGTTAAAGCATTCTGTTTAGCAGAAACAGAGCAAACTTGTTATGCCCCAAGGATGAAGCTAAATAAAAACTGCAGTGAAAATTTCGTAGCTTTTATATGCAAGTAAGCCAGATCGGTATCTTGGCCTAATAGTGATAGTAATAGATCGCAAAACAATGAAAGTAATAGTTACATAGATGGTCAAGCAATATATACAAGTTGATCTTTTATCTATTACACTGTTACATTTTCACTAACACATTTTGACCTATGCGATGTGTAAACTAGAATTTTCTTCAAAGTGTTGTTATTAGTATACGTCTACACATTGTAATGATAGCTATTAACTCACACAGAACTCTTATTTTTGTTCGTTTTCATCACGCACTCTCAATATGTGTATCCAAAAAGTCTGTATTTTTTCTAGAATTCCATCCATACACGCAACAATAGAATAACCTATTTTTTGTTTATTTTGTCACAGATTATCCATGTGTTTATGTTGGATCTTCGTTCATGGAACCATGCAGATTGTCATCATAGGATGTCCTATGGGACTCACGACAAAATTTAAATATATGTAATTAAATATGTATTTAAATATATGTATATATGTCTACAGATCACTTGTTCGGGCCCCTGTGCTGTATCACAATTCACCATGGACACACCATCTGGTGATGCCCACACGAATTCAGGCGGCTCCATGGTGATGCTGACTCCTACAAGTCAATTTACAAATGATCAGGTGTTCATGACGCCTTGGATGGGCTCTGTAGGAATAGCTGACCTGGTGATTATTGTTAACACATATCCTGTTAAAGGTCTCTACATCAACGACAAGCCTCTCGATGTGAGTACTACACTGATGTTATGTTATGCAAACGGTGGTCATTTGAGTGCGGTAAATACAGCACTCGTCCAAGTAATAAGGTGTGGGCCTTTAGATGAACATCTTATTCCTTGGACATGTGCTGTATTTTCCCATACCGCACGAAAATGAACACCGTTTGTATTTTCTCACACGACTGTCCAAAACTTTCAACGGCACAAAGAAGTGTACAGTCGACCGACATGACAGACGGTGGTGGTGGTGAGTCGCCGACCGGGACTCTCAGTCAATAGTATTCCCCGCTCACTTCTATACAGCATGTATACAACATGTATACATGTAGTACAACGGAGTGCGGTATTGGCTGATACCGACATACGTCTCATAGTGAAAACACAACCAGCGAGTTTGAGAAAGCTACTTTATTGATTCCAGAGGTTGCTTATTGAGCAGCCTACTTAGGTTCAGGGAATTGTAGGTAGGCCTATATTAGTGCATAATTGATATAACTGGAAATTTAAATTTAAAGTTACATAGATGTTTGCCCGTAAATATTATGTATCCATAAAGGCCACACAGAAAATAAGAAACATAATTCACAAAATGTCTAATATCTCTCACGAGACGAAAAATTTACATCTTCAAACAGATTAATTAGTAAATTAGTAAAAAGCTGACCACAGACATTTTACTTTGTTGACTGACCAGAAAATATTCAACAGGAATGCTTTTTATGTTTTTGTGTCGAAACAGTTCCAACTAGTTAAACTTGTTGTGTAATTCAGTGTCATGTGTCATGTGTAATAAAATACACCATGTTTAAGACCACACCAACCAGTACCTGCTTGTTTTAGCCACAACAAAGTGATTTAAAAATAATTTTAGGTGAAGCAAAGCTAATTTATTATACATGGAGGCCCACCATGATATCATGTTTATAAACATCAATCAATATCAATCAATAAATTTTCCATAGCGCCAATATACTCAGCGGACCGAGCTCAGAGACGCTCAAATCCTCAGAGGTGCCATATTCAAGGCCAAACCAGATTCGTCAACAGGGATCCGGGCTGCTGAGGAGCTAGGGTGAGAAAGCCAGATCGAATAGGTGAGATTTAAATAATTTCTAGAATTTGTAAAAAAATGTTTCGACATTACGTATTGGCACAGGCAGGTCGTTCTATAAGGCTGGGCCAGATATAGAGAAAGCTCTTGACGCACTTTTAGTTTTAATACGAGGAACAACAAATATATTGAGTTTGTGGAGTGTAGATATTTTGAGCATTTCAGACGAATAAGTAAGTAATGTAATCGTTTTAGAATGGGAATGGAACGACTAAAGCGAGGGGCCTTGGTTACCTCTCCTGCAAGGCAGTTTTGAACGCATTGTTATCTAGCGATATCCTTCCCTGGCATATTGGGAAAAAGTAAGTTACAATAATTTAACTTGCTACTCACCAGTACCACTGCAATTTGCTTGGCAAGATCTAAAGACAGACTTTCTCGATTTTGACGCAGTTCACGGATATGATAGATAGAAGCATGCCCTACATGTTTTGGATATGTGTTTTCGAAAATTCAATCCACTGTCGAATACCACACCGAGTTTTGGCTGATGCAGATGGATTTGTGTCGTGGCCTAGAATTAAGCCGAGAAATTATTTAGGAATTTTTCTCACTTAAGGATGGTCCCAAAACTAGGATTAAACTTCAGCTTAGACCTGGTCATCCAGGCCGACACGGCCATTACACAATGTTACAACTTCTCAAGAGATTCCTTAGCGTTTAAAACTGATAGAGACATGTAAATTTGAGTATCATCGTCATAAAGACTGGTTTATGTCAAAACTGGAGATACAATTTGTAATTGTATGTATTTCTTTTGTTTTTGTTTTATCTCTCATATGCGTAGTTAATAGTACACATAGCCTACTGTACTTGGCGCATGCAAACGTTGTTCATATTTAATAAGGTATAATGTACCACTTTACTTAGGGGACCACCTCGCTTATGGGACCAATTTGGCCAAGTCCCTTGGGTGGTCCGTTTAGGTTCTATTGTAATCGCACTGAGTGGTGTCGTGTATAGGGTAAAAAGCACTGGTCCTAGCACAGAGCCCTGTGAAACTCAATGTGAGAGTGTGACTTTATCTGACAGTGTCTTTAATTTTTACGGATTGGTGACTATTTTGCTTGCCCAGGTATTCCATACCTATTTAAAAGTCTATTTGTTAATGTAGTATATGGTCAATGGTGTTGAAAGCGGTCGACAAGTCCAGCAAGGTCAGAGGAGCTGTAACCCCCCCCCCCCTTTGTCCATACTAATAATGATATCGTTATGTACTTTAAGTAAAGCTGATTCTATAGAATGATGTTTCCTGTAGGCTGATAGTAATATATTTTTATATGAGCTTGCAGCTAATTGACTACTACATTTTGTAAGATTTTGGAAATGAAAAGTTAGATACAGGCCTGTCATTTTTCAATTCGAGTGCTGAGAGATCTTTCTCTGGTTTCTTAAAGGGACTAGCTCAGGCTAAAATCATTAAAAAAATCGGTGATATTATTTTGGCTTATTAACATGACCATATGATGTATACATTTCCATAGACTAGAACTAACTGCAAATATTTATTCATTTTTGTGCTGCGCATTTACCAGTTAGGGTAGCTATAGAGACGAAATTCCCGTATTTCTTATTTTTTACATGATTGTCCGAAATAAGAAATCAGGGATTTCGTCTCTATAACTAGCCAAACTGTTATATTATATAATATAATTACATATAATTATATAAAAAACTCAACACAACATACAGCGTAGGACAATAGTCTCTTAGCCAGAGAAAAATCACAATCCTCTTTTTTTGCCATCCCATTTTACCAATATTGCTCATCTGGCTTGTTTACCGATGTTTATGATATTTTTAATGCACACCATTGAAGAACATGCGTTAACTTCATTATGGCCATACATATTACAATCTGTTATTGACATACATATGATATCAGATTGTGACATTTACATGACCTTCATATTATTTGACACTCCTAGGACCTTCTGAACATATTACCTTCTAACATAATATCTTCTGATAATAGGACAGTCAACAATATTAACCATGTCATACAACTGTATATATTAACTTTATTATGGCCATACATATTACAATCTGTTATTGACATACATATGATATCAGATTGTGACATTTACATGACCTTCATATTATTTGACACTCTTAGGACCTTCTGAACATATTACCTTCTAACATAAGATCTTCTGATAATAGGACAGTCAACAATATTGACCATGTCATACAACTGTATATATTTTTTCAATAGAACCTGGTTTGGACACAATATGAAGGGTTTGCTTACAGCAGGGTTGAAATATTTCACGAAGAGACTTACAGACTTTATACAGACAATTCTGACCTAGCTTTCGCTGGATATACACATACAGCATACCATTACAGACGGGGAAGTATCTATCCCACATCTAAGGGAAGCAGCATAGGATATGGCAGTGAGTAAACATTTGAAATCATCATAAATGGCTTATATTGCTCTTTACGATTCATTTAAATATCTATGTTATGGCTCTACGGACGAGTCAGGACTGTCAAGCTGTATCAGGGATGATATCACAAGATAAAGTCACGTGACGGTGCAGAATAACACGATGCATGGAAGCTGACATGCAAGTTCACATCAGTAGGGCTACCTACATCATGTATATTAAGGCTGGGTGCGTAATGGCCAATATCGGGCTTGGTAAATTTTCAACCAGTGTCATTGGAAATGCGGCGAGGCCAGACAGCTGCCGTAGGCTTACGGCATATTATGTGAACATATATTGGCTTTAATAATTTTAAAATACACCGGTGACGTCAGTCTGAATTGTTAAAACAGTTGATTCGGATCTATGAATCTTCTGGTATTTTTTACATTGGCCGGGTCGCGCACAGTATAAATATTTCAGCATGACACTACACATGCTACATGGCTAATGTTCCATAATTGACCATGATGACTTTAAAAACGAGATTTTTCATATCGAATCTTGGAACACATGTACCTATGTCGTGTATTTTAAGTCGAAGAAAAAACTCAATTACGATAGACTCGTAGATCCGAATATCCTATTAGGCGCTGCGCGTCTCGTACATTCAGATCTACGAATCTATCGATTTTCTCGTTGAAATAGTGCTGTGCACTTAATCTGTGCGCCAAGCTATTATCGTCAGGATCGTAGAGCTGAATATACAGCTTCTCCACTATGAGTCTTGCCTTGAGTCGGGCTATGAGTCTTGCCTTGAGTCGGGCTATGAGTCTTGCCTTGAGTCACAACTACTCACAGTACTTAAGTACCCCCCTCCCTCCCTCTGTAGTAAATGTATCTGTGTTTCTTGGTGAACTAAGTTTTTCACTTTGACTAATTTCTCACCGTGATAGAGATACAGCTTGTCTCCGGACATACTGAAATCATGTATTAATAACATGCATGTATATGTGTACTTTTACGTCTGTCTGTCTATTTTTATTAACATTTTCTTTAGTGAATCTGGTTACATCTACACCATCAACAACAACTACTGACCAGGGACCGACTGATCCAACCCCGACTAATCCAGGAGGTAAGGACTAGTACTGTAAATACGTATTACTCCCCCTCTGCTTTAGCTGCAGATTTTGCAAAATCCCTGGATCCCCCATATTTTCTCACTTTTTACCTCGCCATCACCCTTTATGAATAGCTGTGCATGCCCTTGTAGATAATGATGATGGTATTTATATTAATAGATCCACTAAATGTTGCATCGTCTTAAGATAGTAGTAAATTGTACTAACTTGGGAACAAGTGTTGTTTGAATCTTATGATGTTTGGACTTGTTACGGCAAGCCTTGACTCCATACAGATTCCCTGGCGGTGAGACGGCTCAGACACTATAGGATCAGTATGTGACTATGGCTTGTGGTAGCAATTCGAAACGTCAAACGTTTCAAACTACACTTGTTCCAAAGTTAGTACAATTTACTAATATCGTATTAATTCTTGGAACCATGAATAACACATTTTCAACATCTTTTGTCTTACCACTGCTGTGTATGCTTGGAACATATTCACATTGGAAGTTGATAAGTGGGCGCTTGTGAGGTGGTCTACCACACCGGAGCTCATGAGGTACTGGGATCATTGCTAGTAGTAATACTTTTCACCCCCATCCAGGGAGGGTCACAGGGATCTATTCTGTCTGTCGCACGCTTTATAGCACGGTACGGAAGCACTAGTCTACAACAATCATTCAAGGGAAGCTGCATCTTCCACGAGTCTGGCCATAATCTATGAGCGGATTGCCAGTGGCATACCCTGGTTTCTTCGTTCGACAGCTCTCGCATCAGTACAAGCTCTGGCTTAGGCCGTGGTAGCTCTGAAACAGCCGGCAATATCGTGTTAGACATTATGTGGCCGACTTGGGATGAATAGTCTTAATAACCCTTAGCTATCGTTACTCTGGGGACTATCCGACTGGAGGATAGCGGAGCTGTGGAAAATGCCACAGAGTTTCAGCACTAAATTTCACAACGTAACCCAAGTCTCCAGCCGTCTGGGCATGTCTGTGGGTAAATCCCCTAGACATGCCCAGAACCCCATTTCGGTCGAGCGAGGAAAATGTGACCGTGTGATAGCATGCACGGCATCAAGTCGCAGTGGATTGTGTCTTGGGGGCAGTGCCATCTGATTCATCTCTCAATACTCAGGATGGTTTCCTGATTCACTTTGGCATGTGTGAGCACAAAAGAGGCATAAAGCCCCATTCATTCAAACATGATAATGTTAATAATCATAATGTTTACTGTTTCATTGATTATACTATGGTAATGATATCAAATTGCATATGTATTTTGTTACAAGATCGCCATGTTATATCAATGGATCGTATTTGCAGGTGAAACACGGAAAGCTCCGCTGTATGATATAATCCTGAAAGGGTTTTTTGAGAGCAGTAACGGTGAAGCTTTCAGTCCTTCTTGTAAAAATGAACACAGTAACAGCTTCTACCAGTCAGCTCGGGATACCAGAGCACTCGTGAACGCTGCTCTGGGGGATACATTGTGCCTATCTGCTCGTCCCGGTGCATTTAGCATCATCTCAGTTTCAACGGTTTTTTACAGCTTGGATAAGTCTGTAAGTTGTTAACATGTTATCACATGGTGGGTGGCTATGATGTATACACCATATATTAGATGATTTTTTTTTTTCACAAACTTGTATCCATATTTACCTGTGTGCAAATTTGTCATACTATGTTCTGAACCTTCTCTGAAGCCTCGCTATTCAGATGTAGAAATATAACAGGTTTATAGGTTATCACTACATTTCAGGGTTTCACTGACGCCATTTTCTACCTGTCCAGTGAGTTGTACGTTGAGCTAGATGAGGTGTACGCCTGTGCTGATGAGATCAATGTGTACCTACAAGACTTCACCAACTGGGCCTCCCCCATCTTCCCTATTGTACCAGGATGTCCACAGCCAGCGTTTGAGCCGGGATATTTCGTCGATGGCGGAACTGGAGACGACTGGACATGTGTTGAACCATTATATGCATTTCGTAATGTCACATTTATATTAAATTATTTTTTATTGACTCGATTTTCTAATATTTCTGAAAAATATACAGTTGTTTTGTTTGGCAAGATCTTGTAAGCAGTTAGAGATAAACATCCAATCGTTCACTCATTATAACCCTCAATTCTAGATGATAAAATGGTAGCTTTGCTTTTAATACAACTTGTTTACCTTCTGCTATAAAATTCATAGAAAGCTTTTCAAATAAAATTATACATAAATTGCTGTGATTACTTATGTTGATATGATAATTTGTGTGACTACTGATATTTATTCTCGTGAAGTATGATATGAATTATGCATACTTTCGGTTCAGAACTCAAATCTATGATTTGAGAAAATAAATTACACCCATCAGAACTAATATCACATCTCTTGTTATTCCAGATATCCATATATATATACTATAATGAGATGAGATAAGATGACACATGTAGTACTCTTTATAGAAGAGAAACTATGTACTTATTGTTTCTCTTGTTGTATATTATCTATATTTATTTTAACCTTTTCACTACCATACATGACGGAAATTTCCGTCGTCACTCGTCAATGAACGTAACCGTAAAATGACACAAATTTTCTTCAAATATATACTACATTTATGTATTTTTCGTCATTTGAAGCTGGAAATTGCGTTAGCAATTCCAGCTTCAAATGACGAAAAATTGAACTCCTACACCAGTATATCTGGATCCTGGCATGCACTCCGGCCTGGAAGTCAAAGGGTTAATAACAAAGCCAGATTTAAACTATTTCACATTATAATAAATTGTACTGCAAATATTTTGTGAAATTATGATATACAGTAGAGACAGTCAGACAGAGACTGCAAACTTTCGTGAGTGATTCAGATCGTAATCCGGAAATCCGGATTTTATCAAAAAAAATATTCCCAAAATTTAACGGATCGTTCCCCGGCTCGAGACACACATCTGGTAAAAAAAATCATACAAATCCCTTCATTACTTTTAAGTAATCTTGTGATAAACAGGCAGACAAACAACCACTACCAAAAAACATATCATTCCTAACAGAGTAAATATGTGTTATTCTTAATCAGCTGTCAATCATCAATCATTACTATGAGATATTTGTTTTCACTTCGATTATTAGGGATATTGCATATCCATCCATCTAGTATCCGTCTATCTTATCTCTGTCCATATCGTGTAAATCTGCTGACATGGTTGTAGTTTATTAAAGGGACATGCCCAGGTCTAAAATCATAAAAAAATCACTTTTTTGGCTTCTCAATATGACCATATGATGTAAACATGTCCATTGACTATAATTTCAAAAGTTTTTAAATTTTTGTGCTGCGCACTACCAGTTAGGCTAGATATAGAGACGAAATTCCGGTATTTCTTATTTTTGACATGGTTGTCCATAATTAGAAATCAGGTATTTCGTCTCTAGCCTGACTGGTGAATGCGCAGCACAAAAATTATAAAACTTTTGCAGTTCTAGTCTATGGACATGTTTACATCATATGGTCATATTATTAAGCTAAAATAAAATCACCGATTTTTTCATGATTTTAGACTTGGGCATGTCCCTTCAAATGTGTATTGATTATCATTTGTGTGGTAAGGAGGAATACAATACATGTGGGAGAAATATGCCTTTCGCCAATAGCTCACGACATATCTGTTGAATAAATGTTGTAATCTATGCCGCCTTGAAGTAGACAATCCATTGTGTGTGTTATTAATACAGATTATGCTGATAGTTTACCGATGGCAGACAGAGGGTACGTCCAATACGCGTTTCACATCAAGGACATCTATAACACGGTAAATGATGAGACATTGACGGGATCATGTGTTCTCACATACAGGTGAATTTATTGTTCATGAGACGCCACAATTATTCAATGGGTTGTAATATCACTATCTTTACCACTTTAAACTATTAGTTATCGACTTATCACTCATCAGAGCAATGTGGTCCGTCTGTCAATTTGTGTCTGTAAGGCATCTTGTTATAAGCAAGTTATTGTCAAGGCATCACACAACTCATTGCTCTCTCAAATATACCAGCGATACTATAATAATTACGTCAAAAATGGTGTTGATCACCTCCAAATACAAAAATATTTTTGATAAAGCACAATGTTTATTAGTTACATATGTTATTGAATGGATCAACAATGGACCAGCGTAAAAAAGATGGTATTTCCCTACTGAAATTTGTAACTAATATATTTGAAACAAACAAAAATTAAAGTTTACCATATATTGGACAGGCTGGGTGTTTGCGTTTCATTGTTGCAAAAAACGTTGGCATGAGGTTTTGTATTAAGAAGAGCACATGTAGAGCTCCACTTTCAGGTGTGTGGTGACGGTTTTAGAAGAGAGATGTTGTATGACATCTGTTTGGTTATTTTATCATTCAGATGTGCCACTGTTGTAGTAGTAGTTGTAGGATGTCAACGTGGAAGCACTATCCTTTGTTGAATACAAACCATAGGTGAGCTGAGCGCATTCGGTCAGCTACGGCCTGTAGGGCCTAAAATGGATAGCATTGATATGGGGCCGGTTTATGTTTCGTACCTAAGACTAAGTAAAAAGTGCCAGATTTGTACTTAAGTACTTCACAGAAACCGACCCCTGCGGCCGGTTTCTGTAACGAGCTCGAGTAAAAAATGAAATGGGCTGGTTTGCGTAGCATACTTAAGTAAAAAGTTTTTACTTAAGTATGTTATACTATGGCAGGGGCCAGTTTTTGTAACATTCTCAGGTACAAAACTGGCCCATCAGCTGCATCATAGATATTTAAGCAAACTACATATTATATTAAGAGCAATCCACCTTTGTATTTGTTGATTTTTCAGTGGCAGCTGGCAAAGCAGTGTTCTATCGATGGCAACTGAACTACAGCGAGCTGTGGATGCTGGAGAGCTCTGTATAGAACTAGATCAGAAAATATCACTGCCATTCGCATCAAACCTTTTATCTTACACGTCTTCTGTGGTGAGTTCACGCTAAGGTCTTTCTGGTATATTTTCAGCCATCTGGTAATATGGATGGAGTCAAAGTGGTTATTGGTCATTGGCAGGTCATTTCCAGTATAAGAATAGCTGAGGGTAACTTTAAGAATCTCACGTGAAACACCTAATGCGAAACACTGTTGTCGTATTTTAAGTCCTATCATGGTCACGTTATTTATCACCGATACGAGAGCTGCATAAGCTTAGTTGTTGAGTGGAAGAACCAGAGTATGCCACTGCAATCCGGTTATAGCCACACTCCAGAATGCTGCAGATTCTCTTGGATTGATGCTGGGCGTATATCTAAAGATGACGAAAGAACGGTAGATGAAGTATTGTTTTCGAAATCAGAAAGTGATGCAAGACAATGCTAGACGCAGAGGTTTATTCCATCCACTCAAATGTTCATACATTGCACACACCATCCGACAGCTTGACACATTGAACACTTTGAAAAGATCGACTCTACAACATCCGAGTTTAGCATGGCTTTAAACACTCGTCAGCGACCAATGGGAATTGAGGCAGCATTGGAGAGCGAAGTTCTATCAATCACGCCACTCCCCCAGAACCCAGGAAGTGAATGTATTGTAAATAAACTAGGTTAGCATTTCTTTACCTAAAATTGCTGGTGTAAGATAACACTTTACACCATAATCAGTTGTGTTATTCAACATTAAAACAAATACGTATGGCCTGCATAGTACACAGGGTAGGTCAAACTCATGTATTCTCATTTTATAGTCAATATATCATATTATACCTTCTTGTTCAGCTGAGATCCAGATTCCGGGGATAATGAACATTTCACGTTTGAAACCCGACATACTTATTATTAATCCATCCTAAATTCCAGCTATATCAGTCACCGGGTTGGTAAAAAAGCCTGAGAGAATCAGGGAGAGCCAAATATGAACAACACACCATATGCCATGGAAGGAGAGAAGGCACATCAGTGTGTATATAACAAACTCGTAGCAGGCATGTCTTCGTGAACATAACATACCTTCATGCACTTTATGTACATAAGTTGTTCTGACAGGAAAACCAAGCAGAAAACCCTTATGCATGCATACATGTATAATTTACCTATATGCTAAGACATCCGATAGATATACAGTGTCTCCATGTACATCTCAGTATCGTCTAAGAAACTATGAAGGCTGGTAAAAGAATCGAGACCGCGTGGACAGATACGCGTCAATAAGCTTCACAAATGCCACAAGAGGAGAAAATAGTTGTGCTATGTTATATAGTGTGCAGACCGTGTTGCAAATACAAATCCACATCAGAAATAACTACTTTTTCAAACACCATCAACGGGGTGTATTAAGCACCAGTCCACGAAAAAATGTAAGCACGTTACATTCATGTCGCTATGAAGACGCTCCTGAATCAAGCTTCACATCCCTGACATATATTGAGGACAAGATAAAATGTTAATACGAACCACACAAGGTAATATCTGGTGACAGAATTAGTCGTTTGCGCACAGAACATTGAAAATGAGAGATACTGAGCATTAGCATTGGTGATGACCTCAAAAAGAAAATATGATTACTATATACAGATGCCCGTATACGAGTTCCTATGTTTATCTTTATCAGTGTTTATCAGCATGCATATACTTACCGTTCATATAAACAACATTTAGAAACTTTGTGCTGTGCCGTGTAGATACAGCAATAAAAGAAGTATTTCGTCGAGACTGTACAACTTGTATCTGAAACAGTCCTCCCCCCCCAACGGCTACATATCAGGATGGACATATCTGGCGGAAGAAATTAAATGCTTATCTTAAATGTCCTAATCAACATGACTGGGGTGTCGAAAAACAGGAGATAAACGGGTTCATGTGCTGGATGACTCTTCAAGAGGTACATTCAATTGCCCACAAAACTAGTTGTCAAGAGTAGTGCAAATGTAAACAGATTGAACTTATAATAGGTCTACACGAATGTGCTATTCTTTAATATCGTGCACTTGGAATTATGTCACCACAGCATCACCTTATCTAGCTGGCTATTCAAACAAACCTATCTGGAACTTGCACAATTTATGTAAGGCGAAATTTTGCCCAACACAGATTTGTGGTGAAATATTGTGTATGTTTTTGTTGAAAATTCTAGAAAATCGGAGACCCGTTACTTTGTATGTGAAGCATCGCCTTTTAGCTATTATCAACTTGAATATTTATATATAGTATATGGGCAATTTCACGTAAAGGGCACACAAAAAGTCTCATAGCATGGCAAAAATAAAAACCTTCCATGTATGATAATTTCACAACTTTTGACAGCGAGATGTCATTCCCCAACATCAGTTAAATTTCCAGAGCTTAATTATGCCCATGAATGAAGATATTGACTTGTGAAATGTATGCTGTTTTTGCGTGTACTGGAGGGGACATTTGTTTTAACAATCATTAGTCTCTGCTCAAATGCTAATAATGTAGGTGATTTGAAAATCCTTACCCTAAATTTTTTTTTTATTATTGTCGTGTTTTTAAAGGGAAAATCACTATGTGTTGTACCCGTATTTCACATGTATATAGATTTGATATTCATTTGAAATGTGACAAATGAAATTTTGCAATACACTCAAGTATGAATTGTACAAATTAGTGCTCTGATATCAACTAAATATGCACATATAGCTTGAATACTATATATGACATATTTTTACAGTGCTTTTTCATGCGAATCCTCTGCACAATTATATGTGTGACAAACTGTACTGGAGGGGACATTTTTTACCTGTTGAATTAACAACATCACAAGTGCTATAAATGCATACTTTAGATCAGTAAAACATGATATGTTGCTCAACATTTCATATTCTAATTTTGCTCCAATATATATTGTTATTAATCAACATTTTGTTTTCAAATTGAGCTGAAGTAGCATAATTGTATAAACTTGCTAAAATAAAATGATGTTTAAGTGGTTTATCACTGGTAAAGGCCGCAACTATTTGTCTGCATCGTATTAAACACCATCAAGGAAAAACAATGGAAAATAATTTTGATTTTTGTGACATAACTTGGACAATGTCACGGTGTTCAAGCTAATATCATAAAATGTACTGGAGAGGACATATTTTTTTAACAACAATAACAAACCTGTAAGCATGAATGATCACTCAATAATTCAACTGAATAACAAGTAAACTACTAGAAAGAGATAAAATAGCATCATCAGTCATAGTTTACAAACATCTACATTACTATTATTCTAATATAACCGCAGAGACAGTTAGTGTATCCATTCCAACCCCCTCACGAAAGTTTAGAAAGCATTTTGTTGGCACATCCTTCCCTTAAACCTGACATTTTGTTTTATACTATAAAACAAAATGTGAGGTGTATGGTATAAAACAAAATGTGAGGTTTGAGGGAGGGATATATATGCCAACAAAATACTTTCCGGGCTTTCATGGATAAATTTGGATAAATTATAGTACTAGGCTAGGTATCTGGGATGCTTTGCCTGATATCAAGCATATAGTAAATAATGGGCAATAGTCAGCCATCTTGCATTTGATAGAGTTGAAATTTGTCAAAGTATATAAATGAAAACAACCATTTTCAAATGCATATACCTCCCTTATCTTCACTTCATCATGGCTGTTAGGAGCATAAGCTTGCTGTAGGGTCTAGCTAGCTAACATACCGTAGTTTGCCAGATATCAGGTATATTCAATAATTAAATAATTGCCGCAAGTCTATTTTGAATGTGATCAAGTTCAAATTTGTTAGGTCACAGCTGTCACTCCCTGAAATCTAGCATTTTCTTTTTACTTTGTTACTTAGTTGTAGTGTAACTGTTTTATTATGCTAATGTACCGTACACAATATATTTATGTACAGTGGTTTAAAAATAATATTAACTCCAGCCGATCTTGAGCTTATATAATTGGATACAAAGTTTTGTATGTAATGGTACATATAATTAAAAAAATAATAATACATACCTCAAACTGAATACAAATTCACATGCATGCATCAATAGCCCTACCATTATTTCACACCAAGCTACGTTTTTACTACGGTAAAGCAATTACTGGTTAACTATTTTAGTATGGTACAAATAATAATTTATCATGTTTATATAACAATACCGTTCTCTCACGCCAGCCTAGGCCTATATCTACAAATCTGGGATATATTTGTATTCATAACAATACCTATCAATTTTGATTTTTTTCATATATCCCGATAATCGGCTATTTTTAATTTGCCAAAATATCTCCCTGAAACCTCACATTTTGTTTTAGCATAATAACCTTTGAACTATCTGGCACATTTTAGCAGATATCACATATATTAAAGTAGGCCTAAACATGACGTCATTAGGCCAATTCCTATTTTATACCGAATGCTATCGGCAGTAACAGCGGTTAAAATCCAGTATTCAACCATTGTTATTATGCGACTACATTTTTTGCCTTTATTGGCCCATTACTGGTCCAATGCGGAATATAGATCATAAATTGTATTGGCTGAAAACAGCACCAATGTGCAAGACATAATGATAATCAGGCCCAATTAAACCATTTTATTGGGCCAATACTGTGATGTTATCAGGGTAATTTTGAAATTGATGGGAGTTGAAATTTTTCAGGGCATTTCCCTCGATCCTTAAAACCTCACATTTTGTTTTCTTATTCTATGGTCTAGCTGTCTGGCAATATTTGCTGTAGTAGTAAATCTATTCGGCACAAAAGGTATTTTAAGTGATATTGTAATACGATAAAAACGTTGTAGTCAATTGATGAGATGAATGATGTACAGATGATGATGTGAGGGTGGGGGTGATAGGGCATGGTGGATTATTGAGAGCGTTTTCTTTCGCTCGCCCCATAAGGGGTTCTGGGCATGTCTAGGGGATATACCCCAAGATATGGCCAGACGACCGGAGACTAGAGTTTTCCCTGTGCAATTTAATGCTGAAACTCTGTGGCATTTTGCGCAGCTCCGCTATCCTCGGGTCGGATAGTCCCCAGAGTAACAATAGGAAGGATAACTCCCTCTGGGTAACTCCATTCATCCCACGTGAGAGACATAATGTCAAACACGCTATTGCCGGTTATTTAAGGCTACCACAGCCTACATCAGCGCCAGCACTGATGCGGGTGCTGCATCGGCTCCGCTGTTGAGCGGAGGAGCCAGGGTACGCCACTGGCAATCTGCCCGAAGATTATGGCTAGATACGAGGAGGCTGCAGCTGCCTACCCTTGGATGATTGCTGTAGACGGCAATATTTGCTAGATATATCAGACATAATATATATTTTTTAAAGTAGATAATAAATGGCAGATAGTTGGCGATTTTGAATGTGATCTGAGTTGAAATAAGGTTTATCCCTCCCGGAAACCTCACATTTTCTTTTATATTAATTGTCTAGTTATCTGGCACTGGATATGAAGCATGTTAAGTTAAATAATGGACACCAGTTGGCCATTTTGAACCTGGTAGATTTGGAAGTTTTTCAAAGCATACATGTATATTTTATGAATATAACTGGTATTCTGGTAACACTTTCTCAAACCTCACAATTTTTTATAGTTATAGTCTCGCTATATCAAACGATCTGCTTAGCCTTGCCCTCCTTAAAACCTCACATTTTATATTATATCAATTAATTGTCTGGTTATTTGGCATGGTTTGCCAGATATCACTATCAGGCATAGTAAATTAAGGCCATACAACGCTGCGCCAACTTAAGCATTGTAAGATCCTACATCATGTACCAGTGACATGTGCGCTATCAACTATTATATATCTGGGGGCTGGGGTCATGTTATAAGACATGACATAATTTTATATCCTAGCATATAACCTGTAGTGAAACCAAGACATTTAAACTCATTTTTTGCAATAGAAAATGTATATGACAATCATACATTTAAACTATTAAATCCATTTTAAAGTAGGCGGGTCATCATGGTTCGCTGAGCAAACATTATCCACCCATCGGCATGTGCAGCATCGTCAAGGTCCACAGGAGTGGGGCCGCCGAAGCGAAACTATTATGGTTTGGTGAAGCAAAAGGACCCAGCTGCTACGAACACATTTTTTTTTAAATTTAAGTAGTCTAGTAGATTGTGTATCGAAACAGACCGCTTAAATCGCTTGACAAGCATGAAAAAATACCACAAGTTTTATACCTGAGTAATTACACTTTTAGTGTTACATACGTTCTGTCCCCTCCAGTACGCAGTGTACTGGCAGCCTATTATAGACAATTAGAGCACATTTGTTTGATGATATATACGCCATAAATGTATATATATTGTACTAGTAGGTCTTGTAAGTCAGAACAGTGAACACCCACAAAAGATTTTTTAGTTACAACTTATCCATTAATGAAATACATATGTATTTTTAATAAATATCAATTTGTTGGTGTCTAGTGGCTGTCATTAACGAAGGCTTTATTATAATAATAAATAATTACCAATATAGATCAGTAAATTACAAAAATTATGTCTTATTACACAAAGAATACTAAATATTGATATTATGTACTGGAGGGGACAATTCTAATTTAACACTATTTTCAACTAAAAATGTATAAATATGTGGTTGTTGTAACATGAATTTCCAATTATTATCCACGTGGGGGCTCAAAGAGGCAGGTTATATTGCAATACTAATATATTTTAGAAAAACACACTGCGTGGATCTTGAATAGTGATGTACTGGAGGGGACATTATTTTAACGGAATTTTCACATACATACAGGTAATTCTAATTAATTTGCTAATGTTAATCAGCAATCAGTTTGAAGTATTTGTATGCCATATATAACCACCAGACCTATTCAAAAGAGTAATTAAATGTCTATATATATGTAGATAGTTCAAGCTGGGCAGTGATGTACTGGCGGGAAAAAAACTTCTAACGGAAAATACTTTAAACTCAATAAATACACATAAAATCAGATTTTGTGACTCGATTTTTGTCAAACATGTGTCGTTTAAATCGTAAGACCAATAACCATACCACAAATAAAACTTTATTTGTGTGTTAGATGCATATCTGGAATAGAAAAACCCTCCTATGAAGACAATTCCGGGATGAGACTGCAAAATGTGTTGAAAATAACATAAATACCACTGATTCATGAAGAAATAATTGACAAAAATTTATAAAATTTGGTCTGTTGTTTCCCCATGCAACCCTTGTTAAAATAAAAAATGTTTCATATAAATATCTAGCAGTATTTGCTAAAAAATTGTGTAAAGTTTCAATTTTTCCCAAATGCACCCTTTATGTGAAATTGCCCATATATAAAGATGATAACATTTTATTGAAGAAGATATAAAATATGCCATTTTGAAATATGCAAATTAGGACATTTTACGGGTCAAAATCGATTGGGGTGTTCCTCTTATATGAATTAGGAGATGAAAAGACACTCGTAGTAGAATATCTATAAAAAGAAACAATATGCAATGATATGTACATATGAATTTTTTTAATATGACATGTTAAAAATCAAAATCATTTCATGAGTGTACAATGAATATTAGCCGATAATAGCTATTAACCTTTTCACCACCATACATGACGGAAATTTCCGTCGTCATTCGTCAATGAACGTAACCATAAAATGACACAAATTTTCGTCAAATATATACTACATTTATGTATTTTTCGTCATTTGAAGCTGGAAATTGCGTTAGCAATTCCAGCTTTAAATGACGAGAAATAGAACTCCTACACCAGTATATCTGGATCCTGGCATGCACTCCGGCCTGGAAGTCAAAGGGTTAATAGATGTGTGGTCGATCAAAATAAAAATGTACGTATTGATAATAATAATGGTGGATAATAATAATTTGCATTTAACATAATTCATGCAGGACATGGCACTAACACAACCATATGACAACTTGCTTTTAATTAACATGATAAGTGATTAATTCATACCTTTCTCACTCACGACCTAGTTAATACCACATATTCGGAGTTGCCATAGAACAAAAACATTCCCGATCTCATAGAGAGAGTCAGCTGAATTAGCTGCTCTGAAATCCTCCATAAGGCCCCAGCTCATACGTAATCGAACAAAACATTATCTTTCCAGGGTGACATCACGGCCACTTTTTACTTGGCCCCAACCACAGGAGAGATGACGTTCCAGGAGCTACTTGACTGCGCCGACGAAATGGTTCTGTGCGTGGAGCCGCACGAGGCTTGGGGTAATGGGCCTATTCTCAAACCTGAACCTGGTTGTGCTCTCCTGAATTTTGAAGCTGATTATTTCACACATAGTGGAGAGGAATGGGACTGCAACTGAGGATTTCTCATATAAATTTGTATTGTTCCAATACATTTTTAATTCCAAATAAACTATTTCTTGGCATATCTTTGAAAAGTGTATTAAGTCTTTGCTTCGTTTATTGTATTCCACAGATTCATATTAATTGTTGGGGAATAACATGTAGTTTGTTCATCACTTCTAATCTTTCGTTGATGCAACAATACACGCCTACGAGGGGAGGGGCAGTCTTACCAATGATATTTTTTGCTTTGCAAATAACACTCACCAGGTGGCGATGGTGGGAATTAGCCAGCCACAGACAAGAAAATGGTTAGAATTGTTGAGATCTGTGAATATTGATTGACAGCGGAACTTGAAGCGCTGAAACCCAGACAGCGCTTGGCCTAATTATCGGCACGAAGCTGTTAACACTGAGCAGTGTCTGTCAGCGCGAGGGAGCGGTACTGTGCGGGAGTTAATTCTAATCTATGTACCATCATCAATCCGGGAAACTGTCCCCTTAGAATGAAATCAGCTTTAACAGATTGAGTTTCTCAATTAAAATTACTTTTTCATATGAGAGGTAGCTCAAGTATTTAGCCCACTACGAATATTTAATATTCTACGGATATTTACAACTATCTTCCAGAAAGTGGTTTAAATGACGAGCAGTAACCTAAAGGACTACAAGCCGCGAATTGCTGTCGCAATTCTCGACTTGTAGTGAATGAAAATGCTTTGATGTGGTTTAGAAATTAAAGAAAATTGCAATGACAATTGTATTGGTAAACCATTTTCATGGGAATTTTCCTTCTAAAACCCTTGGTTGTCGGGAAATTAAGTCTGTTTTCAGGGATGTATGCTCTTATGCATCGTGAGAGTTTAAAAGATAAACAGAAAGTTGTTTGCTGAATGCAGTAATCTATAAATGTTCTGCTTTTGTCAACAATGTTATTATCATTGGAATTGTTGAATTATATATTTGCCGAATTACTTTATTTCTATATACCGTATTTACCGTCTCACCTTTGCTGAAGGCTGAAGAGGGATGATTAACAAAATCAACTGGAAGCATTATAGTCAACATTGTCAGCCAGTCCCGCCCCCGTGGAAACAAAGTGTCAGACAAGTTCCCCGTCTAGAAGCATTCGAAATATTTCTGGAGATAGTCCAGACACCAAGTAGGCCCCCTATGCATTTTTTAATTGACCCTGCAAAATTACCCCCAAACGTGTAATTGTGTGATATAAAAAATATATCCAAAAAGTACCCCCATTTATTACATTTATTAGCGAAAAATATTTTAAAAATCAGTTTCACGCCTAAATTGATATTGTGAGTGCTGGAACCGCCCCCGAAGCAGCAACTGCAGCAACTGCGGTGCATAGCTCTACATAATCGCCTAAATTAAAAAAAAACAATGCAAATTCGGGAACCGACCCTAAAGCTATCCTGTGAAATTCAATAGCCTTGACCTGCAATGTTTTCACCTAGCAATCTAATACAATGAAGTATGGGGGAGGGTAACTATTCAAAAAGGTTTCCGGTGACGTCACTGGCTTTCGCTTTTGCACGGCATTCTCCACACATACACGTGACGTAGATGTCGCTTACGCAGGCCACTATGTTTTTTTCTCTGTTTTAGATGAGCGCGCGCATTAGTTTTAGGTGGCGCATTACAAAAAAAAACTTTTTTTTTCTGCCCAGCGGGCGCATTGAATTGTTGCCGATTTTAAAAAAAAACCCATTTAATTTCGATAGATAAAAAAAACATTCCGGAAAAAAAAATTCATTTCAGGAAATGAAAAACTTTTTTCCAGCTATGTTTTTTGCTTGTTTTTACGTCGCCCTCATTATTATTTAAAATAGGTTATAAGTTTTTTTTATTTGGTCACCCTCATTAACTTTTCCAGAAATTTGTTCGACGTTTTTTTTATTTTTCCGAAAATAACTTGAATGTTTTTTTTCTTAAATGTTTTTTTTACCGCCCTCCCTTATTAGATCTTGGATTTTTTCTGATCTAAAACAGATAAATCAAACACAGTGGGCCGGCATCAGGTAAATCCCCGCTCTCTGAGGTCAGAATGTCTGCACGGCGTATAGATGTACAAAACATCACGCGATGAGCACAGTCCAGTAACTTTATCTGTGTACGCTGAACTACACAATCACGCGATGAGCACTGTTTAGTTTCAGCCACAGATTGACCACATGCAAAATCGTGGATATGTATTTGGATGGTCATATCTAAGACTTGCCCTCGAGTAATCAGTTCAAGAATAGGTTTGTTAGAATCAGTATCATTTCAGCTACGCGATTGCATGCTCAGCTCAATGATCGCACAGTCATTAAAAGGTTATGAATATTTTTCGGACATTGGGATCGAGATCGCTCTCAGTCACATCAATGTTGAAAAACGTTGATTTTTTAGGGCAAAACGAATGCACTATTCCACGGCCTCAACGAGGACGTCACGGCTATATCCAGTGCACTTTATCTGTACGCGCATACTGTAGATCTGGTAATTTTCGCTTGTTCCGATTTTCGCGAATTTGTGATTTTGGGACTGCTTAATGTAGAATTCGCAAATTCTCGATTTCGATGATAGATAGCGCTATTATAATAATTTTTTCGCGAGATTCTCAGTTACTAGAAGGATCTCACCCTCCACTATGACATGTTCCGATTAGAACGCAGCATGTATCTGAAACGTAAGATATATCAGCACAAATGGTTAAATATTTTTCGGGAGGTGTTTTAAAAATGCTCTCACATGAAAAATAACTGATGGAATGGTTCAAAATCAACTAAGTGAATGCATAAAGGGTCACTAAAATAGGTAAACCCAATTAAAATGTATTTCGAGGGCGTTAATATGGGTTAAATCGATCACGTGCCGCCGGCGGATCGCCATCTTACGGTTCGGATATGGAATGCTTGCTAACCCGTTACCCGTTTTGGAGGGTGGCGTTTGCTAACAAGAAGAAGATTCTTAAATTCGTGAAATTGTCCTCCTCGCGAAAATTAAAACCTCGCGAATATTACCATATCTACAGTATTATCGGGTATATACCTGTGTACACCTGCAACGTCTGGTCGACCCTGACATTCCTACCCAGCACACGCAAGACTTCCACCCATTGCTGGATCAATGTTGGGCCAACGTCGTAGACGGTGGACCAACATTGATCCAGCAATGGTCTGTTTGTTGCGTACCTGATCATTCTGTCAAGTTGGTGCAAAGAGCAACACGCTACTACCCATGGGTTCTAGGCATAGGCCACCCGTGGTCAGCCATACGACCCATGGGTAGATAGAGACTGGTGTGAGAAATGTGCAGAAAGTCACCATACAGCTCCCAACACACAATGAGGTGAGAGCGCCGACAACTGAGTCTGAGCATGAGTAAGCCTAATATACTAGGCCGATATGAAGTTTATCATCCACTCAATTCTGTTCCAATGGTGGGTAAACGTCGCCGACGGTGGCCCAACTTTAGGCCATTATTGACTCGACGTTTCGTGGCTGTTATTGGAGGATGTGTTAAGTTGTGGGCGGCAGGATCATTGTCAGAGGACGAATCCGGCTGAACCTGTGTATCCGGCAAACATCAGCAGCAAAATACCGGAGAACAAAGCGTGAAAAAATGGCGGCTCCCGATACAACGTAGCACCCTTTAAAAAAGAGGAGAAAAATAAACACCTGGTAAGAAACTATTCATATTTGATGAGATAATATATTTTAGAATCAAAATTTATCATGATTAATTATGGTAATTTATAAACATTATCGCATGCGTGCTGTTCACTGTTGGGGGGGGGGGGGGAAGGAGGTGTAAATGTACGGTTTGCAGTAGCACCTTCCCAACAAACAGTTTGTTGACCCAGTGCTGGCCTAATGCTGGCCCACGTCTATAACGCTGACCCAGCATTGAACCAGCACTGGGTCAACATACTGTGTTTTCTGGGTTCACGCTGAGGTGTCAATCGCGCTAACACTTTATCATGTTTATATGGTGTAGATCTGGTAATTTCCGCGTGTTTAGATTTTCGCGAATTTGTGATTTAAGAACTTTTTGTGAAGTCTAGAATTTGTTCTCCTCGCGAATTTCACGAAAATTAAAACCTCGCGAATATTAACAGAATTACAGTATATGGTTTCAAGCAGGTTTCAGACAAAATGAAATGCATTGAAATTCACAAAATAGTTTGTGGAAGATCGTCAGTTAATCTGTTAATCAAAGACACACATTTTGCGAATAAACATTTTTATAAGTAGGCCCCTAGACATATATTGCGTCATTGGAAGCTAGAATTACCAATTTCAGCTTCAAATGAAAATGAATAAAAAATTGAAACAAACAATCCAGCAGCATAAGGGTTGAGACGTTTTTTTATCTGGCATTCAGAACGTGTGGATTTAACCCTTTCAGTGCGGGAATCGTCTTTATACGTTAGAATCTGACGTCTCTAGACGTCAGATTCTGACGTATAAAGACGATCCCCGCACTGAAAGAATTAAAATATGTTTACTGGTCCTAGAACCATAGCCCCTGATGATGGTATTAAAATGAAGCAGAAAGAGCTAACTAAGGCATTTATGATGATTTCAAATTGAAAAAAAACCCTTTAGTTTCTACGGTTTATACAAAAATATTCCAGCGTTGTATGGGTTAACAACTAATGTTCACAAGCATCACAACGACAGAACAAATGCTAGAAAGTATGTTTAAGAGCCGTGTTCCCAGCAAACACGCCAGGTCCCCGATGGCTCATTCGTATCGACTGGGGCTTGTAACCTTGAGGTACCAGGTTCGAATCCCGGTCGGGCCGGATATTTGTCATCGTGGTTGTGCATTTACAGTGCTCCAAACTGTTCAAAGGAATGGAGTGTACAGTGCTGCCTATGGTACTGCACATTATAGACAGATAGAGAACCCTTGAAGTCATTCGAAATCAGGGTATAGGGCATAGTCCCGGCTTCGGGCTTCCTTCTGTCGCGATATTGACTCAATGTGCAGAAAGCGATGTACAGCAATATATACATATACCTCCCGGCAAACACGAAGCATTCAGCCGGTGCTGTTTTAATGTGGACGGACGGTGGCCCACCATTGACCCTACATTGGTTCGATGCCCAGTTTTGATGAGTCGCTATCTATAAATCTAGACGAAACCTGATGCATTGATCCAATGTTGTTCTAATATTGGCCGACCGTCTAGGACCCTGGCCCAACATTAAAACAACACCCCTGTTTGCTCGGGGGGGGGGGGGGGGTACCGTACCTTGTACAAAGAAAAACTTCCAAAGTCCCCGTAGATAGTAATGAACAAGTAACCACCCGTGGGTGGTTGGTGATCTCGCCACCTTATACATGAATTACTCATCGGTCAAACAGCAATCTTCCAGTCTGGAGTTTATATCTCCAACCTCTGTCATTTCAGTATTGTATATTATCATGATTATATCCCCATATTTGAAGTCGCATTTACACAGTAGGCCTACTTGGGTATTTTGAGTAAAATTCAGCAAATTACAAATAGTGGAATCTGTCGCACCTACCTACAGCGCAATAGAGGTTTGTGAGCATTACTTTCATGATGTAGCCTACTAGAGTAATTATATTCGTAGATAGATAGGTATTTATTGACGATGGTAAGTCTGAGTAGACTGTTGCGTCATTAAAATCAACAGTACATTATATGATACAGTGCATAATATGGTAAAATAAAAAGTGGTGCAAATAGATGTACAAGTATTAAATTTTCGATTTAAAATAATAAAAATAAATATATATATTATTATTATCATGATTAGATACATGATAAATATATGTCTCCCGCACCAAAACCTTTGAAGCCTGAATTTACCATTGCTATTTTTCACCGACTATTAAGTTACGCGCCCCACCGAACGCTGCGCCGTGCCGCATCGCGCCGCGCTGTGCTGCGCGGCAAAATTCATCAAACGTGGCCCCACTGCAGAGCAGCGCGGCACTAAATATTGCTAAAAATGCCGAAGAAATGCGGCGCCGTGAAAAATAAACTTTTGCCAGATTTCATTTCGCGGCGTAGCGCAGCGCGGAACAGCTTACAGTGTAACCCCTGCAATGAGAAACAGTTTATCTTTTTTAAGGCGTATCGCAGCGTCTGTGGACGTCAGATTCTGACGTGCACATGTATAAAGACGCGCCCCCGCTGAAAGAATAACCATATTTATAATGGTCAATAATATTGATATTCAAATAAACCTGAAAGAGCTAACTAAGTTAGTTTATACAAAATCATTCAGCGTTGTAAGAAAAGAAAATGTAAAGGATGTAAAATGATGCACAAAATGGTGAATTTATAAAGGCTTTAAAAGATTACAAGCCTGCATCGATCGATTGCATTCGCTGCTCTTATATATATAAAGTTATATAAAGTTTGTTTGCTTAAACATCATACGTTTCGGAACATTACACCAACATTACATCGACATAACGCCAACATTGATCTAAATACGAAGCCTTGTCGCGAGGTGCTTGAACATGCTAAAATGAAATGAAATGAATCGGGCTTTAGGCCACCTTTGTGCACATATAGGCTAAACTGGGCCAGAAGAACCTCATGAGGTTGGTGAGATGATTGAGATGACACTGTCCTCCAGACACAGGCTTCGAAATATGAGCCCTGGCGGTCTGAGGCCGAGCACGCTACCTCTCGGTCACGGAGGCTCCCCACAATACTGACTTTCACACGTGGATGGGGAAGAAACATTTTTGTTTCTTTCAAACCGCCGAGACCGGGAACCGAACCCCGAACTCTGGCGTGAAAGGCAGCGGTGCTAACCACTACCCTAGGGCCCCCGCCCTGAACATGCTAAATGTTTGCCCAAAATTTTTACGATCGGCCAACATCAAGCCAACATTGAATAAACATCTTGTGGTTATTTGTTATGCTTGGTAATCCTATACAGCCTGGAGGCTGCTATAAATAATATACCAGTTTCCAGGTTACCTGTGTCTATAACATATCATGATTGTTTCGTTTCCATAAAACACAAGCCGTTGACTTACTGTTGGTCTAATGTTGGCCCATCGTCTGCATCGCTTGCACAACATTAAACCAGCAATGGCTCAATGTATTGTGTTTGCTAGGTTATGCTTGGTGATCATATACAGCCTGAAGAAAAAACACCCAGCAAACACGAGACGTTGAACCAATGTTGTTTCAAGGTTGGCCCATCGTCTGCGACGCTGACCCATTATTCAACCAACATTGGTTCAATGTCTCTCGTTTGCTGGGCAGTTACCTGTATTGTATAACATATTGTTTTTTTTGTTATGCTTGGTGATCATATACAGCGTACGTACAGCTAGATTTAATTTACTTGTGTATAGCATATCGTGTTTGTTTGGTACGTTTGGTGATCTACATAGCCTCCTTGCTGCTATATAAATAATATACCATGTATACTGTATGTATAACCACTAACATATCGAGAGAGAAGAGAGGAGGGGGGAAGGAGAGCGGACAGAGGGAATAGAGGATGTATGTTATGTATATTATATATAATATTATGTATATAATGTATATTATGTATATATTATATATAATTGTGTTATACCCTTACTTGTTTCAGATGTTACTGTACATCAGGGGACCAGAAGAATTAAACTATAGTTCAGAATTAGAGTGCAGCCACGTATACAGGGTATAGGATGTGTGATTCTGGGGCCCGTTCCACCAACAAGGTATCTATAAAGACTCCTTGATCCCACTAACAAATCAAGACTGAGATCAACAGTAAGCCAGAGCTACATGTTGTACACCTGTGTATGACATTTAGGCATGTTGATGGGTGAGAGATAATAATTTGTCTGGTATTATGTGTGCGTGGTACCACCCCTATGTAGATTCAAAGGACTGCAATGTCTTTATCTGTTTATCGTATTACAGGGTCACTTAAATCACCATTAGTGCCGAAAAGCGACGTAAAGCAATAATAGACTACTACTACTACCTATGTAAATTCAAAATTCAGGCACAGTGTTGTCCTGAACATACCAAATCACACCACCTTCACATTTTCATCATTTACTTTTCATCTAGAGGTTGTACTCTTTTTAACGTAGGCCCCCTATTACAAATTTACTTAAAGATGTAAAATAACCAGCCGGGTCGTTAACAGGTTATGCAATTAATCTACTTACTTGTTTATCAGTTCACACTCTGAACCCAGCTTCAGCTTCTTCACACCTCCCACTACGGACACAGTCTGACAGTGATGTCACACTCGGGCGGCAATGTACATTATAATGTATCCTAACTGGAGCTGATTTGTTGCAATATATTTTTTCAGTATAGATCATTTTAATAATTTAGCAATTTTTATGATTATAATCTCCAAACTTTAAGCTATTTCAAAGTCACTTATATGACCATCCATGTTGCAAAGTGACGTCAAGCCTCGCTGCAAAACCAGCTCCAGATCTCCATGTTATCGCCAGATGACTTAGTGAAGACGACTTTCCAGTTCCCCTATCTCCCTGGTTCCTCCGCTCAACAGCGGTGCCAATGCAGCCCCCTATCAGTCCAGTTACTGGTGTTGGCCAGGTCTTTAACTATCAGCAATATAGTGTTTGATATTAGTCTCTCATGTGGAAAGAATGGAGCTATTGTGGATTATCTGAGGATAACGATTATAATGGAGCTCTGCGAAAGGCCACTGTGTTTCAGCATTAAATCACATAGCGAAACCCAAGTCTCCGTCCGTCTGGGCATAAATCCCCTGGACAATAACCCACCATGCCCTATCACCCCAGCCTCATGAAAAACATTAATTTTCGACTACTTTTTAATAAAAGTCACTTAACCCTTTAACCGCCAAATTATTCGATTTGAATTTTCACCCACTTGAAGTTGTGTCTCGCTGACGCGATCCACAACTTTAAGTGAGTGAAAATTATTCAGATTTGACAAAGTGGAGGTCAACTCTTTTCAAATTTTGCTGGTTGATGTCACATATTTTTATGTTTAACATATTTACTTTGTTGTACTGAATGTGCTAATAAAAAATGAAGACCCTAATACCGGCGGTTAAAGGGTTAAATGGCCGTCGTGGTCGAGAAGTGACGTTGATCTACAATTTTACTTACTTAATTCCTCCTTCACCCCTCCCACTGCGCTGCACATTGTGGTAAGTGATGACATATTCAGGAGGCAGCGCACATCCTGAAAAAATCGTACTTACTTAATTCTTCCTTCACCCCTCCCACTCTGCGGCACACTGTGGTCAGTGATGACATATTCAGGAGGCAGCGCACATCCTGAATAATTTGTACTTAATTCCCCCTTCACCCCTCCCACTGCGCGGCACATTATGGTCAGTGATGACATATTCAGGGGGCAGCGCACATCCTGAGCAATTTGTACTTACATAATTCCCCCTTCACCCCTCCCACTCTGCGGCACATTGTGGCGAGTGATGACATATTCAGGGGGCGATGCACATCCTGAGCAATTTGTACTTACCTAATTCTTCCTTCACCCCTCCCACTCTGCGGCACATTGTGGCGAGTGATGACATATTCAGGGGGCAGCGCACATCCTGAGCAATTTGTACTTACTTAATTCCCCCTTCACCCCTCCCACTCTGCGGCACATTGTGGCGAGTGATGACATATTCAGGGGGCAGCGCACATCCTGAGCAATTTGTACTTACTTAATTCCCCCTTCACCCCTCCCACTCTGCGGCACATTGTGGTCAGTGATGACATATTCAGGTGGCAATGCACATCCTGAGCAATTTGTACTTACCTAATTCTTCCTTCACCCCTACCACTCTGCGGCACACTGTGGTGAGTGATGACATATTCAGGAGGCAGCGCACATCCTGAACCTGATTGTTTATGGAATGGGGTAATCATGGTAATGAGATGATGAAAAATGATTTATATAATCTGATAATTAGTGACGTTAATCTACTGTAAAATACTAATGAGCAAGTTTGTGAAATTGTGGACATTAGATATGTATACGTTGCAAATAAAATAACTAAACTAGAATGATTAACAACATAAGAACTTTAAACAAAATAACATTCTGACCAGAGAATGTTAGATGAAATATATACAAGAAAAGAAGTTGTGCTGTTTATTTTACTTACTGCCAAATGGTCTAATTGTGAAAATCTCTCCCTTAAACGTATTAGTGAGGTTTTTCGACAGCTTTTACTATGTTGTTGACAGGATGATCTGTCACGCCACTGCCGCTAGTTGTCCTCATGTTTTACCTCAGGGGCACGTACTGTGTCAACCATTGTTCCTGAGCCATATCCATCCTTAGTAGGGCTTACTTACTTACTGGGCCATACAAGATTGGGGTAACACTTCATCGTAGTGTGACTGTAAGTGTGATTCTATCAACAGTCAGAATAAGTTCTCTTTTATAGTGCCATAGATATTTCTATTCCAAATGATAAAAATATATGATGCAATAGTGTGATAGACTAATAAACATTACTATGTTATATTATAATAAGGGGTACATACTGCTCCAACCCTCCAACAATGTCCATCCTCAGTAGAACTGGGACAACGCACGTGATATCCTATAACAATGATTTATATTGATAAAGTTATACTGCTAGACACGTTTGTGAGAATATGCAAGGTATATATTTTACATCTATATCTACCCAGAAGCCACGTCATCTCACTTTTACGTCATCGTCTGTATATCATCCATTTGTCATCATTAATTGTACTATTTTTAAGGTATTTCAAGGTCACCTAAATTTAAAGAGTACTGTGAGGCAATATTTTACTGTGACTACTACTCCACAAAACATCCCTTACTGGACGAGTGAAGGAAAACTCTTTGAATAACCCACTGTGCCTTATCACCCCATATAACTTTTAAACATATTACAAAGTCACGTAAAATGCCCATCTGGTTCGAAAAGCATCCATTTCCACAAAACCTATAATTAAGTCAGACCTCAAGTAAATTTATGTAGTCTGAGAATGCTAGATACATATATAAAGGTATATATTCGTGCATATAGTCTACATGTATCAACATGGTGCATGTGTCAGTGAGACTGTCTACAGTGTGTATGGTATTTATGGTGTTTAATTAAAAAAAACTCTGTACCATCTACTACTCCGCGATGAGCCCAGCTTTAGAATATGGCTGCTCAATGCCATGCTCAACTCGCTTGTCATAGCCATCAAGGAGCCAAATTATAACATTAAACTTTTTTAGCTAAATATTTTAGTGCCAACATGCTGTTATTAGTATGGTGTTTTTACCTTACCACTTTTACTGTACAAAATAGGAGATTTTCTACTATGAATTGTCACTTTAAATGGCCTTACTGACCGAAAAGTGACGTTAAAAATCAAACTTACTTACTTATCTGATCTCCACTAAACCAATTTCAATCCTCCATGTTGTATATATATGCATGGCCAATAAATTACATTTATTCAATTAGAATAAATAACAACATAATAGCTTGAACAAAAAGAAGAAATTTACCAAATAATTGTAGAGATGGTTTGAGCACATGTGACATGTTCAGGGCACAGAACAATGATAGCCTTACACCCCCTCGCCCCACCCAGAGTAGAGGGGTACTGGGATTGTTGCTAGTAGTAGTACTTCTTGTCGACACCTGTGCAGGATAATTAGGGTTGCTTGCTGTACTGCATGGTACGTGATCACTAATCTACAGCAATCATCCGAGGGAAGCTGCAACTTTTACGTGTCTTGCCATAATCTTCGGCGGATTGCCAGCGGGATACCCTTGTTCATCCGCTCAACAGTGGTGCCAGTTCAGCTCCAGTATTGGTGCAGACACTGCCAGTGCAGTGTAACTGTTAGTGCAAGCTCTGATGTCGGCCCTGTAAGCTTTAAAATAACCGGGTGTTTGACATTAGGTCTCTCACATGAGATGAATGGTGTTAGCCTTAGCTTTTGTTACTCTGGGGATTATCCCACCCGATGATAGCATCATCCATCTGTACATCATTCATCTCACCAAAGGACTGCACTGTTTTTACCATTTTACAATATAACATTTTACAACTAAAATTACCATTAGTGTCGAAAAGTGACGTAAACCACTAATTCACTGCCACTACTACCATACAAAATATGATATTATTTTATTCGGAATTGTCACTTATATGGCCATAGCCGAAAGGTGACGTAAAGAAACGTTCTTACTGACAGTAATACTGACTGGCGACACAATGTGGCGAGTGATGATATGTTCAGCGGGCAGCGCCCTTTCTAAATCTGAACAGGGAGGTGTCCCCCCCCCTTCTAGTCTTACCTGAGCATCTTCTTTGAATTTGAATCTATGAAGGGCGAGTACACACAAACATTATTTAGGCGTATTTATAGTGGTTTTCTGGCATGTTGTTTTCGTACGACTGCTACTACTACTCTCACAATAACCCACCATGCTCTATCACCCCACCCCGCGTCATCATTTCTGTTCATCATTCATCTCATCAAAGGACTGCACTGCTTGTAGGCCCTATCGTATTACAATGTCACTTGAATGACCATTAGTGCCGAAATTAATTATTAGACTTAGACTTGTAGTTTTTACACAATCACTCCAATTTCATGGAGATATAGTGACTTGATAAGTCGTTCATTTTATAATCACTTCATATTTTACATTATTTTATACTAACATTCTTATACTCATTAAACTGTGTTGTAGTGCAGGCGCTACAACATGTCATCAGACTCGTTACATATAGGTGCCAGGAGCATCGTCATATTATCATATCAAACATTTTATAAACTGAATATTTTAGTACGAACATGCTTTTATTAGCTTTGTCTTTCCTTTGCTACTTTAACTATACAATATGGAATATCGTAATACTAGGAATTTTCATTTAAATGGCCATACTGGCCGAAAAGTGAAGTAAAGCATTTTACTTACTTACTAGTGCCAAAAAGTGACGTAAGGCAACAATTTACTACTACTACCACAAAGAAGAAGAAGTATATATACGTTCCGATCATATCACCATTGCACTTCTAACTTTTACAATATTTGATTTGAAAGGGGAGGGGGTATAATTGTTCGTCATCCCTCACCTCTCCCGCGAAGCTGTGGTTATTGACGATTGTCACAAAGATGTTAAAGTTATTGTGCATCTTGGAGATCGAAATAGTGACGGTTTCGTGTCTGTGCGACACAATAACTGAACAGTAACAGCGAGTACTGAGCAAGCTGAAAGAGGCAACGTGACCTGTCGAAATAGGTCACTGGTACAATGTACCACAATACTAAAAAACTCCTACTATATAGTGACTTGAAACTCACTGAGAAAAGGTGTGGTTTTTGGGCATATGGTGACTTGTAACTGACCCAGATAAGGTGTGACATAATCATTCAGAGGAAGTGTGGTCGTTTAGTAGGCGTCTAACGCACCACCATTATATCATTTTTAGTCATTTTACTTGAGTTGGAGGTGTGTTATCAATTAAAAAATATTGTCAATAAATTCCCTGAAACGACACCTAAATGACAATTAGTGCCGAAAAGTGACGTTAAAGAATGGTGTTATTTACTTACTTACCAATTTGATGGGACGAGTTTCAGATCATGGCATACAATGTGCTCGAGGGAATAAGTTGTGCTGTTTATTTGTCTAAATGGCAGACGATATTAATGAGAAAACCTCTCCACTAAACCAGATTTTTCCTCCAGAAGGTCGCCAAATGATTTAGTAAAGAGGTATATAGAGTCCACTTGATGTCTATAAAGAACACATGTTTCAGAGAGACCTTTAACATTGTATACTTTGTCACCTACCTGCAAAAGCGCTGCTAATGCTGATTTCACATCAGCGGGTCAGTGATCTGGCATATTTTTTGTATAACTTACAAATCTAACCAGCAAACACGACACGCTGATCTTATATTGATTTGATGCTTGCCCACCATCTACATTATGGTCCAACATTAACGTCTTGCGATTGCTGTATATACACAATAAAATATATAAATCTCTCCATTTGCCTTATGAATTATTAAAAAAACATTTTTCTGTCCCTTCATCTCTATAAATCACCACAGTGCGTGTGTCAGTGAGGCTTTCAACAGTTTACCAATGTTGCTGACAGGGTGCCCCGCCACATTACTGCTGCTAAATGTCCTCATGTTGCACCTGAGAGGCACGTAATGGGCTAACCATTGTTCTTCAGCCATATCCGTCCTGACTAGAGCCATACAGAACTGGGTTAGCACCTCCTCATAGTGTGACTCTAAGTGTGATTCTGTCAGAATAAAGTTTCATTATGCCTTTAATTAGTCCACATATCGGGCCCGCGAAGGAAATTGCTCTCAATAACCCACCATGCCCGATCACCCCACCCTCACATCATCATCTGTACATCATTCATCTCATTAATTGACTACAACGTTTTTATCGTATTACAATGTCACTTAAAAGACTTAAAAGACTGCTCTTGGTCAGTGGGTACAAGTTTTAGGTCTTGACAAATGATATCTTCAAGACGAGACAAGGGCTCCTTATTTGTCTGATTGGTAACAAATATACATGTGAAAACCTCTCCACTAATCCAGTTTCAGTCCTCCTTTTTAAAAATAACTTTTTTGTAGTGATAAATTGACCAGAGAATATTAGATTAAATATATACAAGTATGTATTCGTAAAATGTTAGTAGATATTTGATAAATTTGACCATTTGACATGTAACGCAATTCTGAGAAATTCACTACATTTCATAAAAATTGGTGGTCCATTGACTGAGAGATATGCACGATTCTTTCATCACGGATAAGGTAAATCCTTCAGATCGTGGAATAAAATATGCTCCAGAGACGAAGTTGTGCTGTTTATTTGTCTTATTGGCAAAAGGTGTAAATGCGAACAAAAACAGAGTTGTTGGTCAAAGTAGCCGCCAATTGATTGAGTGAAGATGATTTTTCATTCCTTTAATCTCCATATCAATAGAGCACGTGTGTCTATTTTCTTTATTGGCATAGCTTCGCCATCACACCACGTCCATGCAGACGTCAAATGGTTTAGTGAAGAGGATTTTCCATTCCCTTCATCTCCATCGATGATCATAGTATATGTGTCAATGAGGTTTTAAACATTGTTGGCACTAGGTCTCTCATGTGGGAAGAATGGAGCTATTGTAGATTATCCAAGGATAGCAAGGATAGTGGAGCTGTGCGAAAGGACACTGTGTTTCATCATCAAATTGCATAGTGAAACCCAAGTCTCCGTCCTTCTGGGCATAAATCCCCTAAGGGGTAAATCCCCTAGACAAGCCCAGAACCCCTTATCGAGCGTGTGAAGGAAAACGCGCTCAATAACCCACCATGCCCTATCACCCCCACCCTCACATCATCATCTGTACATCATTTCATCAATTGACTACAACTTTTTTATCGTATTACAATGTCACTTAAAAGACCTTTTGTGCCGAAAAGTGACGTAAAGCAATGATTGACTACTACTACTACCCTTACACAAAATTATTAGTTTGCCATTTCTACTAGTACCTTTCAATAAAAGTCACTTAAATGGCCGTCGTGGTCGAGAAGTGATGTTGAGGTACAATTTTACTTACTTAATTCCTCCTTCACACCTCCCACTCTGCGGCACACTGTGGTCGATGATGACATATTCAGGAGGCAGCGCACATCCTGAACAATTTGTACTTACTTAATTCCTCCTTCACACCTCCCACTCTGCGGCACACTGTGATGAGTGATGTTATATTCTGGTGGCAGCTATAATAAAAAAAAAGCTAAAATAAAATTCATAATATCATGGGTCAACGGCCATTGTAAATATTTTAATTCTTTCAGTGCTAGGACCATCTTTATACGTCAGAATCTGACATCTACAGACGTAGAAGCTGGAATTGCTAACGCAATTTCCAGCTTCAAATGATGAAAAATATGTATATTTATGAGAGAATAGTTAGTCATCACTAATATAAAATTATTGGATTAACTGAGCATCTACCACAAAGATTTTTACCAAATTTAGTGACATTTCTATTAATTGCAAGCATGCTTGAATCCGTATATATAGCGGTTAGATCAGTTGTGCACATGTT
This sequence comes from Flabesymbios commensalis, assembly GCA_964017125.1. Lineage (NCBI taxonomy): Eukaryota > Metazoa > Annelida > Polychaeta > Terebellida > Flabelligeridae > Flabesymbios > Flabesymbios commensalis. The sequence continues at coordinate 6,204,146 of OZ024912.1, forward strand.
GATCCTTGCAAAGAAGAAGACGTAGATGTATGTCCAGATCATATCGCATGGCACTTCTAAAATTTACGACATTTGCTCTGAGGGGGGGGGGGGGGTTATTATCGTTTGACATCCCTCACCACACTGCAGTTATTGACAAATGTGACACAGATAATAAAGGTATTGTGCATCTTGGAGATCTAAATGGCGTCCATTTCGTGTCTGTGCGACACAATAACTGAACAGTATTAGCGAGTTCAGAGCATGGTGGGAGATGCAACGTGCCCTGTCAAATTAAGCTTGCTGGTACAAGGTACCACCATACTAAAAACTCGGAAAAGGTGTCGTTATTGGACATAGAGTGACTTGTAACTGACTCATGTAAATCACCCAGAGACGGTGTGGCTACTCGCAATAAGGTGGCGTGTAATTCGCATAGAGTTGATTAAATGGCATATAGTGACTTGCAACTAGCCGATAGAAGTTGTGATTATTGGGCAGTCAGTTTATTGGGAACTGAAACATGCCACTTTCAACACGTTCTTCATAACCATCTAAGAGCCAGATAATTACTTGTGTGCTGAATTTTATAAACCTTCTGACTGACTGTTCCTCTGTTGGTGGGACAAGCTTCAGATCTTGGCATATAATGTGCTCGAGGGAATAAGTTGTGCTGTTTATTTGTCTAAATGGCAGAAGATATAAATGAGAAAACCTCTCCACTAAACCAGATCTCTTCCTCCAGAAGTTCGACAAATGATTTAGTAAAGAAATTCCTGGTCCACTTCATGTCTATAAAGCATCAGAATTTTATAAACCTCCTGACTGACTGTTCCTCTTTTGGTGGGACAAGCTTCAGATCTTGGCATACAATGTGCTCGAGGGAATAAGTTGCGCTGTTTATTTGTCTAAATGGCAGAAGATATAAATGAGAAAACCTCTCCACTAAACCAGATCTCTTCCTCCAGAAGTTCGACAAATGATTTAGTAAAGAAATTTCTGGTCCACTTCATGTCTATTGAGCATCAGGGCACATGTTTTAGAGGGACTTAACATTGCGTAATGGGAGGGAGATGCAACGTGTCCTGTCGAATTTAGGTCACTGCTACAAGGTACCACGATACTAAAAACTCAAAAAAGGTGTGGTTATTGGACATAGAGTGACTTGTAACTGACCCGTAGAAAGTGTGATTATCTGTCACATGGTGACATTTAAATCACCCAGAGATGATGTGTCTACTCGCAATAAGGTGACGTGTAACTCGCATAAAGTAGATTATTAAAGTGGCATTTAGTAACTTGCAACTTGCCAATAGAAGTTGTGATTATTGGGCAGTCAATTTATTGGAAACTGAAACATGCCACGTTCAACATGTTCGCCATAACCATCTAAGAGCCAGATATTTATCTGTGTGTTGAATTTTATAAACCTCCTTACTGACTGTTCCTCTGTTGGTGGGACAAGCTTCAGATCTTGGCATATAATGTGCTCGAGGGAATACGTTGTGCTGTTTATTTGTCTGAATGGCAGAAGATATAAATGAGAAAATCGCTCCACTAAACCAGAACTCTTCCTCCAGAAGTTCGACAAATGGTTTAGTAAAGAAATTTCCGGTCCACTTCATGTCTATAAAGCATCAGGGCACCCATGTTTTAGAGGGACTTAACATTGCGTAATTTGTTACCTTCCTGCAACAGCGGTGCTAATGCAGATATCATATCAGCGGGTCAGTGATCTGGCATATTGTTTGTACAGTTAACTTGCATACCAAAACAGCAAACAAGACACGCTGATGCCGGCTATACACGATAAAAGATGTAAAGCTCTTCATTTGCCTTATAATTTATTGAAGAACAGTTTCCCTTCCCTTCATCTCCATAAATCACCACAGTGCGCATGTCCGTGAGGCTTTCAATGGCTTTAAGAACGTTGTCACATCACCACTGAATGTCCCCATATTGTATCTAAACGGTACGTACTGTGTCAACCATAGTTCTTGAGCCAAATTATATTGTGTATCGGCGCTGGCGCTGTGTCAGGTTTTTAGAATGTATATATACTCAATACAAAACCCGCTACATATAGGTGTCATATAGGCACTATCATGTTATCATCAATCGTTTTTATCTTAATGGGGTACTGGGATGATTGCTAGTAGTAGTACTTTTTGCCCCCATCTGGGGAGGGTCATTAGGGATCTGTTCCGTCTGTTGGATGCTGTGTACGGCATTGTATGGAAGCACTAGTCTACAGCAATCATCCAAGGGCAGCTGCAGCCTCCTCGTATCTGGCTATAATCTTCGGGCGGATTGCCAGTGGCGTACCCTGGTTCCTCCGCTCAACAGCGGAGCCAATGCAGCACCCGCATCAGTGCTGGCGCTGATGTAGGCCGTGGTAGCCTTAAATAACCGGCAATAGCGTGTTTGACATTAGGTCTCTCACGTGGGATGAATGGAGTTACCCAGAGGGAGTGATCCTTCCTATTGTTACTCTGGGGACTATCCGACCCGAGGATAGCGGAGCTGCGCAAAATGCCACAGAGTTTCATCATTAAATTGTACAGCGAAACTCAAGTCTCCGGCCGTCTGGGCATGTCTGGGGGTATATCCCCTAGACATGCCCAGAACCCTTTATCGGGCGAGCGAAGGAAAACGCTCTCAATAACCCACCATGCCCTATCACCCCCACCCTCACATCATCATCTGTACATCATTCATCTCATTAATTGACTACAACGTTTTTATCGTATTATAATGTCACTTAAAAGACCTTTTGTGCCGAAAAGTGACGTAAAGCAATGATTTACTACTACTTTATCTTAATGCCTTAGTGCGGACATACACTTATCAGTTCGGTCTTCTTACTTTATCACTTTTACTGTTCAAGATATCATATTTTTTATTTTAGTTTGAATTGTCATTTAAATGGCCATACTGGCCGAAAAATGACGTCAAAAAGATATTTTACTTACTTACTAGTTCTTGAGCCATATCCGTCCTGAGTGGGGCCATACACGACTGGGGTAACACCTCATCATAGTGTGAGTGTAAAATACTGGCTGAAAAATGTCGTTAAAAAATCAAACTTACTTAATACTAGCACCTCCTTATAGTGTGACTGTAAGTGTGATTCTGTCAACAGTCAAAATAAAATCTCATTTAGAATATCTAGTCCACAAGGGAGGGCAAGTTTTAAGTCTCGGCAAATGCTATCTTCAAGAGAAGACGTAGGGTTCCTTATTTGTCTGATTGGTAACAAATATACATGTGAAAACCTTTCCACTAAACCAGTCCCAGACCTCCATGTTGTAGCCGAATGATTTAGCGAAGTGGACTTTCCATTCCCTTCATCTCCATAGATTATCATAGTTCGCATGTCAGTGAGGCTTTCAACAGCTTTAACACTTTAACCCTTGAAGCGATGAATTAATTTGTAAAAAAGCATCGCAACCGGAGGGTTTTTTCACCTTGAAATCATCATAAATGTCTTAGTTAGCTCTTTCCGATTCATTTGAATACCTATGTTATGGGTCTAAAGCCATCAGAAATATTTTTTGCTCTTACAGTGCGGGGATAGACTTTAGTCGTCAGAATCTGACGTCTACAGACGTCAGATTCTGACGCCTAAAGTCGATCCCCGCGCTGTAAGGGTTAGCCGCCGGTGCCGCATATATTGGCGTTTTCACTCAATTATTACCACATTCAGTACCGCCTTTAAGCATGTTAAAGCCATAATGTGACATCAATCAGCACGATTTGAAATGAGTTGACCACAATTTTGTCAAATCTGAATAATCTTCACTCACTTGAAGTTGTGGATCACGTCAGCGAGACACAACTTCAAGTGTGTGGAAATTACAATTAAATAATTTAACGGTTAAAGGGTTACCAATGATGCTGACAGTGTGCTATGTCACATCACTGCCGCTGAATGTCCTCATGTTGTACCTGAGTGGCACATACTGGGTCAACCGTTGATCCTTAATAGCCACGTCTGTCCTTGGACAATGCCTCATGATAATGTGAACCCAAGTATGATCCTGTAAAAAATAAAAAAGGTATATTAGTGACGTACACTAAGATGAGCAAGTTTATGTAATATGCACAGTAGATAATATGCACAGTATATGCGTCACAAAATTTAAAGTGATCTAAATTACAATCATTAACAACATAAATACCTTTTTGTAAATTAGAAATTGACCAAAGAATTTTAGATAAAATATATAAAGTATTTATTCGTCCAGAGAGTTGCCAGAGTGAAGAGAATTTTTCAGTCCCTTTATCTCCATATAGTGAGGATTTCTATAGTCACATTCGCAATAACCAAGTTGAATAAATTCTACTGATTTCTCAGTCAATCCAATTCTCAATCAATTTAATGCAATTTTACATACACTATTTCCGAGTCATCCTGCGATTAATCTGAAAATTTTGCAAAATTCAGGTATGCTTTGATAAATTAGGCCATTTAACGTGTAATGCAATTCTGAGGCATTCACTACAACGTCATGTTAAAGAGACTTTTAGCTTTACTGTACTTTTCAATGATTTTTTAGTGTGATCGCTGCATCACTCTCGATTGTGCTTGTAAAATTTCATGAAAATTGGTGGCCCATTGACTGAGAAATATGCAAAATTCTTTCATCACGGATAAGGTAAATCCTTCAGTTCGTGGAATATAATATGCTACAGAGAAGAAGCTGTGCTGTTTCTTTGTCTTTTTGACAAAATATGTCAATTCGAAATAAAACATATCTATTGGTAAATGTAGCCGCCAATTCATCTAGTGAAACAAATTATTTCTCTTTTATCACCATATCATAAAAGAGAAATAATTTGTTTCACTAGATGAATTGGCGGCTACATTATTAATTAAATCGTCATCTTATCATATCAAACACTTTAAACTGAATATTTTAGTACGATCATGCTTTTATTGGCTTTGTCTTTCCTTTACTACTTTAACTATACAATATGGGATATTGTAATACCTGGAATTTTCACTTAAATGGCCATACTGGCCGAAAAGTGAAGTAAAGCAAATATTTTACTTACTTTATCACCATGTCAATAGGACACGTGCGTCTATTTCTTCATTGACAAAACTTCTCCATTACACCATGTCCATATATTATCATGGAACGTGTGTCAGTGAGGTTTTCAACAACTTCTACTATATTGTTGACAGGGTGCTCTGCCACATCACTGCCATTTGTTGTAATCATATTGCACCTCAGGGGCACGTACTGCTCCAGACATTGCTCTTCAACTATGTCCGTCCTTGTTATCCCCTTATCGGGTGAGTGAAGGAAAACAGGCTCAATAACTCACCATGCCTTACCACTTCACCTTCAAGTAATAATCTGTACATCATTCATCTCATCAAAAGGCTGCACTGTTTTATTGTAATACATTGTCAATTAAATGACCATTAGTGTCGAAAAATGACGTAAAGCAATAATTTACTACTACTACCTTCTGTGCGGTATAGACCAGTGCGTAGTACAGTCTGGCAATTACAGCACTTCACTTTACTTTTCCTCCCTGGCCATGGGTACTTACCATATACATTGAGTACGTGAGTCACGACTTCCAGCGCTGATCCTTTTTCTTCTGTACTGATACACAGTCTGTGATGTAGTTGTTCTCACTACTTATTGCACTGGCCACTTGGGTTCCAAGTGTCTATTTATCTTAAAGTTGATCAACAGTGGCAGACAGCCCCTCTGACACACCTATCTGAATCCAGCACTGTTTATGCTGATCCTGTGGAGCGTCCTTATCTCTGCCGTGGTGTCATGGCTTCTCGTGTACCAGACGGTTAACTTACCAAATGCTATGTTCATCCTGTTAGTTATGTCTTCTGATGTCATGCTGATCAACCATCTTGTTTACTGAAGTACAGTAGTCATTATTTAACCTTTTTTAACATACTTTTGTTACACAATACCCGAGTCTCCGGACGTCTGGGCATGCACTCTTATGAAAAGCATTGATTTACTAGTACTACTCCTACTTTTCAATAAAAGTCACCTAAATGGCCGTTGTGGTCGAGAAGTGAGGTTGATCTACAATTTCACTTACTTTATTCCTCCTTCACACCTCCTACTCTGCGGCATAGTGTGCTAAGTGATGTCATATTGAGGTGGCAGCTCTTTTCTGAACAGGGGGGGGGGGGGGGGGTTCAGATATTGTTACTCTGGGGACTATCTGACCCGAGGATAGCAGAGCCGCTTTTGAACAAAAACAACGAGACCTTGGACGTCTTTTTTTGGTCTTTTTACTTTACCACTTTTTCTGTGCAACATTGATATTATTTTAGTCTGAATTGTCAAAATGAATTGTCATACTGGCCGAAAAGTGTTGCAAAGAAACGTTCTAACTTACTTATGCACGACACAATGTGATGAGTGATGTCATATTCAGGGGGCAGCGCCCTTTCTAAATCTCAACAGGGGGGTCCTTTTAACAATGTCACCTAAATGACCATTAGTGCCGAAAAATGACGTAAAGCAATACCTTACTACTAATAATTATTGTATTACAATGTCACTTAAATAATCATTACTGGCGAAAAGTGATGTGAAGCATATTATACTACTACTGGGTACCATGCCATTGGCTTCCCTAGACATGCCCATATTACAATGTCACTTAAATGACCATTTGTGGCGAAAAGTGACTTAACACAATAATTCACTACCACTACTAGACATGCCCAGAACCCCTTAATGGGCGAGTGAAGGAAGTCATACGCAACAACCCACCATGTCCTATTACCCCACCCTCACGTCATCATCTGTACATCATTCATCTCATCAATAAGCTGCAATGTTTCTAGAGTATCACAATGTCCCTTAAATGACCATTAATGCTGGGAAAATGACGTAAAGTAATAATTTACTACTACTACAACCGTCCTGAGTAGAGTCATACATGACGGCGGAAACATGCTGTGCTGATGACTCAAAAGTGTGATTTACAAATATTCAGAACACATTTTTTGTTCCTTAATTGCTACTTATTGGATACGTAATTCGGTGACCCAGCAAACACGAGATGTTGGCCCAACGTTGGTTTACTGTTGGCCCACCGTCTACGACGCCGGCCCAACAGTAAACCAGCGTTGGGCCAACGTCTCATGTTTGCTGGGGATCCTTTAGTCGCTGCTGGGTAATGTCCTTTATGTTCCCCTTTGCCTCTTAGTAACCCTCTGTAGTATGCTATCCTGCTAGTAACATAACTACATGGTGAGCGGTGCACGTACTGCACTGTATGAGGCATTAGCTAGGCAACCCTAGTGCAGGGACCTAGGGGGTCAGGATAGAAGGCTGTATCAACCATCAGGTAAATGGGACCTAGGAGATCGAGATGGAAGGCTGTAGGAACCATCAGGTACATGGGACCTATGTCAGGATAGAAGGATGTATGAAGTTCAACCATCAGGTACACGGGATAGAAGGCTGTATGAACCATCAGTAACAGGAACCTACGTCAGGATAGAAGGCTGTATGAACCATCAGGTACACGGGATGGAAGGCTGTATGAACCATCAGGAACAGGAACCTACGTCAGGATAGAAGGCTGTATGAACCATCAGGTACACGGGATGGAAGGCTGTATGAACCATCAGGAACAGTAACCTACGTCGAGATGGAAGGCTGTATTAACCATCAGGTAAACGGATCAAGGTCAGGGTAGAAGGCTGTATGAATCATCAAGTACAAGGACAGGTAGAAGGACCTGGTGGGTCTAAAACGAATACTATTTAAGAAGTGTGTTATTTATCTGCTGTTTTGTTTATTCTATATTTTTTTTATTAAAATAAGAGCTTAACGGTTAAACTATATAAGACCTTAGTGACACAAGGGTTAAACTATATAAGACCTTAATAACACAAGGTTTAAACTATATAAGATCTTAGCGACACAAGGGTTAAACTATAATTATAAGATCTTAGTGGCACAAGAGTATACTATTGACACAAATTTTAGGTTTATAAATATATTTTCAACCACGAGGAGTGCAATGAAATAAATAATTTAATTATATACTTTTTTTTATCACAGTGGGGTCAATCAGTGAACATTATGCCCAGAGCACGCGGCGACGTAGCCCCTTTAAAATATTGCTTATCATTTATATGTTCTAGTCATGTTTTGTGTCATAACATATCATAATGTATGTGACATACTAATAAACATTAACTTGGTGCAATGTTCGCACCCTAGTGTGGACTATGGCCGCTATTCGATAACTAAAAAATGTTGTTGGTGCCATATTTTTTCGTCAGTAGGCCTAATGGATATAGATACATCATACATCCAGACCCATAGCCTAATTCAGTCACAACTTACAAAAAATAAATCTACCCTTGAATTTTTTTTTATAATAATAATAGGCCCACATGTAATATTATATTATATATTATTGTACATTATTACATTATTATTACATCAAAATTGGAAACCTCCGCCGACATTAATGAGCATAAGGTGGGTAGGGTGGGGTTTATCCTTGGCCCGAGACACCCCTGGTAAAAGTCTCATGCAAATTCGTGTGATTTGGATCGTAATCCAGACACTTGATCTGGATCTTGATTTCTAAAAAGTAATGGAGTCAGTGCTCCTTGGCCTGAGGCACGCCTGGTAAAAGTTGCATGCGAATCTATATCATATTAGGCGTATATTATATTACTCGGTATATTATATTGTTTCAATGTTTTTCTCCGGCGTTGATTGCGAAGAGTTCAATGTCATTCACCAGATGGCGCTACCTGGGGTGTCATGAGAGAGGGTCTCAGCGACCTCGAGAGCAGCGAGCCTTGTGCGGGAAGATGCGTTATCCGTGCGTCATGAGTTTCGTATCCCATTGTAGCCTGAATATTTTAAAATCAAATGTTGATTGCTTGACTTGTAATAATAATTTTTCATGAATGTACACTGTTTCAGACTGGTGCTACCCAGCTAACATGAGACGCTGGCCCAACGTTGCTTTACTGTTGGCCCACCGTATACGACTAGTAAACGAAGACACAATTTCCAAAACTTTTGATATTATTCCTCACAATGACAGTACAGGTTTTGTATTCTTGCGAAATTCCACAGTGTACACGAATTCTCACGTAAACATGGTAAATGCATAAGAAACCAATTACTCATTATCATCAACAACACACCTTTATTAATGTTAAGTCAAATAATTACACATAGTCTAACTGGCTCTAGTGAATACATTAAAAAATATGTATTGGTAAATATATTACCGTATGTAATATTAATCACTGTCGTATATGTAACATGTTGGACCATAATTGATTTCTAATTCTCCTCTTTCATAATTTTCTTGTTCGTTTTGATGATACCAAAAGGTTGAACCTAACACTCGTACTAACGCTTTACCCGCCAAATTACTCAATTTGAATTTTCACTCATTTGAAGTTGTGTCTCGCTGACGCGATCCACAACTTTAAGTGAGTGAAAATTATTCTGATTTGACTAAACGGAGGTCAACTATTTTCAAATCTTGCTGATTGATGTCAGGTTTTATCTTAAACATTTTTAAAAGCTGACATGTAATGTCCTAATAACAAATGTATAAAACGAATATAATCGGGACCAGCGGTTTAAGGGTTAAACATGTTAAATTCTCTGATTCGACCTTTTGATTCCATTGGAGCTATTTAAATCAAATGATCCGTAATATTCTGCCGTGCGGAGCCAAAGGGCAGTATCTCCTAACTTTGCAAGTTGGCAGTTACTTCCTTAGGGCTTTGCAAAGCAGTATAGGTCTAGTTATGACAAACTGGCCTACAGTCTTGTTGGAACAACCGTTTTATGATCATTTTGCTATATCCCAATATCTATATATAAATCTATATGTATGTATACGCTTAGTCAGTTATGTATGTATTTATTTATCATTTAATTATTTGTATATTAGTGTTTGTTTCATAATCATTGACCCCTATATTTTAAAATTATTTGTCTTTTGTGAAAGGTGGCCATATTGGTAGTGACATTTTTTTTATCTTAACTAAGGTCTTTTGACTGTTATTTGTACATTTATTTTGTACTTTATTTTGTTTGGTCTAATACATTTTCTTCTTCTTTGCGACTTAAAACTTCAAGTGGGTAATTACTTGTATTTGTACTATTTAAATGAACATTAAACATGTTCCAAACTAACAGTTTAAATGATGATTTATCCCTCAAATGTTCTTGTTTAAAAGTCAAGTAAAAAGGCTGAAATGGCGATAGGCGCACTAGTACTTTACTTTAACCCCCACTATACAGGGCGGGGATCGACGCAGAATCTGTGTAGAATCCAGAATGTACATCCAGGATTAATGATGATTTAAATGAATGTTATTAAAACAATGCTGCATGAACGTGTGACACAAGGGAGACCAGTCCACGCAGGAGTAGATTTGATTATGAACTATATAATTAGACAATCACATATTGTAGATCTCGTAATTTTCGCGTGTTCAAATTTTCGCGAAGTTTAGAATTCGCTGATTTTCATTCTTCTTTAGTAGCGCTATTATAATAATTTTCGCGAGATTTTTTAATTCGCGAAAATGAAACCTCGCCAATATTACCAGATCTACAGTATTATTGTATAAGAGTAGATAAATATGGATATAACTAGTATGTATACATGAATGTAATATGTGCACCAGCAGATACAGAAGCAACTGGTACACCCCAGAGATCAAAGGGCTAAGCATATGTTATTATCAATTCTATGCACGACGCACATAGTTGGTCACTTACATTTAATAAGGCGGGGGCCATATAACTCATGAACCATGAACCAGGCAAGCTGCCCAATGTATTTATTCTGTTTACGATTGGTTTAAACAGAATTTATTTCACAAAAGGATTACAGACCTCAATTGCCACAAATTGCGCTCCTTGACATAATATATAAGTAACACAAAATATATAACTGAGTCAAACATGGAAAAAATTTACATGAAAAAAGATTATACAATGAGATTATAAAATGTATGAGTTGCTACTATAAAAGAGTTGCTACGATGATGGAATATTGAAGATGGTTATGAAAATCTGCGACGGGAATATATGAAATCGTGCAATATTTTAAATAGTATGTGGTTGGTATGGTGGTCTATGTTTTCTGAACTTAACAATACAATTATTTCAACTTGTTTTTTATTTTGTAATATATCGGCAGAAAGTATACGGTTCAGATCTTGGGTCAATGGTTGACGAGGGACAGCATAGGCTACACACACAAACATATATGGTATGGGTCTTCTTTATAAATATATTCTTCATCTAACGAAGTAGTCAGGGCCCATTTTTTAAATTTCTGACTTGTTAAGGCATTTTTTAGTAGAATTTGGCATGCGGTTGCCCTTACACAATTTGGGTACGCTGATTCCAAATCTGCCCCATGCCAAGCTCTATTTTGTCTTTTTCCTACTTAGAATTCAAAAACAAAATGGCCGCTAAAATTTGTAAAAATATCACAACTGTAGGCCTACATCACGGCTTGGCTCACAATGAACACAAAACATCATTTCGATGTCTAACATAACATTTTTGGGGTCAGGGAATTGAGTTATGATGTTTCCGAAGGTCATATAACTACCATTTTTATTAAACAGTGGCCGCTAGAGGACAAAATCCAAAATGGCCGCCACTGCCACGTAATGTGCCTTAACTTTGCTTCCAAATAACGTAGAAATGTGTTTTTGGTGTCTACATATAGGTTTCTCACACATAGGAAACCAATTCAGAGCCGCGATAACATCTATTAATAATATTTCACAAAGTTATGGGGAACAAAACAGATGTTGCGCCAGAAAAACGACACATTGTAGTCCAGTGTAATGATTTATTTAAAGCCATTTTCTCACATTCAGAAGTCGAGGGAAACCAAAGTAAGAGGCATTTTGTAAGAATGTTTAGATTAGAAACAAAAAATATTTTATGATTGTTGATCCCTGCCTGGCACTAGATAACCTGTCGCTCACCATATATCCGATCTGGGCCTATTGGTTTGTGGCATTTGTAATATCCACTTGTATCGTGCTTTTACAGTAGAGAATAAATCAATTAAGGTAATTTAAATGGCCATTGGCCAAGAGTAGCACCCTTGGGCCAAGCCCTATACCAGGTTTGTGCAAAACATGAAATTGAGCCATCAAGGTCGTCTGCATAGCCATGACAATGATGACACGCATACATGTTCCGTTCTGTTAGTATAATCCACTTTATATATTGTGCTGGTCAAAACGTGCACATCACATACAAAATTTGCTTCTTAATCAGATGGACAATTTACATAATATAATCATCTTCGGTTTTATATTTTTGGCCAGAAAAAAGACCATAGAATAGCCAGGCAATGCGTTGATAACACAGTTATCAGACAGATATAAATGAACGGATAACGTCACAGCCATCGACTCAGAGATCCACACAAAATGTAATGTACACATTATATATCTACTCCTCCAACCTCAAACAAGGATGAGATAGATGATGGCACCGCCAATGACAATGATAACATACAGTTACAGTAAAAATATGTAATTTAGTGCAGAAGTTGACTTATATATGTTTTGAGCATATGGCATCAATGATTGAGGACACCCGAAATCCAAACAGAGCAGTGAAGATGGAGCTATCCACAAATATTATTTCCTAGGGTAATGCTCATTTGCTAAGGTAATGTTGGAAATAATTTTTTTATGAATATATTATGTACATACATCATTTGCAGACGATGTTAGTAACTGTCCATACTGTTGCCAACTCAATGCTATATTGTGTCATAAACAAGTCCCCAGAGATTATTGGGTACACTGTTGCAACAAGAGAGGATGCAGAATATGTGGTAATAGGGGTCATATACATTGATGTATACCGTTTGTAACACGATCAGGATGTTTTCATGCAGATTACCATAAAATACAGAAATTGTCAGATACTGATTTTAGAATTGATGCTGAAGCCTTTGAGACGATTGAATGGTATATTTTACGATAAATGTTACCAGCTCTAGGTTAACACAGCTAAGCATTGTTATTGGATGAGAAAATTGTAAAAGCAGAATGAGCAGTTCCTACAACTACCACATTGTCAGTATCTGACAGTTTGACTGTCGTGATAACATTTTCCGTTTATGGCTGAATGAAATTGACATCTTTACCAAGTATGGCAAATTTGAACATTACATTTATTATATTTCTGCAAACTGAAACTGCATTGCCCTCCTCCCTGGTTCTGTGCTTTATCTGTAATATATTCTTTCATGTAATATACAGTCTGAATGGAACTGTTTTTCGATATAGCATACATGTGTCTTGCATAGATTATTAGACGATCAATGTTAATTACATAATAACCAAAGTAATAGATACGCTATGTTAACCCTTTAACCGCCAAATTATTCAATCTGAATTTTCACTCACTTGAAATTGTGTCTCGCTGTCGCGATCCACAACTTCAAGTGAGTGAAAATTATTCAGATTTGACAAATGGGGGTCAACTGTTTTCAAATCTTCCTGATTGATGTCATATTTTATCTTTAAAAGGTGGTACTTAATGTGAAAATAAAAAAAATGAAAACCCGAATATATGCGACACCTGCGGTTAAAGGGTTAATGAAAATTAATCTGCTATGTCTGTAGGAGACCTCTAGTTATTAGGGGCCTAAATATCTTTACATCCATCATATCATGTCATCACTTTATATATGGTAAGACTTATTGTCTCTTACATTTATACCTCCTGCAAAACTGAACCTATTGGGCAACTGTATATTATTTGAGAGTGAGAGCTTAGAACTATGAATGACCAGAACCTACTGATTCAATACACATCCCACCAAACCACGACCACATATAGAAAGTTTCTGTATTTTATATGAAAACATCCTGATCGCGTTACAAACGGTATCAATGTATCTTACCCTAATTACCACATATTCTGCATCCTATCTTGTTGCAACAGTGTACCAATAATCTCTGGGGACTTGTTTATGACACAATATAGCATTGAGTTGGGGCCAGTTACTAACATCGTCTGAAGATTGTGTATGTTCATAATATATTCATAAAAAAGTTCATAATCAATCTTTTCAACATTACCCTAGCAAATGAGCATTGCCCTAGGAAATGATATTTGGGGATAGCTCCATCTTCTCTGCACTGTTTGGATTTCAGGTGTCCTCAACCATTAATCTCATATGCTCAAAACATAATATATTAGTCAACTTCTGCATTAAATTACATATTTTCGAGATCAAGTAACGATATCAAGTTAGAGGAGTAGATATATGTGTAGGCCTACATTACATGGTTGTGCGGATCTTCAAGTCATTTATTTATATCTGTCTGAAAACTGTGTTATCACCGCATTACCTGGCTATTGTATGGTATCTTTTCTGGCATTACCTGGCTATTGTATGGTATCTTTTCTGGCCAAAAATATAAAACCGAAGATGATTATATTATGTAAATTGTCAATCCGATTAAGAAACATATTTTTTATGTGATGTGCACGTTTTGACCAGCACAATATATAAAGTGGATTATACTATCAGAACGGAACATGTATGCGTGTCATCAATGTCATGGTTATGCAGACCACCTTGATGGATCAACTTCATGTTTTGCTCAAACCTAGTATATAGGACTTGGCTCAAGGGTGCCACCCGTGGCCAATGGTTAAATTACCCTAATTGAATTATTCTCTATTGTAAAAAGCACGATGCAGGTGGATATCACATAGGCCACAAACCAATAGGCCTAGAGGTGATATATGGTGAGCGACAGGTTATCTAGTGTCGGGCAGTGATCAACAATCAAAAAATATCTTTGTCAGTAATCTAAACATTCTTACAAAATGCCTCTTGCGTTGGTTTCCCTCGGCTTCTGAATGTGAAAAAATGGCTTTTAAAGAAAATATTACACTGGACTACAATGTGTCGTTCTGGCGCAACATTTCTTTTGTTCCCCATAACTTCGTGAAATATTGATAATAGATGTTATTGCGGCTCTGAATTGGTCTCCTTGGTGTGAGAAACCTATATGTAGACACCAAAAACACACGTCTACGTTATTTAGAAGCACTGTTAAAGCACATTACGTTGCAGTGGCGGCCATTTTTGATTTTTCCCTCTAGCGGCCACTGTTTAATAATAATGGTAGCTATATGACGTTCGAAAACATCCTAACCGAATTCCCTGACCCCAAAAATGTTATTTTAGACACCGACATGATGTTTTTGCGTTCATTGTGAGCCAAGCCGTGATGTACAGCTGTGACATTATTACAAATTTGGCGGCCATTTTGTTTTTAAATTTTGGGCAGGAAAAAGGCAAAAAAGAGCTTGGCATGGGGCAGATTTGGAATCAGCATATCCGAATTGTGTAAAAACAACTGCATGACAAATTCTACTAAAAAATGCCTTACAAACTTTAAGAATGCACTTTTTTTTAAAATAGGCCCTGACTAAAGACCCATATCATATATTTTTTACGACTAACGACCATGAACTAGGCGGTAACCGCGCCGTTGAACAAACGGATACCGCCCAGGTTAATGTAAGAACAGTTTGAATTAGCCAGAAATATCACTAGAGTGACATCAGGTTGAGCGCTGTCACGAGTTACCTGTCATGTCACATCAATAGTTACAATTGATTGTGTTCATCGTTACTTTGTGCTCGCATTACGGTTTGGGATGAAATAGGTGTGTTGGCAAGGTCGCAGGACAAGCCCCGAGCTCACAATCTGACGCATGTGACGTCATAATCTGATAATACTGACCTACAAAGTCGATCCCTGCAGTCTAGGAATAAAATATTTATAATGGTCATGGGGGGGATGGGTGTCACCTCCGCGTGGTCCCCCCTGTTGCAGAAACGCTGGCGACATCCTTCGCTGCTAAATCATCGCCAGATCATTATCAGGAAAAATTTCGAAAGATTAGGGACAAGGAGGAGGAGAACACATTGGACTTTGAGTCAGATAATGACGAAAAGTACAATGTTAATTTCTCTAAACGAGAACTAATTAAATCTATCGCTCAGGCAACTGATTCGGCAACTGGCCCTGATGAAATTCACTACCAGTTTCTGAAACATTTGCCTGATGTATCACTTGATCTGTTGCTTCTACTCTTGAATGATCTGTGGCAATCTCAGGATTTCCCAGATGGATGGAGAGAAGCAACAGTGATCCCGATCCCTAAACCTGGAAAAAATCGAACAGATCCTAATAATTATAGGCCGATAGCATTGACAAGTTGTCTTTGCAAAATCATGGAGCGCATGATCAATCATCGTCTCACATGGTTTTTACAAGACAATCACATAATAACTAAATATCAATGTGGTTTTCAAAAAGGAAAGAGCACCACAGACCATTTGGTCAGACTTGAGACTTATATCCGTCAAGGTTTTGTTAAAAATCAACATACAGTTGGAGTATTTTTTGATTTAGAAAAGGCCTATGATACCACATGGAAGGGTGGTATCATGAAAGATCTTCATGAAATGGGCCTGAAGGGTAGATTACCCTTATTCATTGATAATTTTTTAAAGGGGAGAAAATTTAAAGTCCGCTTGGACAACACCCACTCTTCACTAAATCCACAGGAGGAGGGTGTCCCACAAGGTAGTATCCTTTCACCAACTCTATTTACCGTTAAAATAAACAGTATAATTGATTCTTTACCACAAGATATTGAAAAATCATTATATGTTGATGATCTGGCTGTTTACTGCCAGTCAAGCAATATGGCAATAATTGAGCGGCGCCTGCAAGGCTGCCTGGATAAGTTGGTGACTTGTGCGGATGAGAACGGCTTTAAATTTTCTCCCACAAAAACTTTATGTGTACATTTTTGCAAAAAAAATGGCTTACAGCCTGAGCCTAATCTCAAACTATATGGACAACAGCTTCCTGTTGAAGAGCAGGTCAAATTTCTTGGTCTGTTTTTCGACAAGAAGCTCAGTTTTATTCCACACATCAAATATATGAAAGATAAGTGTAGGAAAGCATTACAATTACTACGAGTTATATCCAGCAAGGATTGGGGTGGTGACCGGACAACCTTACTGAGGATTTACCGGTCTCACATCAGATCCAAACTGGATTATGGTTGTATTGTTTATGGTTCAGCGAGACGATCGTACTTAGCAGTACTTGATCCAATCGCGAACCAAGGTTTGAGATTATGCTCAGGGGCATTTCGAACATCACCCATCGAAAGTCTTCAGGTGGAGACCGGTGAGCCCTCTTTAGAGACTCGCCGGTTGAAGCTGAGCCTGCAATACTATATGAAGATGAAAGCAAATCCTGAGAACCCGGCATACTCGTGTGTTGTCAACCCAGAGTACAAGAGACTGTTTAATAACAAGCCAGGGACTATACCTACTTTGGGTATAAGGCTTCAACCCCATCTGGAGGACATGGAGGTGGAGCTCGACGCAATTAGCGTTGTGCGCTCACCAGAATGTCCACCCTGGCTTCTCCAGCAGCCTAATATACTTTTTAACCTCTCAGATCTAAGGAAAGGAGACACCTGTCCCCTTGTCTTCCAGAGCATGTTGCTAGAGCTATTTTGTAGATTTCCGAAGCACCGGAAGGTGTATACTGACGGATCAAAGGAAGACAAGAGGACAGCTATGTCCTTTGTCTGTGATGATCATGAATTTAGTTGTCGTATCAACGATGAGGCTTCAATTTGCACAGCAGAGCTGTTAGCTATTGAAGCTGCCATCGAATACATATGGGATAGTAATGACGAGGAGTTCATGATCGTCACAGACTCGCTATCTTCATTGCAGGCTCTTAAGAGTCAAAAACTCAACAACCCAATTGTTTCCAATATTTTGCATATGTGTCACTACTTGTCTGGGCACAAGGACATTATTTTTTGCTGGGTACCCAGCCATATTGGAATACAGGGTAATGAACGGGCTGATGTTTTGGCCAAGGCTGCCCTGGATAAGACAAAACAGTTTTATTATATACCATATACTGATTTCAAGTATAACATCTCGGTCTACCTTGATGACATTTTGCAAGGTGAATGGAACATCAATGTCACCAGCAAATTGTTCGAGGTACAACCAATCATTAAGCGATCTTTTACACCAATGGAACGCCGAAGAGATGATGTTGTCTTATGCAGGGCCAGAATTGGCCATGCCTATTTCACAAACGGCTATTTATTGAGAGGAGAATTGCGACCTATGTGCTGCAATACTCGTCTCACTGTAAGACATGTCCTTCTCAGTTGTGCGAAATATGCGCACATCAGAAGGAAGTATTTTGCATTTAATTCCTTATTTGAGCTATTCAGGGACACCCCTGCTGGTTTTATTATTCAGTTCCTTCGGGAATGTAACCTATATTACATGTTTTAATTATTAGACATAAGACTTTTTACACAATCACTCCAATTTCATGGAGATATAGTGACTTGATAAGTCGTTCATTTTATAATCACTTCATATTTTACATTATTTATACTGATATTTTTATAATCATTAAACTGTGTTATAGTGCAGGCGCTACAACATGTCATCAGACTCGTTACATATAGGTGCCAGGAGCATCGTCATCTTATCATATCAAACATTTTAAACTGAATATTTTAGTACGATCATGCTTTTATTGGCTTTGTCTTTTCTTTACTACTTCAACTATACAATATGGGATATTGTAATACCTGGAATTTTCACTTAAATGGCCATACTGGCCGAAAAGTGAAGTAAAGCATTTTACTTACTTACTATGATCAATCATCGTCTCACATGGTTTTTACAAGACAATCACATAATAACTAAATATCAATGTGGTTTTCAAAAAGGAAAGAGCACCACAGACCATTTGGTCAGACTTGAGACTTATATCCGTCAAGGTTTTGTTAAAAATCAACATACAGTTGGAGTATTTTTTGATTTAGAAAAGGCCTATGATACCACATGGAAGGGTGGTATCATGAAAGATCTTCATGAAATGGGCCTGAAGGGTAGATTACCCTTATTCATTGATAATTTTTTAAAGGGGAGAAAATTTAAAGTCCGCTTGGACAACACCCACTCTTCACTAAATCCACAGGAGGAGGGTGTCCCACAAGGTAGTATCCTTTCACCAACTCTATTTACCGTTAAAATAAACAGTATAATTGATTCTTTACCACAAGATATTGAAAAATCATTATATGTTGATGATCTGGCTGTTTACTGCCAGTCAAGCAATATGGCAATAATTGAGCGGCGCCTGCAAGGTTGCCGGGATAAGTTGGTGACTTGTGCGGATGAGAACGGCTTTAAATTTTCTCCCACAAAAACTTTATGTGTACATTTTTGCAAAAAAAATGGCTTACAGCCCGAGCCTAATCTCAAACTATATGGACAACAGCTTCCTGTTGAAGAGCAGGTCAAATTTCTTGGTCTGTTTTTCGACAAGAAGCTCAGTTTTATTCCACACATCAAATATATGAAAGATAAGTGTAGGAAAGCATTACAATTACTACGAGTTATATCCAGCAAGGATTGGGGTGGTGACCGGACAACCTTACTGAGGATTTACCGGTCTCACATCAGATCCAAACTGGATTATGGTTGTATTGTTTATGGTTCAGCGAGACGATCGTACTTAGCAGTACTTGATCCAATCGCGAACCAAGGTTTGAGATTATGCTCAGGGGCATTTCGAACATCACCAATCGAAAGTCTTCAGGTGGAGACCGGTGAGCCCTCTTTAGAGACTCGCCGGTTGAAGCTGAGCCTGCAATACTATATGAAGATGAAAGCGAATCCTGAGAACCCGGCATACTCGTGTGTTGTCAACCCAGAGTACAAGAGACTGTTTAATAACAAGCCAGGGACTATACCTACTTTGGGTATAAGGCTTCAACCCCATTTGGAGGACATGGAGGTGGAGCTCGACGCAATTAGCGTTGTGCGCCCACCAGAATGTCCACCCTGGCTTCTCCAGCAGCCTAATATACTTTTTAACCTCTCAGATCTCAGGAAAGGAGACACCTGTCCCCTTGTCTTCCAGAGCATGTTGCTTGAGTTATTTTGTAGATTTCCGAGGCACCGGAAGGTGTATACTGACGGATCAAAGGAAGACAAGAGGACAGCTATGTCCTTTGTCTGTGATGGTCATGAATTTAGCTGCCGCATTAACGATGAGGCTTCAATTTGCACAGCAGAGCTGTTAGCTATTGAAGCTGCCATCGAATACATCTGGGATAGTAGTGACGAGGAGTTCATGATCATCACAGACTCGCTATCTTCATTGCAGGCTCTTAAGAGTCAAAAACTCAACAACCCAATTGTTTCCAATATTTTGCATATGTGTCACTACTTGTCTGGGCACAAGGACATTGTTTTTTGCTGGGTACCCAGCCATATTGGAATACAGGGTAATGAACGGGCTGATGTTTTGGCCAAGGCTGCCCTGGATAAGACAAAACAGTTTTATTATATACCATATACTGATTTCAAGTATAACATCTCTGTCTACCTTGATGACATTTTGCAAGGTGAATGGAACATCAATGTCACCAGCAAATTGTTCGAGGTACAACCAATCATTAAGCGATCTTTTACACCAATGGAACGCCGAAGAGATGACATTGTCTTATGCAGGCCTATTTCACAAACGGCTATTTATTGAGAGGAGAATTGCGACCTATGTGCTGCAATACTCGTCTTACTGTAAGACATGTCCTTCTCAGCTGTGCGAAATATGCGCACATCAGAAGGAAGTATTTTGCATTTAATTCCTTATTTGAGTTATTCAGGGACACCCCTGCTGGTTTTATTATTCAGTTCCTTCGGGAATGTAACCTATATTATATGTTTTGATTATTAGACTCAGACTTGTAGTTTTTACACAATCACTCCAATTTCATGGAGATATAGTGACTTGATAAGTCGTTCATTTTATAATCACTTCATATTTTACATTATTTATACTGATATTTTTATCTCATTAAACTGTGTTATAGTGCAGGCGCTACAACATGTCATCAGACTCGTTACATATAGGTGCCAGGAGCATCGTCATCTTATCATATCAAACATTTTAAACTGAATATTTTAGTACGATCATACTTTTATTGGCTTTGTCTTTCCTTTACTACTTTAACTACAATATGGGATATTGTAATACCTGGAATTTTCACTTAAATGGCCATACTGGCCGAAAAGTGAAGTAAAGCATTTTACTTACTTACTTACTTACTTACTAGGTCCCCCCTGGGCAACTTCATAGAAGGCCAAGCACACCCAAACGTTTTATTAATATTGTGTTTTTCTCACGTAATTACATATGGGTCTAGAGTATTTTGCATTACTTTTCAATCTATATTAAATCGGTTTGGCGGTAAATACAGAGCATAGTCATTGGTTTGTGATGTTCAATATGATCTGAATCGGTATGTGGATGTGTGTCTAACGTTCTATTAGTATACGGGACTGTCTTAAGTATTTCTATTGTATGTATTCGTTTTTGTAAATGGTTTCTCTTTGGCATCCTGGTGTTGGACGGGATGTCCGAAAGAAACCATTGTCATATAATTAGTTTTTCATTTCATTGTTTTAATGGTTTCTCTGTGGCATCCTGGCGGATAATGCAGCATGTCATAGAGAAGCCATTGCCGTACAATTAGCCTGTGGTGACTTACGGTGTCCTCACGGTTCGTGATCGCTCTGTGATGTCCTCCAATATCACAGACCTTATTACCAACTGTGGGGGCACTGTAAGTCTTTAATTTTTGAAAAATGTTTGTGATTTAATGATTTCTCTGGCCATACTGGCCGAAACGTGAAGTAAAGAAGACATTTACTTACTTACTTAATGGTTTCTCTGTTCATTGTTTATGTCATTCATATTTATGTCTAAATGGGTTTACTTTTTTTGAATATAGTATATAGTATTATAGTATATATTATATATTTGTTTTGACAATGACACTGTTTTGACTTAGACTTGTAGTTTTTACACAATCACTCCAATTTCATGGAGATATAGTGACTTGAAAAGTCGTTCATTTTATAATCACTTCATATTTTACATTATTTATACTGATATTTTTATACCCATTAAACTGTGTTGTAGTGCAGGCGCTTTAACATGTTATCAGACTCGATACATATAGGTGCCAGGAGCATCGTCATCTTATCATATCAAACACTTTAAACTGAATATTTTAGTACGAACATGCTTTTATTAGCTTTGTCTTTCCTTCACTACTTTAACTATACAATATGGGATATTGTAATACCTGGAATTTTCACTTAAATGGCCATACTGGCCGAAAAGTGAAGTAAAGCAAATATTTTACTTACTTACTTTATAATGGTCATAACATAGGTAAAGTTATTCGAATGAAGCGGACAGAGCTTACTAAAAAACCTTTGGTCGCCATGGTTTCAGCTTAATACACAAATATTTCAGCGTTTTAATAGTTAAGGGCTCACAGTGACTGCGGACTCACATGGCAGAGTATCCAGTTAAGGGCTCACAGTGACTGCGGACTCACATGGCAGAGTATCCAGTTAAGGGCTCACAGTGACTGCGGACTCACATGACAGAGTATCCAGATGGTCATGTTTAGCAACATGTAGATAACAAGTGTCATAGTTATTGGGATAAGCTCGAAAGCTCCACAGAGCAAAATCTCTGATTAGGTATCTATTTTAACTTTATGTCATAGTTATTGTTACATTTATATATTTAGCTATTTATTTACTTTTAAATAGCATAGGCCTACTCAATGTCGTACTTTTTTATTTGAACAGTGTATCATAGAGATTTGGCCTTCGTCAGAAAAGCTGTATTTCCTCACAGAGCTTTGACTCAAAGAAAATCATCCATGTTGCTCGTTTCATTTGTGTGAAATACAACTATGTACTTTATCCTACCTCTTAATAGCAGACAATTAATACTCTAACGTTATTCTACGACTATGTTAAGAATTTGGAAATCAAAGGATGCAAATGGTAACGTTTCTTTCTAGAACATATTTCGCCCAAGATTTTTTATATTTTTGTGAAAGACGCGCGCCGGCGACGCCCCCTTTGGATCCACCACTGGCTGTGCATGATGTGTAACTTACAGTTACCCCCCCCCCGAAATTCCCGTATTTCCTATTTTTGACATGGAATCAGGAATTTCTTCCCTATATCTAGCCTAACTGGTGAATGCGCAGCAGAAAAATTTAAAAAAACTTTGCAGTTCTAGACTATGAACATGTTTACAACATAATGGTCATATTAAGAAGCCAAAAATAAAATCACCGATTTTTTCATGATTTTAGCCTGGGCCTGTCCCTTTAACTATAACTTTTAAAATGTTGACTTACTATGTCTCATGACATGCATTTATTTCAAATTAGGCATGTTAGACAGATATTTCCAGATATTACGCGTATTGAAGTCAATAATAGCCGCATGTTTGTCGGCCATTTTGAACTTGATCGAGTTGAATTTTTTAGACCATATCCCTCCTTGAAGCCGCACATCTTGTAATGGTCTAGCCATCTTCCACAGTCTTCCAGATATTACGCATATTAGCCTAAAGCCAATAATGGCCACAAGTCGCCCATTTTGAATTTGATCGGATTGATTTTTTTTAGGGCATATCCCTCCCTGAAACCGTATATTTTGTCAATAGTAATGTCCATGCAGCTGTCTGGCAATATTTTCCAGATATTACGCATGTTAAAGTCAATAATTACCGCAAGTCACCCCTTTTGAATTTGATCAAGTTGAAATTTTTGTGAATATCACTCTCTGAAACCGCATGGTTTGTTCTATAATAATGGCCGGTCTAACTATTTGGCACGGTTTTCCAGATATCACGCATATTTAAAAAAGCAGACATCTTGGCCGCCGGTTTTTTTGCCGATGCACGCCCGATTTCGAACTCATCCGAGCTATTGGTGAAATTGATGTATGATATATATTTTGGAGCGATACATACAAATTGTTGAGGGAATCGAGTTAACGAGAGAAGTTGTAGGTCAAGGAAAAGATCAAGGTCAGAGATGTCACAGAAAAGTCAAAGATGAACTCGACTAAGGGCTAGACATAATTAACTTGTACCTGTAGGTCCAGTAATGTGAAACAAGTTATTCTGTGAAACGCAGTGACGTCAAAACAAGGTTATATAAGAACCCTCCCCCATACTTCATTGTATTAGCCAGCTCGGTGAAAACAAAGGAGGTCGAGGTCATTGAGTTTCACAGAGTGGCCTAAAAAGGGGATCTCAGCCCATCACTGATAATAGGTGATAGCAAACCAGCACTGTAAATAACTCAGTCGGTCAATCGGTTTGTCGGTGTCGGTTGGGCGGTCAGTCAATCAGTCAGTCAGTCAGTCAGTCAGTCAGTCAGTCAGTCAGTCAGTCAGTCAGTCAGTCAGTCAGTCAGTCAGTCAGTCAGTCAGTCAGTCAGTCAGTCAGTCAGTCAGTCAGTCGGTTGAAAAATAGCATTAACTTTCATGTTGACAGGATTTTAAATTTGATAAAGTTATCTGATTGTATTGCCTATGGCGATGTTCACAATGCTGCTTGACCTTTAAGTTGCATAAAAAGTCCTTGGTTACACGTAATACCACCTTCGTCTTCAAATGTGTTATGAACATGATAGTTATATAGGTTATGTGAAATATATATATCCCGCCTAAAGTCTTAAACAATGAAAAAATACAATTCTGGAGTCTCGCTTACCTAAAAATCCTTGATGTAAATCACTTATTTTTTCAGCATTTCGAGAAAAATCAACATTCACTGGAGAGACAATGTGCTGTTTTTTGCCAAATTAATATCTAACTAATCGATTCAAAATCTGAGATATTATCAGTAAGTAGCAACACTAATGCATGTTCAACATCAAATTTGATTTTAAATTAGCAACGTGTTGATTTATTAGAAAAAGGAATTATGTTTCAATATCCTGGCATAAATGCTCGCGGTACATGTCTGGTAAACCTTACAGTGCGGGGATCGATTTTAAACGTCAGAATCTGTCAGATTCTGACGTTTAAAATCGATCCCCGCACTGCAAGAATTAAAATATTTATTAAGGCCGTAGACCCATAGCATAGGTATTCAAAAGAAGCGGAAATAGATAAGTAAGACATTTATGATGATTTCAAATTGAAAACAAATCTTTAATCGCCATCTTTTATACAAAAATATTTCATCATTAAAGTGGCCAGCTGGATATATCAACTGGACAGAAGTCGTAAGGTTGATAAGAATGTAGGCCTATATGGGCTAGTCCAGTTAACACATTTAAACACAAAGGCGAGTATATGCCACTTAAAAGTCAAGCAACATTGTGAGCATGGATGTTCAACATAGGTAATTTTTAGACATAAGTCATCATAATATATATTATAAGTTTTAGACAAATAAAGTTGTCAAATCACACGGCTTCTTCAAATTCATTTTTATTACAATGCATGGTGCATACAAATATAATTCAGGTATATTAGGGGGTCACCATTCAATCTGCAGGGGCTGGATTATTTTTTGCAATAAATAATTTCGGGCAGACCCTACATGAAATTAAACAAATATTTTTTCAAGAACTGTTCCATATAAACATGTAATAAAATTTGGAATTTACAGCGCGCCGTCGAGCCGGGTTGAAATAAATAATTTGACAGTGACAAAAATTCCAACCCCGCCCCCTGGATATTGAATGGTGGCCCCCCTTATATCGTAGGATATAACCTACACACAATTCCTTTTTTTCGCTATATAGTAAGGTAGTACAAATGGCTGTAAATAATTATTTCTACTATATGTCAAAAAAGGCTACAAATGCAGGAGACGTATGTCTAACAGTTAGTTAACATCCAAAGTGTATAATTTGTATAAGTTTGCCCTATGAGACCCATGTGTCAGTTAACACCTTGAATATGGTCCTATTTGTCACTGTCATGTTTTTCAGGTATCCTAACACAGTCCATAGAAATGCAGACTATGCCTTTGTCAAATCTAGCTGTTTGTTGTGATCACAATAAATGGATGTGCATTTTCATGGTTGAGGTAGTAGTGGAGTGCACATGAAAAGCCAATAGACAGCTCCTGTGCACTCAGCAGCAGGGGAATATTGGTATTTCATAGAGATCACATACATATAGTAACAGATATATAAAAAACACATATAGTCACAATCTGACGTCTGTAGACGTCAAATTATGACGTCTAAAGTCGATCCCCGCACTGTAAGAGTGAATATATGTATAATGGCCGCACACCCATAACAAAGGTATTCAAATGAATCGGAAAGAGCTAACTGAGACACGTATGATGATTTTAAATTGAAAACACCCTCTGGTCTCTACGGTTTATACAATAATACAGAACGTCAACCAGATGTTGCCAAATGCTGTGCCGTCGTCTGCCAAATCTAGTTCCATCCGAATAATAGCTTTATCGAAATTAATAAGGGATTTAGGGCTAACCAGGATCTTCCAAACCAAAAATGAAACATTGACAAAATACTTATGCTGTGCCGTCGTCTGCAAAATCTAGTTTCGGAGAGGGACGTGGCACATTGCATGGTTAGAGCTTAGCGCTTTGCAATTAGCCGCCGCCTCCCGTGCGAGTTAAAGGAAATATCATGTTTCTCCCCTCTCAATTACGCTGGGACATTTTTGTATCAATGTTGTGTCCTTTGGGCAAGGCACTTCACCTTGAAGTGTTTAACTTCACTCAGGTGTGAATGAGTAAGCCCTATCGGGTGGGACAGAGATGGCAATTGTTGTACGAAAAGTTACTAGCGTCACGTGGCTGTAGTGATGTATGCTCCTCGGGGAGTTGAAATGGTACATGAGCGAGCAGGGATAATATGATGTAAGTAGCTATGAGCAGCCCTAGCAGGATATGTATGCCATCTAAATACTCACATTATTATCCAAATAATAGCTTTAACGAAAATGAAAGGTTTAACAAGGCTTTTCCCAACCAAAAAGGCAACAGTGACCAAATACTTGCTCAATGTTGATCAACCGTTTACGACCGGGGGGGGGGGGGGGGCACTTCCATACTTGGGAGTACTGGGGATGTGCCGCTGGACGGGGTGTCTTTTTTGCGCTTCCAGAATTGCCACAGAGTGCCTTTTTGAGCTTCCAACTCTGGGCACCCGATTTATCATGCATTTTGCTGATTTCTCAGGCTATTTTCGGCCGAATTTCATCACTATTTTCTAGTCTCACAGCCTCAACATTTCACAAACAAATATTAGAGCTTAAAAAGACCATTAAAGCATGAAGTATATTGGTACTAATTATACCATAAACCAATCAATTAAATTCAGTGTTAATTTCAAAATTGGGACAGGGTGTCTTTTGAGCCATGAGGCGAATTACGACAGGGTCAGTTTCTCAGGCGAGCCATTTCTAAGGCGTGTCCCCCCCCCCCCCCCCCCGGAAGCAACGTCTCCTGTTAATGGACTTGGCTGGCGTTCCAGTCAGCACGACACGTTAATCCAATGTTGGTTTAATGTTGGGCAACCGTCTGCGACGCTGTCCCAACATTAAACCAGCATTATTATAATATCATGACCGGCGGTTAAGGTGTTCTTCATTGTGATGGGTTGTAGAATCCCATCACATTTAATTCATGCGAATAGGGGGAAGTGCCCGAATATGAGCACCTTAAGGGAAACAGACACCAGTAACTTTATTATAATTATCTGGACATGTTATCTGGACCTGGCTTTTCCACCCTAGTCCCTCAGCAGTCCGGCTCCCTGTTGACGAACCTGCTTTGGCCTCGATTATGACACATGATCACGCTAAGGATTTGTGCGCCCCTGAGCTCGGTCCGCTGAGGATATAGGCGCTATAGAAGTTTATTGATTGATTGATTGATTGATTGATTGATTGATTGATTGATTGATTGATTGATTGATTGATTGATTGATTGATTGATTGATAGATTGATTGATTGATTGATTGATTGATTGATTGATGTATAGGGCCTAATGTCATGTGCACTCTTAAAGGGACTGGCCCACGCTAAAATCATCAAAAAATCGGTGATTTTATTTCGGGTTCTTAATATGACCATATGATGTAAACATGTACATAGACTAAAACTGCAAATTTTTATAATTTTTGTGTTGCGCATTCACCAGTTAGGCTAGATATAGAGACGAAATTCCTGATTTGTAATTATTGACAACCATGTCAAAAATAGGAAATGCAGGAATTTCGTCTCTATATCTAGTCTAACTGATGAATGCGCAGCACAAAAATTATAAACATTTGCAGTTCTAGGCTATGTACATGTTTACATCATATGGTCATATTAAGAACCCGAAATAAAATCACCGATTTTTTGATGATTTTAGCCTGGGCCAGTCCCTTTAAACTGAAACATTTTTTCTCTCTCTTGAGTCCATGCAAAATAAAAATATAAACCAAAAATAGTATTTGTGATATAAATGATATAAATGAACTACCTGTCTTAATATGAGCACGTATATTAACTAAGATAACTATTGATTCAAAACACAAGCAGATATGAAAATAACGATTGTGAAAAAAACGTTTAGGTCTAGGCCCCTAATAGTGAAACAAGGCTTTCCTGAGATTACGTAGGCATATCAAATCAACTCAATAAACGATTTTATAGGTGCGCCTAATATGAGCATCACAAACCGGGTGCCCTTGAAGATAACGTTAGTATCTCAAGCTCGGCGGGGTGGTGGGGTGGGACAGGGTGTCTTTTTAGCTGCGAGGCGAATTGGGACAGGGTCAGGTTTTGAACATGCCGGAGGCACACCCCTACCCATTTCTAAGGCGAGTACTCCCCCCCCCCCCTCCCCGCGTTTGGAAGCCTATTTGTAGGCCTAAGCATTCGCAAGCATTCATAACATTCGCAAGGTAGTCGCAGCATTTATTTTATATTACTCCTCAGCTCATTTGCAGCATTTGCAACGATTGTTAGCAATTCGTATTAGGCATTGGCAAGCGTTGGCAAGAGGTATGACCGAGGTGAAACTATTCGCTATCTATTCACAATTTTTGGGCGAATTCACTGCGGATTTATATTCGCTACACTCTAGGCTACATTCGCCTATGTGTGAGATCAGCATAATAAGAAAAGAGATTAGGGCAACTTGCCTAAGACGCCCACCTTGCCCAAAACGCCCACCAACCACTTTCTCAGAATTAGTCATAATGCCACCCATGTAGGAGTGTTTAATTCATTTATGACGTCATGACTTTCCTTGTGCAGAACTTTGCTGCATAGACACAGGGCAGCTTTCATGTGCCAAACTAAAATGTAAAGTGATACTTTTTTATGTTATTTTTGCACAATTTTAAACTGTGACTATGCCTAAACTATCATAGATAGCATATAGATACTTTGAAGGGCATTACAAAGGCATCTTTCTTGCGAATTTTTAGCCTGAATATGACAAGCCTGGCATAGGGTTTTTTCAGGAAATGACCATGTTCTAGGTCCTAAAATTTTCTCATGTGCCTAAAAAGCCCACCCCATTTTTTCATATAGGCTAACGCCCCCCTCTGATATAGCATGCACAAGAAAAGTGTTCCCAAAACGCCCACCCATGTCCCTATAAGGCCCACAGGTCTGGTTGTTTTGTTCCAGGGCAGGGGCGGATCCAGAAAATAGTTTGACAGGGTCACACTGTGCCTTAACGTGCGGTGCAATTAGGGGGTCAAGGGACATGCCCCCCCCCACACGCCAGAAACTTTTTTTTAAATGGGAGGTTCTACGTAATTTGGATCACTATAGATAATATTCCAATAATTCTATACAATAATAACAAAACATAGTTGAAAAAAAATCCTAGTCTCCCCATTGATTACCTTTGTGTACGTGTGTGTGTGTGCATAATAGCATAATTAATTTATTGAAAGCAAAGCTCGGTTCATTTTTTATTACGGATTCTAACTCGCAAATTTGTCCAAAATTGCCTGTTCATCAATTTTCATGATGTAATGAACATGTACAACACTCAACAGCCAATCCATTTGAGAGGGTCCTCGATATAGGGTCATTCGGGATTTTCGAACCAACAGCTACATAGATGAGCACTTGTTTTCAAATGTTACCCAATCAGGCATTTCTATACCTGTTATAGGTATTATGCGCAAACGTTATAAAGTAGTCTATTTATGATAAATATCGGCTGTGACCCATACTGACCGTCGGGCATTGTTTTGACTTTAGCCAACAGCTCCAGTTGATCACTGTTTTTCTTTCCGAAGTGATAACAAACATCAAACGATAATAAATGATTAATTGGATGTATGGCCAATCCAATACACCCAGCTTCAGTGTGTCCAATATAGGCCTACCCAATTTAGATGTCTAGTTGAGCAATATAATTGTAGTTTGTATTTATTTTTCTAGTTATTGTTCAAATCAATATTAGGGCGGGGCCCTTGTGCATTTGTTAAAGCTGCCTACTTGGAAAGTCCCCCCCCCCCCCTGGCCTTCAAGTTTTAAAGAAACAAAATGTTTCTTCCCCACTCACTCGTAAACATTCAATATTGTGGGGATCGTCTGTGACCGAGAAGTAGTGTGCTCAGCCTCAGGCCCAGCTTAGCCTATGTGTGCACACAGGTGGCCCAAAACCCCATTCATTTCATTTCAAGCGAGTGGTGGTCTCTAGAGCCATTAAAATTACCATACATATACAAATAAAAGATTTAGATTAGAAATAGGTTCAATGCTTAATAATAGTTTATGAAAAAATACTTTCATAAGCTAAGTATAGTCTACATTTTAACTGACGATAATACAATTTTGACAAATAAAGGGTATATTAACAACCAAGTCAACATGGAGGGCAATTTTTGGACAAAATTGTATTTTTAGAATTATTGTATACAGCCCCCAAAATTGCGAGAAATTAGTCGAACGTGGTATTTTGTTGATTTCATTATACTTTGCAACCTTGACTACAGTTTGTCTGACGGTGGAGGATGTACCGAAATGAAAGTTAGCTTTTTGGTATCCAGTCAGTCAATTCTCAATCGATTTTAAAGAAAGTTTGTCAACCATATTTTCTAGTCATTTGGCGTCGATCCTGAAAATATTGGATAGTTCAAAAGTTAGACCATTTAACATGTAGTAAATGTCTATTTATGACGCTCCTCTATAACATGTATAAAGCCATCAACTTCATTCCGGTTTATTCTCAAAATTGCGTTACATGTCAAATGGTCTAACTTCTGAAATTTTCAGGGTTGTTGCCAAATGACTAGATAATAATGGTTGCAAAATTTCGTGACAATCGCTTGAGAATTGACTGACTGCATACCAAAAAGCTAACTCTCATTTTGGACCATCCTCCACCGTTGGACAGACTTTAGAGCCAGCAGACAACAAATTGATCATTGTTGATTGATCATTGAACTTTATGTCAAATTTATAAGCCTTAAGATGCCCATTATACCCACCTCTCCACTATGTAGTATGACACAATAGCGTTCACAATAAAGAAATAAAACGTGAATGGCCAGGCTTGCCCAATGTCCTGTCTTGCACGTCCTTCCCCTCCTACACTATTGGCTAAGCCTGTGTGGTGATCACCTTGCCTTGCATCATTGGGACAGTTACAGTAACACACGCATGGACTTTTTAAAATAAAACAGCTAGGCCTAAATATAGTCCTGTATCTCACAGCGACATGCATGCCATGATCTGTGTTCATGCTCATAGATCACAAAAACGTCCAAGTTACAAGGGCGCAAATATGATGGGAGTGTAAAATCTTGCACATGTAAAAAGAAGGACCTGAATTTTTTTTATGAATGGGAAAGTATGACCGGGTCACGTGACCCGAGTGACCCGGCCTGGATCCGCCCCTGCAGGGTGTGCGTTTTGTGCCTTCATGTGGTAGGCCTAATGGAGAAAAAACAGTTTTATGCCCGGGGTGGGCGTCTTAAGAACGACGCTCCCAAAACACCCACTTTGCTCCAAAAATGTTTTCCGGCATATTTCATCAAATACACAGAGTATACAGACCTAAAAATGTCACTGGCCGTGCATGGTTTTATCCAGAATCAGCTGTTGATAGATCGTCATTTGGTAATCAGTAAAACGTGCTGGCTACAAAAGGTTCTGATTCTTAGGGACGCACCATTTGATTTCTGGGGGGGGGGGGGGGCCTAGATTATTACTTTCAGTTATGGTTTTTTTTTCTGAAAAATTAGCACACAATTTTTTTTTTCAGCACCGACCTTGAAACAAACATTTTTTTTTGTCCCTGGAAAAAAAATAAAACATTTTTTTTGTGACTGTTCATATTTAATTAAGTATGTTGACAAATGTCATGCACTGACCTTGATGAAGGTCAGTCTCTGACATACATACAGTAACTGCGGCTGTATTAAAGGGGACACACCGGCCTGACCTGCTTCTTCAGCCCTGATAATTGTTGGTGATATATACAAGGATCTAGTAGTCATGGTGATTTTTTTTTTAATGTGCAACATGCCGTTTATACTAGTGTTTGAAATTTAATACTCTCCTGAAACCTAGTACCGGATAACAGTGTAAGTGGTAGGCCTACTCATACTCATGACCTTAAATACGGTATACCTTCTGTGAAGCTTTGATAACCAAATAGGTCTACTTAATAAATATTTATTTTGATTCATCTTTCATTCTAGAAGCAGCATAATCTGCACGCATCATTTGGCGATCTGTTGTCTTCAAACTAGGACGCAAGCAACTATGACTTGAATACTATGTGGTAGAGCGGGTTCGGGTATTTCCGAACGGGGGGGTATTTCCGAACATTGCTAATATATTTCATCCCGTTGCTGGCTAGACATGAATAAATTGTGTCAGACAGAGCTGCCCGTTGTGCGTGACTGTTCTGTCACGCACCGTTATTATGGACCAGTTTCATATCCATTAATTTTGCTATTTTAAAAAGTCACTTTCAAAATGTCGTAAAGTAGACAAGTCTTTAAAAATTAAGGTAATTACACGGAAGATAATGGTCTATTTATGATATGTATTATCAATCCTGGAATTATTATTTATATGGGAAAATGTACCTTGCAATGCACCTCCTAGATATAAAAACATCAAAAAACAATTTTTGGTCATGATACTCTGGTTCCCAGAGCCACACTACGCGGCGTGGCCGAGCTTCATGTAGCCTCTGGTATGCCCCAGTGGCGAATGTTTGTGACTTGTTGCTATTTTTAGATGAAAAAAGGGTAATCCCCGATTTCAGACATTTTTGAAAGGTCACTTCCCCGGATGTTCACAGTATTGTATTTCCCCTTTGACTCATTTCCTATGACTTGACCCAGAAAATTATTCACTGGCCTCAATAGCACAGGCATGATGGTCACGTAACTAAGAACCTTGGCCAATACCCGGCCATAAATGAAATTGGCAGGGCTCGCCAGGCAATGGTCATGATCATAGATATAGGGGGAATCTATGGTCATGATAGCCTTATCATTTGGGACGTGTTCGGAAATAGACCCATCAATTAACAGTTTCACAGCGAATGCGTCATTTCGAAAGGAAATACATCAATGGAGCGATTTGTAGGCCTGCAAACGGTTGTGACGTTACTATGCGGGTTTGAAAAGTAATATGAAGGAAACTATGAAAAAAAATCTCAGATTTCAATAGATTTGGGTAATCACGAACAGTGGCATTTCCTAATATTTTTTTGTTTTATATTTTTTTTTGTGGACGAATTACAATTGACATTGATTCTATTTGTATCATATTTGAGTATACTGCGCATGTTCCTGCTTCTAGACTGGTTATTTTCTCTTTAGATTAAAAAATGGGTGGGTGTTCGATTATACCCTACTTGGTGTTCGACATTACCCCCTCTATTTCGAGTATACCCGCCGTTACCTTGGGTACTACAACTTCCTGTACAACTTTCAGATTCATGAATGGCCGTGCACGTGGTTAATTACGTCATCAATCATAGTTTCATTCATCAACTGATGTCACGTGGGGAGCTGATAGACAAATGGGGACACCAGACATCAAGTGCAGAGGCTTAGGTGTTCGGAAATACCCGAACCCGCTCTAAACATTCGCAAAAAAATAGAAAAATATCACATTCTTTAATAGACAAAGAGCCGACCAGAAACAAACAAAAAATACATCAGTAAAGTCGCGTCCAATTTCACTGTTAAATAATAACTTGTAGCGATCTTGAGAATTTTCCTAGAAATATTTTGCGCTCCAATTATTTCTTGTAAGTCGTTTATTTTAAATTCCACTTTGATGAGCCTCTTCAAAAATTATCAACAATTAAAATTATCAACAATTTTTTTTGGCACAATCTTTCAACATATTATTTTTTTATGTACAAGTTTTCAGCATATATTTTTTTTTACAGAAATTTGAAAACAAACATTTTTTTTTTAAAATAGTCTAGCCCCCCCCCCCCCCAGAAATCAAATGGTGCGTCCCTTATAGGGGCCTAGTCTGTCCGACGGTGGAGAATGGTCCAAAATAAAAGTTAGCTTTTCGGTATCCAGTCAGTCAATTCTCAAGCGATTTTCATGAAATTTTGTAGATTCTATTTTCTAGTCATTTGGCATCGATCCTGAACATTTCGTAAAAAATATTGCATAGTTCAAAAGTTAGACCATTTGACATGTAGCAGGCCTAAATGTCTATTTATGACGCTCCTCTATAACATGTAGCCTAGGCTATAAACCCATTAAACTTCCATTCCGGTTTATTCTCAGAATTGTGTTACATGTCAAATGGTCTAACTTTTTAAATACTCAATGGAATTACGCAAAATTTTCAAGGCTGTTGCCAAATGACTAAATAATAATGGTTACAAAATTTCGTGACATTTCCTTGGGGATTGACTGACTGGATACCGAAAAGCTAACTTTCATTTTGGACCATCCTCCACCGTCAAACAGACTATAGCCTAAGGGAGTCACCATTTGATTTTGGGGAGGGGGGGGGGGGCTGAAAAAAAATGTTTGTTTTCAAATTTCTGTAAAAAAAATATATGCTGAAAACTTGTACATAAAAAAATAATATGTTGAAAGATTGTGCCAAAAACAATTGTTGATAATTTTAATTGTTGATTATTTTTGAAAGGCTCATCAAAGTGGAATTTAAAATAAACGACTAATACAAGGAATATTTGGAGCACAAAATATTTGGAGCACAAAATATTTCTAGGAAAATTCTCAAGATCACTACAACGTATTATTTAACAGTGAAATTGGACGCGGCTTTACTGATGTATTTTTTCTTTGTTTATGGTCGGCTCTTTGTCTATTAAAGAATGTGATATTTTTCTTATTTTTTTGCGAATGTTTAGAGCAGGTTCGGGTATTTCCGAACACCTAAGCCTCTGCACTTGATGTCTGGTGTCCCCATTTGTCTATCAGCTCCCCACGTAAAACTCAGTTGATGAATGAAACTATGATTGATGACGTAATTAACCACGTGCACGGCCATTCATGAATCAAAGTTGTACAAATAGTTGTAGTACCCAAGGTAACGGCGGGTATACTCGAAATAGAGGGGGTAATGTTGAACACCAAGTAGGGTATAATCGAACACCCACCCATTTTTTAATCTAAAGAGAAAATAACCAGTTTAGAAGCAGGAACATGCGCAGTATACTCAAATATGATAGAAATATAATCAATGCCTATTGTAATTCGTCCACAAAAAAAAATATAAATCAAAAAAATATTAGGAAATGCCACTGTTCGAGATTACCCGAATCTGTTGAAATCTGAGATTTTTTTTTCATAGTTTCCTTCCTATTACTTTTCAAACTCACATAGTAACGTCACAACCGTTTGCAGGCCTACAAATCGCTCCATTGATGTATTTCCTTTCGCAATGACGCATTCGCTGTGAAACAGTGGTGTAGGCCCTATAGGCCTAGTGTTCGTAATAAGACGAAACCAAATTAATTGATGGGTCTATTTCCGAACACGTCCCAAATGATAAGGCTATCATGACCATTGCCTGGCGAGCCCGGCCAATTTCATTTATGGCCGGGTATTGGCCAAGGTTCTTAGTCACGTGACCATCATGCCTGCGCTATTGAGGCCAGTGAATAATTTTCCGGGTCAAGTCATAGGAAATGCGTCAAAGGGGAAATACAATACTGTGAAAAACTTTTCATCCGGGGAAGTGACCTTTCAAAAATGGCTGAAATCGGGGATTAGGCTACCCTATTTTCATCTAAAAATAGCAACAAGTCACAAACATTCGCCACTGGGGCATACCAGAGGCTACATGAAGCTCGGCCACGCCTCGTAGTGTGGCTCTGGGAACCAGAGTATCATGACCAAAAATTGTTTTTTGATGTTTTTATATTTAGGAGGTGCATTGCAAGGTACATTTTCCCATAGGCCTATAAATAATAATTCCAGGATTGATAATACATATCATAAAT
The DNA here is from genome assembly GCA_964017125.1 of Flabesymbios commensalis. Classification (NCBI taxonomy): domain Eukaryota; kingdom Metazoa; phylum Annelida; class Polychaeta; order Terebellida; family Flabelligeridae; genus Flabesymbios; species Flabesymbios commensalis. Next base: position 6,240,573 of record OZ024912.1, read on the forward strand.
AGACCATTACCTTCCGTGTAATTACCTTAATTTTTAAAGACTTGTCTACTTTACGACATTTTGAAAGTGACTTTTTAAAATAGCAAGATTAATGGATATGAAATTGGTCCATAATAACGGTGCGTGACAGAACAGTCACGCACAACGGGCAGCTCTGCCTGACACAATTTATTCATGTCTAGCCAGCAACGGGATGAAATATATTGGCAATGTTCGGAAATACCCCCCCCCCCCCCCCACCCCCGTTCGGAAATACTCGAACCCGCTCTACCACATAGTATTCAAGTCATAGTTGTTTGCGTCCTAGTTTGCGTCCCTTGAATACAGCCGCAGTTACTGTATGTATGTCAGAGACTGACCTTCATCAAGGTCAGTGCATGCCATTTGTCAACATACTTGATTAATTATGAACTGTCACAAAAAAAATGTTTTATTTTTTTCCCAAGGACAAAAAATGTTTGTTTCAATGTCGGCGCTAAAAAAATAAATTGTGTGCTAATTTTTCAGAAAAAAAATATAGGCTAACTGAAAGTAATAATCTAGCCCCCCCCCCCCCCCCCCAGAAATCAAATGGCGCGTCCCAAAGGGGTGGGCGTCTTAGGCAAGTTCCCCTATAAACGACAATAGCCGTGATAAGCAGGATTTATAAAGGGCCATAAGGGTTATTGTTGGGCCAGCGTCGGGGACGGTGCGCCAGCATTACAACAACATTGCTTTAGGGCCTATTACTGGAACTTACCACGACAAAAACAAATCATTCAGCCAGCGTTGTTTTATAGTTGGGCCGCCGTCTGTGACGGTGGACCAACATTAAAACGACGTTGGCTGAATGTTTTGTTCTATAACAATTATATTTCTACAGCGTGTTAAGCAGCTAAAATAACTGCGTAATTTAAAGTCGCATAATCTGAATCAGTATCTAAATTTATATACGGCGGTCATCGCAGACAGAATTCCAAGGTTGACCATATAGTGTGTACACGTGTGTAGGCCCTACATGTACATGTAGCTCATACACTGTAGCCGGTATGCAGACGAGACGAGCTGTCTGCACAGTCAACACGCCTTATCTCAACACAATAATAACACCATAACCCAGCTAACTGAGCGGTGAACTATGACCTCTAGATGATCCGCCGGCACACGACAGTATGTTAGAGGGCTGAAGAACGACCAGAGGATTTATTCGTGTCACCAGGAGAAGAGCGGAGCTCAACATGGCCACGTATGTACTCAACTGATTCATGTGTTATTATAATAATAATATCTAGCATTGAACCACACTGTCCACAGGTCTACAATCCATGTAGTCATTAGATCTACGTGTATCTAGTGTCACGTTGCCGTTGGTAGGCGTGCCGTTGTGCAGTAATTAAGTATTGGGCATATCCCAGTAAATAATTGAAACGTTAAACCAGTGTTGGTTCATTGTTGGTCCAGCGTTGTAGACGGTAGGCCACCATTGAACCACCATTCATTCAAGGCAACGTCTTTTGTTGGCCCATATTATATGATTATCGGAATATAGACCTATTTTATTTCATTCTGATATTATACATGTCTATATATGCTCTAGGTCTAGGGACATACAGGCCTATTATCATGAATATTAATGTATACATTATATAACTTACTAGAAAAGGAGTTCCTGAGCTCCCAGGCCCGGCTTTAGTCTGTTTGAGTGGTATAGACAAACAATCAGTGTATTGGTCTTCCTCATGGGCCAGAATCCTAAATGTCCAGGATATAGAGTAGGGTGGGGCAAGTCGCCCCCCTTGGGGTAAGATGCCCCCTACGTCATAATGTATGACGTCATAAATAGAGCACGCTCTTCCGTATTTTAAAGTGTTCCTTCGGTTGCTTCTATTTTCCCGCCGGGTCACAGTTGATTGTCGAGAGAATTACATGGTATGCATTCATATTTACTACTTTGAACACCTTTTTTAATAAAAAACAACAACCGCTGCATGGTCCTCTTAATTCACAAAAAACACCGCTAAGACATGGCCGTCACAGTGCTGGTAGATAAAATGTTCACTACCATTGTGTGTGGTCACAGTCTTGCCCAGATATAGATTATGCCGCAATGCAGAGTGTTTGTTAAACTCCTCTAGATGGGGTAAGACGCCCCCCTTATGATGAGGCAAGAGGCCCATAGGCGACATGCCCCACAGTTATGGGGGCGTTTTACCCCAACAGGCAATATTAATAATTAAAATTAATAATTTAAAATGTGTTTGTAGATGGGACTGTCGTTCACGCACTAGGCGTTCTTTTATCACTGATTCAGACCGACTGACTGTGACTGACTATCTTCTAATATTCCACTCATTCACTCACTCACTCACTCACTCACTCACTCACTCACTCACTCACTCACTCACTCACTCACTCACTCACTCACTCACTCACTCACTCACTCACTCACTCACTCACTCACTCACTCACTCACTCACTCACTCACTTTTTATTTATTCATTCATTCATTCAACCATTCATTCGTCCATCCATCCAATAATCCATCCATCTATTCATACATTAATCCATCTAACAATCCATCCATTTATGTGTCCTTACATCTATCAATTTATCCATTCCATCATCCATCCATCCATCCATCCATCCATCCATCCATCCATCCATCCATCCATCCATCCATCCATCCATCCATCCATCCATCCGTCCATCCATCCGTCCATCCATCCATCCATACATCCATCCATCCGACCGTTCGGCCGTTCGTTCGTTCGTTCGTTTGTTCGTTCGTTCGTTCGTTCGTTCGTTCATTCATTTATTCATTCATTCATTCATTCATTCAATTATTCATTCATACATTCATTCATTATAGTGTTTAGTAGAACGCGATATATACATAACCGCTGATAAAATTTTGTATGTGAGCCATTACCTGCCTGAGCACGAAATGAAAAGGTTTTCGTCACGGTTCAGTGATTTTCACAAAAATGGCGGCCATTCTTAACTTTTCCAGATTTGTGAATGTGTTATCTCAAGAACCGCTGGTCCGAAACACTCTTGGTAGCCTATACATGTGGGCATTTACCTGCCTGACCACGAAATGGAATGGTCTTCGTCATGGTACATAAAAATGGCGGCCATTTTTAACCTATCGATACCTTATGAACGCGTTATCTCAAGAACCGCTGGTCCGAATCAATCATGATTTTGTATGTCTTACCTGCCTGACCACGAAATGAAAAGGTTTTGGTCACGGTTCAGTGATTTTCATAAAAATGGCGTCCATTTTTAACTTTTCGGAATTTGTGAACGCGTTATCTCATGAACCGCTGGTCCGAATGACTAGTGATTTTATGTGTAGGCACTTACTTCTGAGTTCTCTGGCATAAAATGAAAAGGTTCACGGTTCAGTGATTTTCACAAAAATGACAGTCATTTTCAATTTTTTCAGACACTGAACGCGTTATCTCAATAACCACTGATCCGAATCACTCGTAGGCCCTTACCTGACTGACCACGGAATGAAAACCTTTTCGTCACGATTAAGTGATTTTCATAAAATGACCTGTAATTTTTAATTTTCCTGTGAGCGCGTGATCCGGTAGTCCGAATAACTCGTAATTTTGTATACTAAGCATTTACCTGCTTGCCCATGAAATGGAAAGGTTTTTGTTATTGATTTTCTAGAAATGGCGACCATTTTTTGTTATCAGTCCGGAGATATTGCGTCGATTAAAATGCAGGATGATGCATTCGTTTTTGCCTAATAGCGAAAACACATCTCTAGTTCGTCCATCCATTCATTTCATTTGTCCGGCCATCTATCCATTCATTGATTCACCAATTCATTGCTTCATCCATTCATATACCCCTCACTCACCTCACTCAACCACCCAACTCACTCACCTCATTCAACTCACCTCATTCAACTCACTCAACTCACCCAACTCACTCAACTCACCCAACTCACCCAATTCACTCAACTCACTCAACTCACCAACTCACTCAGCACACCCAACTCAATTACCTCACTTAACCATCCAACTCAGTCAACTCACCCAACTCACTCAACTCACCCAACTCACTCACTTCACTCAACCACCCAACTCACTGAAACTCATCCAACTCACTCAACTCACCCAGCTCACTCAATTCACCTAACTCACTCACCTCATTCAACTCACTCAACCACCCAACTCACTCAACTCGAGTATAAAGGGCAAGATGCCCCTTATCCCTGGGGTAAGATGCCCCCCGGGGCATTTTGCCCCAAGTGTGGGGTAAGATGCCCCTTTCTGTCATTATACATTACCGTTCATAATATCTTAGCAAATAACTTGGAATAATTATTTTATCATTTTTTATGTTCCCCTCATATGCCTCTTTGTGAGCATTGGATAACTCTTTATTATGAGCAATATATTCAGCTGTTGGACGCTGTGACCTTAGAGGGGGCGCCTTGCCCCACCCTACTCTAACGTTATTTCAGGGGCGGATCTAGCTTTTCAGTGTTCGCCCTCGGGGAAAATTTTGGATTTCCAAAGGCTTTCTTATGCAATCTAAGCCATATTGAGCTCACTGTTTCTCACTCAGAAGGCCTATATCACCAAATCATAAGCAAGGAAACCCATAAATAAGGTGATGATTTTTTTCTGAGGGGGGGGGGGGTTAACCCCTCCCCCTTGGATCCGCCACTGTAATTAAGGAAAGAACCAAGGAGACAAGTTCAAACATATCTTCGACGTGTATTCCTTCCACCACCATCGTCGGTGCTGGCCAACATTCATTCAATACTTGCCTACCTCTTACAGGCCTACCTCTTACAGAGGATGTAGGCCTACCCACCAAATTCCAGTTTAATGTTGGGCCAGCATTGCAGCCCATTGCTGGTTCAATGCCGGTCAATCGTCTACGACTTTGGCCCAACACTAATCTATCACAGGGTCTGTTGTATACTTTGCGCAAACATGTGGCATTCAACCAATGCTGTTTCAATGTTGACCCACAGTCTTCGACGCTGGCCCGTCATTGAAACAGCATTGGGTGATTTTACCGTGTTTTCTGACGGCTGCATTATGCGGGTGACGCTTGACCATCCCGGAGCCAAACACACTAGATAACAACATTATTTCAACCAAAACCCGTTATGCTCTTTAACCACAGATATAATCGTGACTATTGTTTCTCTGAACACTTGTTAAAGGACCTGGAACTTTATATTGCACATGCTCATAATAAATGGTGTACAGAAATGTGTACCGTTTCCCACACACAACACCCCTCTTTCCCTAAATAGGACACAAACTCAGGCAAAATAAACTTAATAGGATACCGGCCGTAGGCCGGTCCTTATAAATATTATACCATAGTCATGATAGTAATGTTGATTCGGTTGCATAAGCATTAAACCTAGGCAGTGGCTAATCATTCGTGATTCTTTATATTGTAAGTCTATGGGCAGCCTCATTTACGGAATGACGGGCTCCCATTGACTAACATTCTAACCTTGTCGTACGAATAGCCACTCGATGTTAATCTATGCCTATTAATTTTAAAAGCCTAGGGCCTTTGTCACATGTGCTAAATTCATGCCAATGCCGGCCATAATCATGATAATCATGCTGTAGGCCGATATAACTAAAATATCTACAAAGCAGACAATATCAATAGTCCAGCCTATATTTCACTATTGAAGGACACACAATAATGTATGTGTGTGTAAAATGTCCTTGGTTGCAAGTCAAGTCTTTGCTGCAAGCCAGGTCGACGTAAAGAAGACATTGCGACAATGTTGGCTCAATGTTGATCCAGCGTCGTGCGTAGATCTAGACGTGGAAAACATTTTCAGTGTCTTGTGGTTACTGGCATATGATTAGCCTTAACCATTTCTCGTTTACTATGTTTACTTTGTTAATTTTTGTATAAACATATTTTATTTTGCAATCGAAACAAATACAAAAATGTAATACAAGGTTTCTCTTGCTACATGGCTACTGATGACCGGTGATGTCTGTGTCGTGGCAATCGATAAGAAGGATCCTAATGCAAAGCTTTTGTTCGACAGCAGACAGGGATATCCCACCAGATGAATTTATAAGTGGTACACATGGCAAGGACTAAGGTATTAAAGCACAATTAGATCCTGACTATAATGTCAGAAACAAGGACAAGTAGGGTGAAGAAAACACCTTCGTCCGGTAAATTTAACATAGTTAATGTAAATCTCTGAGTTGTGGTTATAAATTTTTCGACTGCAATAACCAATTCTGGTAAGTTGCCCGAGGGAGCATCACCAAAACGAACAGTGTTTAGAGTGGGGGTTAATTGAAGTTGAAAAAGCTCAGCCGTGAGCTCTTCCCTAGCAATGTGGTGCAGTGGACAGTCAAAAAAATAATGTTGAGGGATTTCTATTACACCACAGGGACAATTGGGACTATCAGCAACGTGATTCTGATACAAGTGGTATAGCAGTTCACTGCACTGCATTCTAATTCTAGCTGATGTAATGTTAATGCGTCTGGAATACATGTAAAAATAGGATATTTTGTTGGGTAAGCTGCGATATAAATAGGATTTAAGGTTATTGTAATCATCTATATTATTAATTGTCTCGTCTGTGCAGTTCCAATTGTTAGTTGTGGATGGGAAAAAAGAATTTCGAAATGTTTCAGTTCGTGTGTGGAATTGACTGAGGTCTGACCTATTTCGCAATTGATAACGGTTCTGAGTTCTAAGCTGGACGGATGGGGGGAGATCCTGTTGTAAATAGTTAGGTGCATTACCATAGACGATGTCGGCAAATAAAATTAATTTTCTACGTTCACAACGGGCCTGTAATGATTCCCAGCCTAGTTCCGAAAGAATTGTTGCATATGCAGTACCTTTTATGGCACCGGAAACAGTTTTACCAGCACGTTTTTGAATTCTTTCAAGACGTGTATTGTCACCATCAGATATGTTGTCAAAAGCCACATCGCTGTATTCAACAATTGGCGGAATATACGATATATATAAAATTTCCAGGGTTTTTCGGTTTAATTTAAAACGTAGCGCTTCAAGTTGACACAGTTTTTTATCAGCACGAGCATTTATGTCATCAACGTGATTATTCCATTTAAGATCAGAAGAAAATGTTAGACCTAGATGCTTGTGAACGCTGACAGACTCTAAATTAGCTCTAGAAAAAGATAACGGCATAGGAACTGCTGCAGTTGGTCGTAGAGAAAGTGACATATCACAAGTTTTTTGAATACTGAAAGTTACAAGCCACTGTTTGGACAAGGTATCAATACGGATGAGATCTCCGTCCAGGACATCTTTCTTAGTGTTGTGTAAATTTGAAACCATATAAAACAAACTATCGTCTGCAAATAAACTAATTTTACTTTCCAACCCTTCTTTAATATCGTCTATAAATATAAGGAATAATAGGGGACTGAGAACAGACCCCTGTGGAACTCCTGCTTCTATTGTGCCATATTCAGAAGAATGACCGTTTATCACAACGCATTGTTTTCTGTCGGTTAGATAGTCGGAAAACCATTCGTTCAGAAAACCAGTTATGCCATTATTTTTCAATTTATGCAGTATACCAGCATGCCACACTCGATCAAAGGCTTTGGAAACATCAGCAAAAACTGAGCGCACTTTTTTTTTATTATCCAACGCCTCGCAAAAAACATGGTATAAATGTACAAGTTGATGTGTTGTGCTGTGCCCTGGCATAAAGCCATATTGATTGCTGTAAATTAGGTGATTATCTCGAATGTAGTTAAATGTATATTTAAAAACTGCTTTTTCCATGACTTTGCTGACGCAGCTTAATAGGGATATAGGCCTATAATTGTTAAGCTGTGATGCATCACCTTTTTTAAAAAGTGGCGAGACATTGGCTTTTTTCCAGAAAGAAGGAAATTTATTTTGTTGCATGGACGAGTTAGTGAGGAACAAATATGCACTGCTGTGTGCTTCAGCATTTTGGGATTGATGTAATCGGGACCACTGGCTTTATTTGGATCAAGTGATTTCAATATATTTGAAATATCAGTTCTCGTGAAAGTTATACTAGTTAGTCTAGCTGTAGTTAGAAATTTGGTATCAGGGAGGGTAGCCCCTGTTGTATTTTAGAGTTTTCTAAGAAAACATTGTATAAAAATGTAGCCTTTTTGTATGGGTCGTTTGTCTTGCTGGCTAAGTGCTGGAATAGCAGTAGATTTATTTTTAGTTTTAAAAAGACCTTTTACGGTCTGCCACGAAGGCCTAGATGAAGGAAAATTGTTAATTTTGTCGACTTGCCTCTTTTCAAAATGATCTTTGGCGGATTTTAGTTCATGAACATAATTATTTCTCGCTACTTTATATAGTTCCCAGGTTTGAATAGTACGGTTATTTTTCGCCCGTTTATATAATCGATCACGTCGCCTTCGTAAGCAGCGAAGTTTTGAAGTGTACCAAGGGTGGTTGTCCCATGGTCTTATTATAGTCATTTTATTAGGAATAAATGTGCGTGCTAAATTTATAAAATTGTCAGTCCACCTTGAAGCACAAACGTCTACATCAATATCAACAAAACAAGGATTCCAATCATTATTTAAAAGGGCCCCGTTAAAACCATCCCAGTCAGCTTTGTCGTACTGCCAAATTAACCTATTATATGCCGATGGTCTGTGCACTTTAATTAGAGGAATATTAATTGACACCTGACAGTGATCACTGCGTCCCAGCGGTGGGTGAATTGCGATGCTATCTGGTTTTATGTTATCTGAAGTTAAAATTTGATCGAGTGTGGTAGCTGACGTTGATGTTATTCGAGTTGCTTCACTAATATGAAAATTAAGAGAAACAGATTGGCAAAAATACCTAAATTTGTTCCACATGGGTCTGTTCCCAGGATCCGCGTTAAATCCCCAAAAATAATTAGGTTATTGTAACCAGCATTTCTAATAGATTCAACAGAGTCTTGAATGTTTTCCCAGAAAATATCACCTTCCGTCTGCGAACGATAGCAAACACGAAACAGCTAGAACATGTCTTTGAGTTTTAATCTCGACCCAAAGGGCTTCTAACGTGGGCGTTTCAAAATTATATAAACGTTTGGCAATACATGAATCGGAGACATAGAGAGCCACCCCTCCTCCATGAGTCAGTCGGTCCTTCCTAAAAATTGGTAAATATCCAGGTATTGATAGTTCAACGTTGCTAGTTAAATTCAAAAAAAATTTCGCATATACCGAGTAAGTCATGTTTATTGGCAACGTCTGCCAGAAGACAGTCAATCAAGTCCGAATTTAGACCACGAACATTAGAACTCCACAGCGAGATGTTAGATGATATTGGACCGGGATTTATTTCAACGTCACCACAACGTATTAAAAGTAAGGCCACTATTAAAATTAATTGCGCAGTGCATATGGTAAGAAAGTAAAACAAATGGTTGATTTCACATGCTTATACCTGTTACAGAGACCAATCCTTGCCCTGTATAAAGCTACATCAACAGTCATGAGAACTCAAAGCTGTAAGCTGCCGAACAAGCTGCCCCAGAACCCCAAGACAACCACCACAACCCACACACACCCGGTTCATCAGTAGCAAAATAAAATAAAAGATATTCATAGAAAAATGAGAAAAGTACAAAAGCAATGTGCAGTATAAAAATAAATATAAACATAATAGTGAATTGTTGCAACCCCCTAGATGGCATGAACGCAGTGGTTAGCGGTGGCTTTTTACTTTGTTTAATTTAATTTCAAGTTGGTAGGGGCCTACACATTAGGGGCCTACCATTCAATTACTAAGGCATTTTTTTAAGTATTTTTTTTCAGACCAAATTTTCGTGGAATAAATCATTCTATGAAGGACATGTTGTACATGTTGTAAATAAATATTTAGTGGCCGTTAACAAACTTTGAGCCTTTCTTCGCCCGACATCATTAAATGACCCTAACATTTGTGAATCATCGTTTCGTTCAGCTCCATGTTAACATGGTTAACCTTCAGATCAATAGGCCTACCAAGCTAGTGTGCAGGTTGGGGATCCAACTGTGTTGACAGAAAATATCAATTCTAAGAAAGACAAATACATAACTCAAGTAATAGGCCTAGGGGAAATGCATTATCATGTATTTCTGACAACATTCATATCCATTATAATGTAAGTGTGTTAGATAACAGTTATTAAGATACGGCGATAATAAACCTATTTATTACACATGTAAAGATTACTGATCATGCTGATGACTGATAAAGGCCCTACTAAATTCATATTATTAGCCTATAACAACTGAAAAACCCCAACAAACGTGGAACTTGGAAACGTAGACCTAAAGTTCAATCAATCATTCAATCAATACGGATTCTATAGCGCCCATATCCTCAGCGGACCGAGCTCATAGGAGCACAAATCCTTAGCGCGATCATGTGTCATAATCGAGGCCAAAGCAGGGTTTTCAACAGGAGCCGGACTTCTGAGGAACTAGGGTAGGAAAGCCTGCTGCCATATCGAATGTTGATTTAATGTTGGGCCAACATCGTATCAGCATTGAGACAACGTTTTGATTTTGCTGGGATATACTATTAACCTTTTAAATCCTCAGGATGCATTAAAGCATCATTTTACATCCCTGAAAACAGACTTAATTTTCCTACAACAAAGTGTTTTAGAAGGGAAATTTCATTAAACTTGTTTACCAATTCATGGTAATTTTCTTTAATTTTTAAACCGCATCAAATAATCTTCATCCACTACAAGACGAGAATTGCGACAGCAATTCGCGGCTTGTAGTGGATGAAGGTGACAGTGGTAAATTGAGGCTTTAAAGGGTTAGTGATATAATCAAAGTAGGTCTAATAACTACCGTAGGCGGTACATGGCTCAGATTTATTCTGATATATAAAATATATTACTTTATACCCAGCTCCCGGCAGACACAATACGTTAGTCAATGTTGGTTTACTGTTGGTCCACCGTCTACGACGCTGGACCAACGTTATACCAACATTAATTTAACGTCTTGTGTCTGCTGGGCTAACACGACACATCGACCCACAACGCATTGACCCAATGCTGGTTTGATGTTGGGCCAGCGTCGCAGACGGTGGAGCAACATAAAACCAGCATTGGGTCAATGCGTCGTGTTTGTCGGATATTAGCCCTAATTATGACATGGTGACATTAAATCTGCTTGTAAAATGTGTGAGAGATTTACTAAATTCATGTTATTGTTATATTATTATAACTAACAGCGGACCACCGGTCCAAGTTAAGTCATGCAATGTAATTTGTGGTACCTAGGGGTATCGGTATGTTCGGATTTTATTCGAATATATGCACGAAATATCACTTATTATCCATGTTATTATACATGACACGATAGCATTAGACTAATTTCACCACCGGTCTCACTGAAAGCGTATCATTTTTAGCATTCGACTACATATTTATCATGTTTATATAACACTATTATAACCCCTGATAACTCAGCATAAATACATATGATATGCATTTCCGCTGCTACACATGACACGGTGGTGCTTATCAGCTTATTGCACTACTAAAGTAATTGTATCAATCTTATCAACATGATAAAGTCTAAAGCGAATCATATTATATATTCTATATATTATATAAATTATATATCTTGGTACGTAGCCACGATGTTGACCAGATAATTATTATTACCGGCGACCTGGTGAAATACCCATTATTTTCTGAAGATAACAATACCTGAATCTGTACCAAGTGTCAAGCACGAGTTGCTACAAGGTCTGGCTACAGGTTATCCTTGAATCTTCATCATGTTCACTGTATTCAGGTATTATAGGCTTATTATCAGGGTAATTTTTGTTATTGACCACCTATTTCATTTCTGGCATTAATAATCTGATAACACGTGTACAACTGGGCAACTGGGAAAGACAGGTAAATTTTATTCAACTAACACAGGACGTTTATGTCAACCAAACCTGGCTAATCATGCTAACTGTTGACTCACTATTTGGCCAATGTCGTAGTTCAACATATCTCGTGTTTGTTGTGTACTAGTATATTAAAATAATCAATGTTACTTTGAAAAAGGCATTCATCACTTACATCCGTTCATTTTTTTAATCACGTTACTGCATCAAGAGTTTTTAAAATAAATTGGCAGTGCTTTCTGATTTGAATAAATCAATGATTGAATGAATGAATGAATCATGAATGAATGAATGAATAAATGAATGAATAACCATGGTAACTGAATAAATGAATAGATGAATGAATGAATGAATGAATGAATGAATGAATGAATGAATGAATGGTTGAATGAATGAATGAAATGAATGGATGAATAAATAAATGATTGAGCGAGCGATTGAATGAATAAATGAACTAATAAATACATGAATGAAAGAATGATTAAATGACGGGATGAATGCAGCAATACACGTATGAATGAATGAACAAATGAATAAATGAATGAATAAACGAATGAATAAATGAAAGAATGCATGACGAATGAATGAATGAATGAATGAATGAATGAATGAATGAATGAATGAATGAATGGCTGAATGAATGAATGAATGAATGAAATGAATGGATGAATAAATGAATGATTGAGCGAGCGATTGAATGAATAAATGAACTAATAAATACATGAATGAAAGAATGATTAAATGACGGGATGAATGCAGCAATACACGTATGAGTGAATGAACAAATGAATAAATGAATGAATAAACGAATGAATAAATGAAAGAATGCATGACGAATGAATGAATGAATGAATGAATGAATGAATGTATATATACATGAATAATTTGATCATGAGTGAAATAATTAATTAATTAAAACGATAATATACGTATGGATGAATGAGCGAATGAATAAATAAATGGGTGATTTAACAAATGAATAATTGACGATATAAACTGATAAATGAAATGAATAAATTGATACATGAGTTAAATGTAATAATTAATGAATAAAAGGAACAAAAAACGAAAAAATGAATGAGCATGTGAATGAATGAACAAATGAAATAATGCATAATGAGCGAAAGACTAAATTAATGAATTCATGTATTAATAATGAGTTGTTGATTTTATTGATATGGCTAGTAGATGCATGTATCTGTGTATGAGCGAACGAACGAAATGATGTATTAATGAATGAATGAATAATTGAATTGAATGAATGAATATATGAATATATGAATGAATGAATGAATGAATGAATGAATGAATGAATGAATGAATGAATGAATGAATGAATGAATGAATGGATGGATGGATGGAGGGAGGGATGTATGTATGTATGTATGTATGTATGTATGTATGTATGTATGTATGTATGTATGTATGTATGTATGGATGGATGGATGGATGGATGGATGGATGGATGGATGGATGGATGGATGGATGGATGGATGGATGGATGTGATGGATGGATGGATGGATGGATGGACGGACGGACGGACGGACGGACGGACGGACGGACGGACGGACGGATGGACGGATGGACGGATGTATGGTGAATGTATGAATGGATACATGAATCAATGCCGAATGAATGAAGAGGATAAACCTGATAAACTAATCAATGGGTTAATGAATAAACGGACGTATGAGGCTTTATGACACATTTCTTCATAGTTATATACCAGTTGTATACATAACAGGCTAAACAAGGCAAGGAGAATACTAGAATTCACACCCTTCAGTTGACGGCGTAGATGCCTACGTGTAAATTTCACCATTATTCAGTGATCATTGGTGATAAAGTACGTGTACGGCGGATTTGTTAAGGTCCAGTTGTCACAGAGTCTCCACGTATAAACTGTCACCCTGACAAACATCTACTGCACTCTGCGAAAGCAAACAGCTGTAACCATGGTAACTGCTTACTTTCCAAGTCATCAGTTACTGTCTGTACCCTTTGCAAGGACAGATAAAGGACAGTCACTGTTTACTTCACACGTAACAACTTATTACTACATACATTAACCTTGCTTTATACGTCAGAATCTGACGTCTGTAGAGGTCAGATTCTGACGTATAAAGACGTTTCCCGCACTGAATGAATTATGATATTTATAATAGTACTGGACCGATAACATATCTGTATTCAAATGAACAGGAAAAAACTAAGACATTTATCATATTTATGATCATGATGATTTCAAATTGAAAAAACCCTTTAGTCTTCATGGTTTATACAAAAATATCCCAGCGTTGTTTACTGCCGAGCAAACAAGAGATATTGAATAAATGTAGCTGTAATGTTGGTCGACCGTCTACGACGGTGGCCCAACATTACAGCTACACTTATTCAATATCTCGCATTTGTTGGGTGTCTTTGTGTTGCATGCAGCGTCAAACAGTAACTGCTCACAGTGCCAGTAGTTGACGTCTGCCCATGTCTGTGACGTCATACCTGATATACAATACATCTGAAGAAGTTAAAGTCTGCCCATATGTGTGACGTCATAACTAATATCAAATACATCAGACTGTTTGCCTTTGTTCCACGTGTATATGAGAAGGTGTCTTAAGCGGAAAGTCTCGTCATCTATGCACATGATCACCATTGGGTTCTATGGTTGCTTTAGCTGCCGTGGATGTACAAAGGAAGTCTGTGAGCACTGAATTCGGCTCTTGAAGTGGCCCACCGGCTTAGTGATACACAGCTCCGAGTAAAAAGCAACTGGACTAAAGGCGGGATTGTGATCGATCGATAATTATCGGAAGGCCCGGGCAGCCTGCATGCGGGCTAGCTAACCTAAACAAACAAACAAACAAACAAACAAACAAACAAACGGCGATTCTGCTATCGTCCATTCTGATTAAAACTCTAACAACCTTGTACATGTTATACAGTTATATGTAACGCCACGTGCTTGGTAATCTGGACCAGGATTCATGTTTATTATTCTGTTAGCATGCTTTCATGGTAGCATGGTTAGTCCGTATTACTTCTATTTCGATGAACAGATGAACGATCAGTCTTTCCATTCTCTCCCGCGATCCAGTACAATGTCTTTCCGCTCTCTAAAAATGTGCTTATTACATTCTTCGCTATAATAAATATTGAAATCTTCACCCACATGAAGTTGATTCTTGCTAATCGCGGCGAACCAAAATTTGAAGTCGGGGAAAATTAATTTGTGATCTAAAATTTGCTAATCACAATTTATAGAACTTCTGTCTCAATAATGCAATATTACTTTAGTCTTGGAAACAAATTTGAGATGTATAATGATGACCTATTTTTACTGAACACGTTGTTTCAGTTTGTGGTGTTTGAATGAAAATAGAAGACAAGCGCGCTTGAATATTTATTAGTTTACCAACAGGGCCGTCAATATTTGACTAATCAGCTCCCGCCGTCAGCGTAGGTGAGCGAAGGGAGCTATGGATTCTACCTCCGTTTTTTTTTTGGCCTCTTCTTTTGCCTATAACTTTGTGAGAAAATAAGCTAGGATAACAATTTTTGGTATGTGGGTTACTTCCAGGTGGCTAATGGACGGGTTAAAATAGTTTTAATCTGAATTCAATACGCAAGGTCGCAGAGGAGAAAATGATGATGTTACGGCGTTGGGCCGTTGGGCCGTCCGTAAACAATTCGTTTCCGGAGCATATCTCTGAAAGTACTTGTCCGATTGTCTTCAAATTTTACACACAACACCCCTGGGGGGTCTAGTTGTGCCTTTTGGGGTATTTGAACTTTGACCTACTTCTGGTTCAGAACTATGACCTATTTAGACGTTTTGACGCGCACTTCGTTTCCGGAGCAGATCTCGAAAAGTACTGGGCCGATGACAGTCATATTGCACATACATGTTCTCTAAGGTCCCTAGTTGTGCCTTTTCAGGTTTTTGGACCTTGACCTTGAAGTTGACCCAGCACTTTGACCTAATTTATAACATCGGTAAATCCGACTAAAAGATTTTGCGGAATATCATGAAAAGCGCTCAAAATAGCTACACCATTACTATAAAACAAATTGTGAGGTTTCAGGAGAGGATGCATCTTGAAAAATTTCAAGTCGATAAAATTAAAAATGGCCGCCTATCGGCCATTATTCAACTCGACAGGCCTGATATTGCGGAATATCATGAAAACCGCTCAAGATAGCTACACCATTAATATCAAATAAATTGTAAGGTTTCAGGAGAGGATGCATCCTGAAAAATTTGCAGTTGATAAAATTCAAAATGGTCGCCTATCAGCCATTATTCACCTCGACAGGCCTGATATTGTGGAATATCATGAAAACCGCTCAAGATATCTACACCATTACTATAAAACAAATTGTAAGGCTTCAGGAGAGGATGTATTTTGAAAAAAATCATTTTGTCAAAGTTCAAAATGGCCGCCAATCGGCCATCATTCACTTTCACATGGCCGTTATTTGGTAAACCGTGCTAGATGGCTAGACCATTACTATAAAACAAAATGTGTGATTTCAGGAGAGGATGCATCTTGAAAAAATTCGACTCGATAAAATTCAAAATGGCCGCTTATCGGCCATTATTCACTTTCACAGGGCCGTTATTTGGTCAACCGTGCTAGATGGCTAGACCATTACTGTAAAACGAAATGTGAGATTTCAGATGAGGATGCATCTTGAAAAAAATTGACTCGATCAAATTTAAATTACTGTGTTTATATGGCAAATAAATGTTATGTTATGTTATGTTATGTTATGTTAAAATGGCCGCCTTTTCGGCCATTATTCATTTTCACATGGCTGATATTTGGTAATCCGTGCTAGATGGCTAGACCATTACCTGATTACTATAAAACAAAGTGTGAGTTTTCGGGGGAGGATGCACCCTGAAAATTTTTAACTTACGAATTCAAAATGGCCGACAATCAGCATTATTTACCTCGATAGGCCTGATATCAGGTAAACCGTGCTAGATAGCTAGACCATTACTATAAAACAAAATGTGACGTTTCGAGAGAGGATGCCTATTAAAAACTTTCGACTCAATCGAATTCAAAATGGCCGCCTATCGGCCACTATTTACTTTCACATTGCTGATATTTGGTAAACCGTGTTAGATAGCTGGACCATTACTATAAAACAAAATGTGAGATTACAAGAAAGGATGCATCTTGAAAAAAATTGACTCGATCAAATTCCAAATGGCCGCCTATCGGCCATTATTCACTTTCACATAGCCGGTTTTTAGTAACCGTACTAGATGGCTAGACCATTACTATAAAACAAAATGTGAGATTTCAGGAGAGGATGCATCTTGAAAAATTTTGACTTGATCAAATTCAAAATGGCCTCCTATCGGCCATTATTCACTTTCACATGGGCGATATTTGGTAAACCGTGCTAGATGGCTAGACCATTACTATAGAATGAAATGTGAGATTTCAGCTGAGGATGCATCTTGGAAAATTTTGCCTTGATCAAATTCAAAATGGCCGCCTTTAGGCCATTATTCACTTTCACATGGCCGATATTTGGTAAACCGTGCTAGATAGCTAGACGATTACTATAGAATGAAATGCGAGTTTTCAGCTGAGGATGGATCTTGAAAAATTCTGACTCGATCAAATTCAAAATGGCCCCCTATCGGCCATTATTTACTTTCACATGCCCAATATTTTGCAAACTGTGTTAGATGTTAGTCCATTACTATAAAACAAACTTTGAGGTTTCGGGGGAGGATGCACCCTAAGTTTTTAACTAATTTATATCGAATTCAAAATGACCGTAAATCAGCTATTAGTTAACTCGATTGGCCTGATAGTAGTATAGGGTGAGCAAGTTCAATGGGATCGACGGTGGAAAACGTTTAGTGTTCAGGAATGGGAATAAAAAATGGCCGCCACAATCCAAAATGGCCGCCAATCAATGGCCGCCAATCAATGGCCGCCGTAATCCAAAATGGCAGCCAATCAACCCTTTGAACCCAAGAACTTTTTTTTTTCAATAAACCCTCTAAATCCAAAGGCCAATTTTCAAGTTAACCCTTTAAATTCCAGGGTCAATTTTTTTTTTTTTTTTTTTTTTTTTTTTAAATAAACCTTCTAAATCCACGGGACATTTTTCAAGTTAACCCTCTAAATTCCAGGGTCAATTTTTTCAAATAAACCTTCTAAATCCACGGGACATTTTTCAAGTTAACCCTTTAAATTCCAGGGTCAATTTTTTCAAATAGACCTTCTAAATCCAAGGATCAATTTTCAAGTTGACCCTCTAAATTCCAGGGTCAATTTTTCAAATAAACCTTCTAAATCCAAGGGCAATTTTTCAAGTTAACCCTCTAAATTCCAGGGCCAATATAAATCTGAATTATGATGAATCTCGGCGGTTGGCTTTCAACGCACACTGGCCCAACGTTAACGGATTAAGCGGCTCCATCGTCACTACAGGATTCACTGCCCCGCATTTGCATATCTCAGATTAGGCTTTATGTTTAGTAGACCCGATAAATCCTAGGGCCAATTTTGGTTCCTTTTCATCATGACCTAAATATATATATGAAGTTTGTAGGATGCAGAAATTAGTACGTAGGAAGTAGCTGTCAGAACAACATCTAAAATGGAATCATGCAAACACTGTATTGTAAAAACTAAGATATTAAATGAAACGATTCAAGAATTAAGACTAGAATTAAGTCTATGTCAACGTCAATTGCAACAATATAAAAATAATCAAATGGAAGAAATACATAGCAGAAGATTACAAGCTTTGAATGCATACAAGATAGAGTACGATTCTACACATGATATTTTAGCACCTATCACAAGCTGTCCCCATGTTGAAAATACCACACATTTTGATGAAGTGGATTCTAATAAATAACGTTGTATATAACAAACACTTTTAATAATCGCTATGGAGCCGAGGAAGTGCTATGGGAGAGGGAAACCCGAAACATTATTCATAGTGCAAATAACGATACTATGCATTGTAATTATAACAAGTTTAATCAATGTAATCTTAAGAAATGACCCTTGCTCTGTCTGGTCTAATTTACTAGCTAGTTCATTAGGTTACTTACTACCAAATCCATCCATGGGAGAGAAAAAGGAAGAAGAGGAAGAAGACGAAGCTCAGACAGTTGTTATAGGCACTCCTCATCGCGTACTGAGAAAATCTCAAGACAGAACGAAAACGAGGCTCGATGCTGCTTGGTTAAGTGGTGATGACCTAGAAGACCACACCCACTCCTCATCGCATCGAGACAGAACGGAAACGAAGCTCGATGCTGATTGGTTAAGCCGTGATGACTCAGTAGACCACAGCACTACCTGAATAGAGTATAAATATCACGCTCCTCTCATGTTAAATCACAGCCAACATGTCGACTCAGAAGAATTCCGAAGTTTACTTTGCTCATAATCTCGGTCGAGATGTCACAGTCAGAGTGATACATTTAAAGCAGAAGATTTTTGTAGACATACGCAAATGGGAATCTTTTGCCTCGGTGCGTAGAAGTTACCCCACGAAGAAAGGCATAGCGCTAACACCTCAATGCTGGGCACGTTTGAGACAGTCAGCGAAGCAGATAGAAGAGTTTTTAGTGAGTACAAATAGAGAAGAGGAAATAAAGATAGACATTGGGCGAGGAATTTTTGTCTCAATTCCGCCAAATAAACCATTCATACACATACGTGAGTGGTACATGGATGGAGAAGAAATGAAACCGGGCAGAAAGGGCATATGTCTACACTATGCACAGTGGGAGCGGTTTGTGAACAAATTTACCGAGATTCATGAAAATCTCCCAGAAAATGCTCGGGAGAGCCCATGCTATCTAGATGATGACCATCAAAATCAACTAGGAGCGCTCATGTGCAGAGACTGCAACCCGTACGCATACAAAGAATATAGTGATTACTAATAGAGAAGAAATAAACATAGACATTGATCGAGGAATAATTGTCCGAATAAACCATCCATATACATACGGATGGAGAAGAGATGATAGAACAGTGACTTGCAGAAATCATCCAGAAACTTCTCACAATGTATAAAGACTGTGTTTAATAATGATGATGTTTATAATAATAATAACACAATCGACTCGTGTGCAGAGACTGTGCGGATGCAGAGACTATGTTTAATAATAATGATAATAATAATAATAATAATAATATGCTGATGATGTTGATGAAATAATAATAAATATCAATGTAACGTACTACACTGTCTGGTTTTGTTCATTGTACACGGAAATTTCACCATGTCAACACCTTTCGAAACTCCTACAACAATGATGCTAGCCGGACCCACTCAAAGTGGGAAATCTTTTTGGGTCAATAAATTAATAATACATAAAGAGAGTATGTTTAAAACATGCCCGATTCGAATAGTTTACTGTTACGGAGCATGGCAGAAAATGTTTCTAACTTTGAAGGATGTTAGATTTCATAAGGGGCTTCCAACTGAGGATGATTTGGATAAATGGAGCGGAGAACACATGCTGCTGATTTTGGATGATGTAATGCAAGAAGCATGTAGCTCAAAAAATATTCTAAGTCTTTTCACTATTCACTGTCATCATAAAAATATTACAGTCCTATTTCTCACACAAAACATTTTCCCACCTGGGAAATGCGCTCGAACCATATCGCTGAATTGTCATTATATAGTTTTATTTGGAACAAAACGGGACAAACTTCAAGTTCAAACCTTAGGTAGCCAGATTTTTCCTGGACAGAGAGGGTATTTTTTAGCAGCCTATCAAGATGCAACTGAGAAAGCTTACGGTTATTTAGTATGCGATCTACATCCAAACACTTCTAAAAGATTTCAACTGAGATCTCAAATCTTTCCAGAAGATTTTACAACTATTTATACGCCGTCATCACAGGACAAGACTCAGTTGTAAAATGAATCTGCAGAGGCAACATGAATCAATTTGATTTTTTGAGGTTATTACTAGTTCTTAATGCAAAGCAAAATCTACAAGTGCTTAAATTAATTACAAAAACACAGTTAGAGTTAGTTGGAGAGTTTTGTTATAACTTATTGCACGGAGAAATTGAACAGTCATTATTAGCCGTTATTCATCGAAATAGACAGTTGATACGAATATTGGGTGATAAAAGTATTACAGCTAAAAAGAGAAGAAAGTTTTTAAAATATAAACCGAAGCAGTTTCTCAAAGTGTTATCCGAAGCAAAACATATTATACCATGACTCAAAAATGGATAATAGTACCTTGGAAAAAATGGCAATCTCTTTCAAATAACTTGACTATGGACAAGACTATAAACTCGAGTGATGTCTTATCTAGTACAAAAAACGAGGAGATAGAAATCACTCCTAAAGAGCAACGGTCTGAAGAATATATTGTAAATACACCAATAGAGAATGAAAAAACAGAGTATAAATGGCTGAGCTGGAGGTGAAATATTTCGATCCCCGCAGACCGGGGAGTTACGCGGGACTAGATAAATTTTACAGAAGTGGACCCGGAGCGAGTAGAAAACGTCTAAAACAGTGGTTGAAAGGAGAGGAATCTTATACTTTACACAAGCCAGTACGCTACACATTCAAACGAAATAGAGTGGTGGTTTCTGGAATAGATAGTCAATGGGATGTGGATTTAATTGACATGATTCAGTATAAGAAAAGTAATGATGATTATAAACATATTCTAGTAGCAACTGATATTCTTTCACATTACGCATGGACTAGAGCTTTAAAGTCGAAGACTGGTAGAGAAGTTAGCAAGTCATTGTCAAATATTTTTGCAGGAGGAAGAGTACCTACCACTATCAGAAGCGATAAAGGTAGTGAATTTAAAAATTCTACAGTACAATCATTATTCAAATCTCTACACATACACCATTTCGTGACTCATAACGAAGTGAAAGCGAATTACGTGGAACGTTTGAATCGCACATTAAAACTGAAAATGTCGAGATATTTTACACATAAACAGACACATAAATGGATAGATGTTCTCAGTGCTATAACGTACAGCTACAATCATACATATCACAGCACTATCAAACGAACCCCTGCTTCTGTGACGATCGATAACGCGGTGGAGACATGGAAAATTCAATACGATGATGGTGATACACCAAGTCAAAAAGACAAAGATTTTACACTGACTATAAACAGCTTTGTACGTATTTCTCATCTTCGAAAAGCATTTCAACGAGAATACGATGAAAGATATACAGGAGAAATATTCAGAGTGAAGTCGAGACGTAAACGAGCTGGATTAAATGTATACACATTAGAAGATTTGCAGAATGAACAAGTTGAAGGAACTTTTTACGAGTTTGAGTTGCAGCAAGTGACAGTGACTGATGACGGTTTGTTTAAAGTTGAACGCATATTGAAATCTCGGAAAAGGAGGGGTCATGAGAAAGAATACCTTATAAAATGGAAAGATTACCCCAAGAAATTTAACAGTTGGATAAGTGCATCCGATGTGCAAGATGTTTAATACAGAGTCTTCATTTTATTTTTATTTTTCAAGTCGTGCTATAGAGTTTACCACACCCCTTGCAGAAAGACTACGATTTGAAGAAAACGATGAATGGCTGTGCGGGTTGATACAATATCAATGGAGTAACATTAGAACTGCTAAAGAATCGTTATATTTATGCGGGGACATGTTTAGAGCCAGTTGTGTTAATAATCATATGATGCCAATACTAACGCGACTCGACAAGCAAATGCTGTTTAACCACATCACTTATGTACCAGTAAAAAGTGGTGAATACGAGTCCATTGATTTATACTTAAGAGATATGCATGGGGAATATCCCTCATTCAACATTTCAACGCTACACGGTACACTTCATTTTAAAAAGAGGACTACAACGCCTTCATAATGAAGCTGTATCCATATACTCCCAATGTGAATGCTGTACGCAAACATTTTGTGGACATGGCGGAGGGTAAAGAACAGATAGGATATGGAGCTAAAGGGAAATATAGTTTGATGAAACGAACAAAACCACCTCGAATACAACTCGTGACACCCACAGCTATGGCAGTTGAGCAGGCAAAAGTGGAGGTAAAACCTCCAGGCACTCTGTATAGAAAAGC
Organism: Flabesymbios commensalis; assembly: GCA_964017125.1. Lineage (NCBI taxonomy): Eukaryota > Metazoa > Annelida > Polychaeta > Terebellida > Flabelligeridae > Flabesymbios > Flabesymbios commensalis. The sequence continues at coordinate 6,263,575 of OZ024912.1, forward strand.
TATGAAAACTAGAGTCAAGTCTAAAACCAAGAAGAATAAAACAAAACGACGCAAGACTAAATCCAAAACACATAAAGATAACTTTTCAGGTTGAATCGCATTAGTCTACTTTAGAGAATTGAAGAGTCAACATGGCACAGTTTGCAGAAGATGATGTGGAAGTATTCCCCTCAGCCCTTTCTCTATTTGAAGCTACTCCTTTGAATGCAGCCTATCAGAAAATTCAATACGTTGACTATCACACAACCTCACATCTCAATGTTGGAGACTGCTTGAATTTTTTAATTCCTGGAACAGCGAGACAATATATAGATTTGAAACGATCAAGACTCAGCGTCAAAGTAAAAATTGTAAAAGAAGACGGATCAATACCGCAGAAAGATGAGTTTGTGGCTCCCATTAATCTGACCCTACATAGTTTATTCAAAGAAATGAATATTCAACTTCAACAGCAGTCAGTGGGTAGCTTCAGCAATCAATTGTACGCATATAAAGCCTATATGGAAGCTATTAGACAACCTTATAATCGACAGAGTTTTCTAGAGGCTCAAGGATTCTACAAAGACACCCACGGCTCTTTGAATGAAACGGATCCCGTAGGTGCTAATGAAGGATTCAAACATAGATTCGCTCTATTTCGCAGAAGCATAGTAGACCTTGAAGGACCTTTAATGGCTGATATATTTCAACAAGATCGACTGCTTATTAATGGAGTGGAAATGAAAATATCTTTAACACAATCAAAGGATGCGTTTTGTCTCATGTCCTCCAAGGGGGGCTGGAAAATTCAAATTTTGGAAGCCTGTGTCAGAATTTGCAAACTCACACCTATACCAGCCATTATTCTAGCCCATGATGATGCACTCAAAATAAAGCCCGCCACTTATCCATTTGTTAGAACCGAAATGAAAGCTTACCAGCTCAATACAGGACATTACGAGTTTAATTTTGAAGATATATTCCAAGGAGCAGTACCTACGCAAGTGGTATGCGGATTTGTAGATTCTACAGCTTATAACGGAAGTTATGATTCTAATCCTTTTCTATTTCATCACTACGACATAAACACTATCGCTCTCCATCTGGATGATGAGTCGATCCCGAGTAAACCTTTGAAAACAAATTTTTCCGAAGGTAATATAATGGAGGCGTATCAAACACTATTTTCAGAAAACTCTGATCAAGGTACAGCTGCCATTTCCCGAGCTGAATTTATTAATGGATTTGCCTTATTTACCTTTCGCATAGCACCTGATGATCATTCATACTACATGTCGCCCGTGAGTCAGGGTAATGTGAGAATATCTGGAACATTTGGGAAAGCTTTACCCGATAACGTAACATTGATACTACTAGCTACTTTTCCGAGTGTAATGCTGATTGATGCCAAGCGAACAGTACAAGTTTGAAAATGAATGAAGGAGAGATTCGGTTGATAATGAAGACAGATTTTTTCTTGAAGAATGAATGTTGGGGTGTTTTTGCTCGCGATGAGGTTCCCAATACGCTTCTCCCAGGTGGCTATGTAATCAATACAGAGGATAGAGGAGAACCAGGCCAACATTGGATAGCCATATGGGTCAATAAGACTGTTGAATTTATGGATTCATTTGGTTTTAAACCGGAACATTACGGCTGGCATTTCAACTTGCCAACATATTACAATTCCAGTAGGATACAACGATTAAATACTGATACTTGTGGAGCATTTTGTATATATTTTCTGTATTACAAATGTAGAAATATTACTATGTACGATATTTTAAATGAGTGTACCGAGGAAATAGTTACTAATTTCATTCAGCTTATATGAGTCAATAATGAATTTAATGTATACAAATGTATGTGGATACATGATAGATAAAATGTACTATGCAATGTTATTAATAAACGAATGATGTAAATGTATTGCAGTTGTTCGTTATTATTTTATCCATAAGAAGCGATACACATCGGAATTTAATATTTATTATTATTATTAACTGAATACACTAGGGTAAGTATTGATTTCGTCAAATCTGATTATTCATAACACACCACGATAAGTAACAAGCAATAATCAATAATTTATTGACATGTAATAATAAATAAATACAGCTATCGTTAACATAACATGCTGTTGAATATATCCAACCATAGCAAATAAATACAGAGAGTGGTAACATCGCATGCTGTTGAATACATACAACCAGTGGTAACATAACCTGCTGCTGCTGAATACCTTCAATAAAATTAAAATAGGCGTTTTCATTATAATTTTCCAAAGACTATAATTGAGTGGGTTTGTCATAACCGCAATAAAATAATTCTAAGTACAGTTAACTTGACTAGACGAGATGTAAAATGTTAATACACTAAATAAAATACAGTACATAAAACAATATTGTAATATGAATTGATATATCTGGAGGGAGACAGTCAAGGGGAATAATTAAAAATTAATTGAAATGTCTAAGGGCTCGGTTGAAACACCATCTTCTAATACTTTCCGCTTTACATAATAATATGACAATCCTTTGCGATATTGCTCATATGTAAATATTGTGTTTTCATGCTGTTGAAACCCTATATTGATAGCTCCAGAACTTTGCGTGGATTCTAAAACATTTTTATATTTGTCAAATACATTACTTAGTCTAGTTTTTTGGATGCCTTTGCTAGAGAATTTAATAGATTCTTCAGATTTGCAAACATACGACTTCGAACAAAGCGAAATCATTTCTGAACATCTGTGTTCAACCTTAAAAAGGCCTGGTTCTCTCTTATCATATGCTATGTGAGAGGCACAACAGTTTCGGGGAAAAAATATACCGGGTTTCGAAACTAATTGGCAATTCTCGTAAATTTCTTTCCTATATGAATTTAAATACTCTTTTTTAATAATTTGTTCAAAGTTGTTACCTGAAATGCCCATATACAACGAATCCGTATCCATTTCACAAACTTCAAAATTTGAACGATCGCATAATTTATCTACGCAGTCATAATAAAAATTTAACATTTTCAATTTAGCAAGTTGTAGAATGTGATAGCCTAAATATACGGGTAGGTATAAATCAATTTTCTCTTTTGACATTTGTAACTCGAAAGTTTCATGATCTAACTCAGTGGCGTTTTGGAAAAGAGGTGATTTTATCTTCGAAAATACTTCCCGCTGCCCTTTAACGTATTTGATATTTTGAAATTTTTCAACATCCATGATTAAACTACCATAGCCGGAATTACCAATTAGTTTCATCGTGTTTGCTATAACGTCTAATCCTGAGTTAGAATCCCCCTCTCTTCTTGCTTGGGTAACCTCATTGCAAAATGATGCAAAACATTTCAATTTTCGAAATTCTGTGACTTGGTAAATCCTACTAACTATTAAACCATGTTCTAAATACCACTTCAGTAGAGGAGTGGATAACAAAATTTTCTCTGCTTTCATGACTCCAACAAGCAGCCTCTTGGGTTTTGGAATTTTGAACTGAAAGTTTTCAAATGTTTTTCCTTTATTCAAATGATTATCTAGTTGTTGTTGTTTAACATAATTCTGCATGTGCTCACCAATAGATTCGAAGGGGATATCAACGTTACCGAATAACGGGCACATCTCACTGAAATATTGTTTGGGAGACAACTCTGGTTTAAATGACGCCATCCAAACATCGGGTACCTTTATATCGCATTCGATAAATCCGAATAGTCTATCATTCCTCACAGCTTCTAAAATTGATTCAACTGTCTGTTGTTTATAACGGGTTTCTTGAAAAAAATTTGGTTGTCGACTGTTAATAAATAAGTTTATATTTGGATCATTTTTCCTGTCGTTTTTGAATTCGCATTCATATTTCTCGATGACTGAGTAGCCTGACGACTTGAAAATTTGCGTAATTTTTTCTGTATTTTCACGTCTCGTCTTCATGCGTTCCGAATTAAGTTGTTGACAATCGTGACCGTGATAGTAACAACCGTGAAACTGATAAATGGTTTGTGAAACGGAGTCAAATCCGTCAACTTGAAACCCTAGAACTCTAGTTTCTTTTCCACTATTCAAATAGTGATCAATTTTACAATTTTGGGTTTTGGATACATAATCGAGCCAGTGAAATGCCATCATATAAAATTCATATTTTTCAGCTTTAAATTTAGTTTCCTCTCGTCGTCGAATGAATGCTCCAACGGGCATATCTTGGGATGGCGCCCATAGATATAGAGCGTTGCAGTCATATCCTACAACAGATTGACATGTTTTTAACTCATTTCTAATTTTTGTTTCACCAGCTTTCATATGCCTCTGGAAAATTATTGATGGACCGCCGACAATATTCCTTTTGACGGTGCGATATAAATCTTCATTTTTCTTGTTGAATAGTGGAAAAGACGCATTGGCAGTTTGCGCTGCTCTAAATAGTAGAATTCTAGCGATTCCGGGGACGGAGATGGTCTGTTTGAACACATCTACCCGCTTAGCTTTGTAAAAACTGTGCATTTTTGATAATGCTTCAACAAAGGGTTTTACATCTAAATTGTTGTAATAAATTAACCAATCCCTGAACGTACACATTCCATTATCAATCCAAATTTTTTGAAGTTGTTTATAAATTTCTAGTCCGTGTTCTTCTGAATCTTCTGACAAAATGTTTTTTCCCTTTAATTTAGAATAAAATGCATTATAATCGGGTAATTTCGGTTCATCCAATTTTGATTCGTCATCAAACCACTCATATGGGAAATATGATTTCTGCTGTGAACAGTGATAAGACTTTAAGAATTTATCGTAGCTTGTACCCGGTGCGACAAAATTATTTGCATCAATAAATTTAAAATTACTTGTTCCGATACTGGTGTATGCATTCTGCTTTTTAATTACATAACCTTCTTTGTCCAAATCTAAAGCATCGGCCAAACTCTTTTTTATTAAATTGAGGTCGTATTTGCTACTGTTATATCCCACGACAGGGAGTTGGGTTATATATCTGTCAAACTCACTCCTAAGTTTCTCCAACGATTCTACCATTCCATATTCAAGTTGTTCGTGGCGTTGAATTATACATGACAATTCGTTGCTGGGTACTGACCATTTAATGGCTGTATACGCAGACGCTGCGTTTTGAATTTCGTTCAAATATGAAATTTTCATCTCTATTAATTTTCTTAAGTTCGAATTAATGAAGCATTTTGGACTTGTGAATCCCGGCACATTGCTGCAGACAGATACGCTGATGGCTTCATGCTCAGCAGTCCACTTTTTATCGCCCTGTACAGGTTTCAACATAGCTTCATAATCATACACCGCAAAATATTCGAAATACGGGTCTTCAATTTTGATTCCAAACTCTTCCAATTTATCAAAGATTGTCTTGTCGTCCTTATAATATTTGCCAGGAAATTTTAGCAGCGTGTGTCCCCCTTTGCAAGTAGCAACGTGCCTCTGATAATTATTAGTTCGCTTAAAAAGTTGTGAACAATTTGAGCAGCTGTATTTGTTACAAAATTGTTCTAGATTCAAAATCAGCATCAAATGGTTATCCCACGCGTTCATGTATAAATCATCCTTAAAGGATTGTGTAGACGCATACAGAGTAGTGGCGTGATCTGTCTCATCTAAGTGGAAAATATGCATATTAATTTCAAAATATTTTTCAAGTTCTGGTATTTCTTCTATTGTAACACCTGGAAAATCTCCAGTTATATTTTTCAAATCACGCCACTCTCTATAATATTGATGTACATAATCCTCTGATAATTTTTTATACGTGGCTAAACATCTAAAGAGACAAAGGTTGTCATTAAATGGTTGGCGAGTATTTTCATTAATTAGGAGTAGTTTGACAGATTTTTTTTTTACCAAATATGATGGTGCTTCAACGAGTTCGGTACATCCCAATGGGAAATCAGTGAGAGTCACCACATAACGAATATTGGTGATTCTCACCAATTTCCATTTACTGTCGGGTCGATCTTTTAAGGCCGACTCGACTACGTTTAAATCTCTTATTTTGTTCAAGACGCTTTCAAATTCTGCATAATTTCGAATCATGGGAGGATTTTGAAATATGTGCGTATTTCGGTAAGGAAAATAATATCTAATTTCGTCAGTTTCAATATTCTGTAGCAGCATGCCGAAAGCGAAATTTAGCCGAAAACTAACGTTTTGACGTGAAAAAATTTCCTGTACATGTTTTTCAATGTCCCCCTGTAAGTGACTGTCTCCCTCTACGGGGAAGTTGAAAACGCGTATCACATTACTTTCGGTGTTATGTGACTCTAGTATGCAGTACCTGTGACGATTGTATGCTAGATTAACACTAGGGGGCGCTTGACTCAGCCATGTCGGTTCTCCAGTATTGCTAGCGCCCCCTGTCATATGTTGGTCTAACCTATGGGCTCTTAAGTCTTTCAAGCTCTTAAACGATTCGCCACAGGTACTGCATTTAACACTACGAGGTCCTTGATTCTGTTTCAGAACGCAGGCCTGCAAGAAACAACAGCTCATATTAGACTCGGTGATATAACAATTAAGCAAGGGACTATTTGAATTATCTTTATTAATACAAATCTGCAGCATGATCAAATTTTTAAAAATCATATTTTACGTGCCTTTCTAATGATAACTGTACATGCATAATGAAACTAGTTAAACACATGTGCACTAAAAGTAACCCAAAAGAGATATGTAGCTATGATTTCGAACTTACCATATTATGTCGCTTCAATAGCCTTAACTCCTTAAATATACGACTACATCCTCCGCATTCGTAGGAGTTTCCACATGTCTGGAAATAGCGATGAAAATTGTTTATTAAAACTGCGTTGATATTTTATCTAGGAATTTCAGTATACATAATATATAATATGATAACTCACCTTGTAATGACTGTTCATTAGAGTTGCCGTTTCAAACTCCTCGTCACACTTGTCACATTTTCTCGTTCGAGTACAGCTGGATATGTGTTTATCGAGATAAAATTGTCTCAAAAATGTCTTTCCACACTTATCGCAGCTGTGTCTAACCTGTTTGGTTGCAACAGTCTGCTTGCTCGGACAAATGCGTTTGTGATAAACAAGTTCTTGTTGGCCCGAGCAAGCTTCACCACAAAGGTTACAAAAGAATTCTTTGGGTCGTCCACAACTAAGTTCATGTCGCGTTAAACTTGATTTAAGAGAAAATACTTTGCTGCATATTTTACAGTTAAATTTTCCCACACCGCACATCTCAGTATGCTGCAGCATGAACCTTCTTGCCTGAAAACCTCTACCACAACGTGTACACTGATGCATTTGCGCTGGTCCTGCGCATTTTCCCAGTCGCTGATGCTTCGATAAGTTATATCTTTCAGAAAAAAATTTCTGGCACCCATCACATTTGTACGCAATCCCCGCTCCACACACATATCTGTGTTGTACAAAAGCACTATGGCCTTGTACACGTTGACCACATCGCAAACATTCAAAAAATTTCATCTCGACAATTCAGACTGATTGATACATCAGACGTCAGGTTTTATATAGTAGCAGCCCGGATGCCACCTCAGGTCAGCAGTAGATCTACTGATGTAGCCCCTCCCCCCATCTCCCCGCCTCCCCGATCAACCCTAGTAATGACCCGGCTATTAAACACATTTTGGGCTAGGAGACAACATATACCGATTTTACAGTAAGAGTCAACCGTTACAACGTAGGTTTGTTTATAATTTTCACTATTTCGATTAATCCAACAGCTTGCTGCAGGTAAGATTCAGTTATGTATAAATTGAGCCTTAGTAATCTGCAGCATTAAACCAACATCAGCTCAATAGCCTATGTATGCAGGAATTAGACTTGATATCCCGTTCAGTCAAGCGGTCAGTGGTCATCCTAGCAAACAGACACGTTGAAACAATGATGTTTTAATGTTGTCACAGTGTAGCCACCGCTGTGCCAATGTCAGTCCAGCCTAAACAGCGCTGAGCCAGCATTGGTGAGACGCTGGCGGCACTGACAGACTCGAGGGTGCGGTAACAGCGTGTCTCTGTTAAGGGAGATAGTAAGCTGCAGCCTTTGTTAACACACCTGCTGCCAGCGCGCACGAGTGGCTGCGTTAGAGTGGATGGGGGGGCTTGCACATTTTAGTGCACATAATAAACGTGCCCCCCAACTTTGTCTCCGCGCCCGGCGCGTTTATTAGGGATAATACGGTAAGTCACATTTGACGTTCCATAGGCTACACGTATGTATGATAATCTCTACGTTTCAGGTGAGCGATTAATTCATTCCACTTTATCTAAGGTGAGCAGCGTCCATCATAAAATATACGAGCGTGACGCGGGTGAAGAGTCAAAGTGAGATAAGTCACATTTAACGTTTCGGTGGTTAATGAGGCTACACGTGTGTATGATATTCTCTACGTTTCAGGTGAGCGATTAATTCATTCCACTTTATCTAAGGTGAACATCAGCGACCATTATAAAATATACGAGCCTAAAGACATTAAGGTGAGCGTCCGTTACAAAAATAAGTGTGTATAAAAACGATGTCGTTTCCGAATTATAGTCACACATCAATATGTCTCGATTACAAAAGCTTCACCAACAGCTCGCCGAGATCATGATTGTGGTGAGTCGAATGCTCAACGACGAGCATGAGATGATGGAGATGCTAGAGGTAAGTAGATCTAAACAACAATATTTAGTAATATAATTCATAGTTCTTATCATAACCATCATTTCCAATTCTCTATAATGTATAAATCGCTCAACGAACTCTTTTGATGTAACACATTAGCTCCTACTAACATTTTGGTCAAATGCTATGAAGGCTATATTCAAGTATTTAATCATTTTCATAGTTGAAGCAATGGTTTATTATATAGGTCATCATTATTAGTCTGAAAATAATATGTCTGTTTTATTATTTCCAGATCAGCACAGCAATCACTACAGAGGAAAACACGGCTGATAAACATTCTTCAGAGGAAAAGGTCCCTCCTGAGATATCACAGTTGTGGGATAACGAATTCTTCGAGTGGGAAGGTGAATGCTTATATTTTATAACAACATAAATTGTCGTATTTTATCCCTACATAAAATGTTATAATAAAGCTCCAAATGTAATGATATAGGAGCAATTATTAATATACTATAAGATAGTCTATAATTATTTGTCGATTGATAAGCTGCGGGAATGAGTAGAATAATATATCTGTCAGAATGGTCTGCTGACGCATAGATTCTCTCAAATATATACTGTAGATGTGGTAATATTTGCGTAGTTTTAATTTTCGCGAGGAGGAGAAATTCACGAATTTGAATCCTGCAAAAATTATTATTATAATAGCGCTACTATCATCGAAATTTATCATTCTCGAATTCTAGACTTCATGACAAGTCCTAAAATCACACAAATCTAAACACAAAAATTTTAACACGCGAAAATTATCAGATCTACAGTATTTTGCGTGAATTTAAGATGTCGTCGAGATTCATCAAAATTCAATTATACTACTGGGGAGGTATTTTTTTATTATTTTAATTCTATTTGACTTATATCGTGGAAATTATTGTTTATATAGTTCCCGAAGAAGAAGAACAAAAAGAAGAAGAAGTAAAATAAAAGAAGAAGAGAAAGAAAAGAAGAAGAAGAATATTTAAAACGAATGCAAAAATATACACATTATATTATTATAATATTATATACATCGTGCTGCGCTAGAACAGGTAGATGCCTCTGCAAGCTAGGCAGCAAGGTGTTTTAAATATTTAATAAATTAATTTTTAACAGAAAAACTCTCTATTGTCTTTATTTTAATGTGTTGTGTTATTACTTTATACGGGTTTGTTTATAATTTTCACTATTTAGATTAAACTAATAATTTGCTGCAGTAAGATTCAGTTATTGAGTCATCATAATTCGCATGTTTGTGTAAACATAAAGCCTAATCTGAGATATGCAAATGCGGGGCAGTGAATCCTGTAGTGACGATGGAGCCGCTTAATCCGTTAACGTTGGGCCAGTGTGCGTTGAAAGCCAACCGCCGAGATTCATCATAATTCAGATTTATATTGGCCCTGGAATTTAGAGGGTTAACTTGAAAAATTGCCCTTGGATTTAGAAGGTTTATTTGAAAAATTGACCCTGGAATTTAGAGGGTCAACTTGAAAATTGATCCTTGGATTTAGAAGGTCTATTTGAAAAAATTGACCCTGGAATTTAAAGGGTTAACTTGAAAAATGTCCCGTGGATTTAGAAGGTTTATTTGAAAAAATTGACCCTGGAATTTAGAGGGTTAACTTGAAAAATGTCCCGTGGATTTAGAAGGTTTATTTAAAAAAAAAAAAAAAAAAAAAAAAAATTGACCCTGGAATTTAAAGGGTTAACTTGAAAATTGGCCTTTGGATTTAGAGGGTTTATTGAAAAAAAAAAGTTCTTGGGTTCAAAGGGTTGATTGGCTGCCATTTTGGATTACGGCGGCCATTGATTGGCGGCCATTGATTGGTGGCCATTTTGGATTGTGGCGGCCATTTTTTATTCCCATTCCTGAACACTAAACGTTTTCCACCGTCGATCCCATTGAACTTGCTCACCCTATACTACTCCTGATATCGGGTAAACCATGCCAGATAGGTAGACCATTACTGGGATACTGATTAGGATCATTAATTTCAATGGAGGTTTGCAATCTCTGACAGACTGTCTAGTTCTTATCTTACTCTTAGACTGGGCTTCTTAGACCTAGTTGTCTTGCGTCTTGATTTTTGACCTAGACTAGGACTACATTAATAACCCTATACAAAATTGCTTAAATCAAATTCTAATTCGGAGCGGGAGCTCCTGGACTTATGTAGTCTTGTTTGTTTGATATTTACTCTCAACGTCTGAAGGTCACACGTGTCAACAAAGCTAATCCTCTATTTCAAAAGGGGCGCTGTACTACATTACTGTGCACTGTTAAACAGCAGCCTATCAGGTTTCGAAGCAGAGACACATTCGTCTATCTTTTCTATTGTTGTTGACAAGTTTGATGGTATTTTAATCTGGGTTTCTGACACGTGCAAGTACCAGCTTCAAGTGGCCCAAGTATCAGTCTCTACGTCAATGTAACCCCTACAGCGCGGGAATATATTTATATACACCAATAATTTTAATTTGAAATCATCATAAATGTCTTGGTTAGCTTTTTCTGTTTTATTTGAATACCTATGTTATAGGTCTATAATACGGCAGTTATACATGTTTTAATTAGTTTAGTTCTGTGATTGACTTACGTCACAATCTGACGTCTATGGACGTCAGAATATAACGTATATAGTCTTGTGTTTTATCGTTGTGACTTGCGACATTTGTCTGTTCATTCATTCATTCATTCATTCATTCATTTCATTCATTCATTTATTCATTCATTCATTCATTCATTCATTTTTTCATTCATTTTTTCATTCATTCATTCATTCATTCATTCATTCAATCATATATTCATTCATTCATTCATTCATTCATTCATTCATTCATTCATTCATTCATTCATTCATTCATTCATTCTTTCACTTGGTATGTAATTATAGATTATACCATGGCTAAAGTTGTATCCTCCTACATATCAACCCGACCTTGTTGTATTCTCCAGAGGGTGATGGGTCTTGTACATATCGCCCGAAGGCCGCAGGTCTAGAGCGATATGTACAAGACCCATCACCCGAGGGAGAATACAATTAGTGAGGGCTGATGTGAAGGAAGTACAGCTTTAGCCATGGTATTGTCTTTTTATCTCATACCAACATTTTAATAATATTTGTTTAAAAATGAACTATTGTCAAACAAACAAATACACCAATAAACTGCTTAGTTATTTAAAATGAAGTTAACAAAACACAGTTACAATTTACCGTAAAAATCACAGAACGCTTCAAAACGTGTGCAACGGAATTACAATACACAGGCCTACGTTTATAATATACAAAATGAAAAGTTAAAATTTAATTGATTTTCATATTTTTCTCATTGCAAAATTTATTTTTTCTGACTTTTCTCGAGAAAAAAACATATTAAAGACTCTGGAGTCAACAGTCGCGTGTGTTATAAACGTCTTTTTTATGGGTGGAATATTTTTTTCATTTAAAGGCATAACAAAAAACAAATACATACCGCAATCATCTCTCCAGTTGTAGTTATCAACATTTACAATGTCATGATAATAGTTATGCCATATTGGCTTCACAATGTTTCACATTGTTGTTATTTGCATTCATTATTATGGGCCTACATAAGTGCTGGATTTTCGAGTTCATGATCAATTTATGGCGTAAATAGGCCTATATAATTAAATATTCTTATGCATCATTAAGATTTTTTATCAGCGTTAGCCGTGTTTATTAGCTCCCGCCGTCACCGTAGGTGAGCGAAGGGAGCTATGGATTCTACCTCCGTTTTTTTTTGGCCTCTTCTTTTGCCTATAACTTTGTGAGAAAATAAGCTAGGATAATAATTTTTGGTATGTGGGTTACTTCCAGGTGGCTAATGGACGGGTTAAAATATTTTTAATCTGAATTCAATACGCAAGGTTGCAGAGGAGAAAATGATGATGTGACGGCGTTGGGCCGTTGGGCCGTTGGGCCGTTGGGCCGTTGGGCCGTTGGGCCGTCCGTAAACAATTCGTTTCCGGAGCATATCTCTGAAAGTACTTGTCCGATTGTCTTCAAATTTTACACACAACACCCCTAGGGGGTCTAGTTGTGCCTTTTGGGGTATTTGAACTTTGACCTACTTCTGGTTCAGAACTATGACCTATTTAAACGTTTTGACGCGCACTTCGTTTCCGGAGCAGATCTCGAAAAGTACTGGGCCGATGACAGTCATATTGCACATACATGTCCTCTAAGGTCCCTAGTTGTGCCTTTTCAGGTTTTTGGACCTTGACCTTGAAGTTGACCCAGCACTTTGACCTAATTTATAACATCGGTAAATCCGACTGAAAGATTTTATGGAATATCATGAAAACCGTTCAAGATAGCTACACCATTACTATAAAACAAATTGTGAGGTTTCAGGAGAGGATGCATCTTGAAAAATTTCAAGTCGATAAAATTAAAAATGGCCGCCTATCGGCCATTATTCACCTCGACAGGCCTGATATTGCGGAATATCATGAAAACCGCTCAAGATAGCTACACCATTAATATCAAATAAATTGTAAGGTTTCAGGAGAGGATGCATCCTGAAAAAATTAAAGTTGATAAAATTCAAAATGGCCGCCTATCAGCCATTATTCACCTCGACAGGCCTGATATTGTGGAATATCATGAAAACCGCTCAAGATATCTACACCATTACTATAAATTAAATTGTAAGGCTTCAGGAGAGGATGTATTTTGAAAAAAATCATTTTGTCAAAGTTCAAAATGGCCGCCAATCAGCCATTATTCACTTTCACATTGCCGTTATTTGGTAAACCGTGCTAGATGGCTAGACCATTACTATAAAAGAAAATGTGTGATTTCAGGAGAGGATGCATCTTGGAAAAATTCGACTCGATAAAATTCAAAATGGCCGCTTATCGGCCATTATTCACTTTCACATGGCCGTTATTTGGTCAACCGTGCTAGATGGCTAAACCATTACTGTAAAACGAAATGTGAGATTTCAGATGAGGATGCATCTTGAAAAAAATTGACTTGATCAAATTTAAAATGGCCGCCTTTTCGGCCATCATTCATTTTCACATGGCTGATATTTGGTAAACCGTGCTAGATGGCTAGACCATTACCTGATTACTATAAAACAAAGTGTGAGTTTTCGGGGTAGGATGCACCCTGAAAATTTTTAACTTACGAATTCAAAATGGCCGACAATCAGCATTATTTACCTCGATAGGCCTGATATCAGGTAAACCGTGCTAGATAGCTAGACCATTACTATAAAACAAAATGTGACGTTTCGAGAGAGGATGCCTTTTAAAAACTTTCGACTCAATCGAATTCAAAATGGCCGCCTATCGGCCACTATTTACTTGCACATTGCTGATATTTGGTAAACCGTGTTAGATAGCTGGACCATTACTATAAAACAAAATGTGAGATTACAAGAGAGGATGCATCTTGAAAAAAATTGACTCGATCAAATTCAAAATGGCCGCCTATCGGCCATTATTCACTTTCACATAGCCGGTTTTTAGTAACCGTACTAGATGGCTAGACCATAACTATAAAACAAAATGTGAGATTTCAGGAGAGGATGCATCTTGAAAAATTTTGACTTGATCAAATTCAAAATGGCCTCCTATCGGCCATTTTTCACTTTCACATGGGCGATATTTGGTAAACCGTGCTAGATGGCTAGACTATTACTATAGAATGAAATGTGAGATTTCAGCTGAGGATGCATCTTGGAAAATTTTGACTTGATCAAATTCAAAATGGCCGCCTTTAGGCCATTATTCACTTTCACATGACCGATATTTGGTAAACCGTGCTAGATAGCTAGACGATTACTATAGAATGAAATGTGAGATTTCAGCTGAGGATGCATCTTGAAAAATTCTGACTCGTTCAAATTCAAAATGGCCCCCTATCGGCCATTATTTACTTTTACATGCCCAATATTTTGCAAACTGTGTTCGATGTTAGTCCATTACTATAAAACAAAATTTGAGGTTTCGGGGGAGGATGCACCCTAAGTTTTTAACTAATTTATATCGAATTCAAAATGACCGTAAATCAGCTATTAGTTAACTCGATTGGCCTGATATCGGGTAAACCATGCCAGATAGGTAGACCATTACTGGGATACTGATTAGGATCATTAATTTCAATGGAGGTTTGCAATCTCTGACAGACTGTCTAGTTCTTATCTTACTCTTAGACTGGGCTTCTTAGACCTAGTTGTCTTGCGTCTTGATTTTTGACCTAGACTAGGACTACATTAATAACCCTATACAAAATTGCTTAAATCAAATTCTAATTCGTCGCGGGAGCTCCTGGACTTATGTAGTCTTGTTTCTATTATTTTGTTAACCATTTTTAAATTATGTTAACATTGTGGTATGAGGCATGAATGATGTTGACCATTTACTGCTGTAGTAGTTCTTGTTGGACAGCAAAACATCGGGAAATCCCCATCTAATAGTCAATACAGTAAATAACCACGGAGGTAAATTCTATAATCATGGAGGTTTGTACCCCCGTGTTTTCACGAGATGGTGCGTACGAGATAATTGGCAGGAAAACCCCGGAGGTTGAAACCTCTAGGGTTTCATGAAGCCCCAGAGGTTAATACCTCTGTGGTATCATTTACCCCCACTGGGGTAAACATGAAGTTGGTGCATACGGCCCCTGACGGGCGAGCAGTGGCAGAGGAGGGGGAAGGGAGGGGGGAGCTGCCTGTTGCTGCGCGTGCCGTTCACCAGTTACGTCAGGTTATGCGGGCTGCGCACCAGTCATTGACCCAATGCTGCTGTAGTGCTACAATGGTCCAATCTTAGTTACGGCTGTGTAGCTTTTGCAAATCAAATACGAAACATTGACCCGATGTTGTTCTACTGTTGACCAGCCGTCTTCGACGTCGGCACAACATTAACACAACATTGGGTGAATGCCTCGTGTTCGCTGGGTGTACGCTCTGAAGTTGTACAGTGGGGTGATGAATGTGGCCTGATTCTGACCAATCAAGCTGTAATCTGGCAGTAGCCGGGAGATAACAAGTAAATGAACAAACATCCCCACGGGGAATAACGGGTGTATGCCACTCTTATAGTGCACACATCTCTAAATCTTTATAGCTGTATCAGTCGGGTAAAAAATGCCTGTATCTGGTACAATACAAACCTTGGTATGAGATAATGATGCTGATCACAGCACATCATAAACAGTTAGAGAAAGTGATGCCCACGGGTAAATATTGTATTTACTTCACCAGGTAAAGCGTATAGTCTCAGTTGCAGTCACCAGATGGCCATAGCGGTGTTGTGTGATTACTGTATGGGAACAAATAGTATATTTACCTCGTCAGGTAATGCAATTTTCATGATTTTTACTCATTGACCACATCCTTCTAAAATAATCTACCTCGTCAGGTAATGCAATTTTTACTCTTCAAACTAAACACTTTCTTGTATGAAATTTGCTCTTAGAGTAAAATTGACATCCATATGGTAACTTTTAGTCTGTTTTCAATGTACTGTCATAATGTTTTTTAATACGAGTATGTGATAAAATTATGCATACTATATTTGATTATGATCTTAGTTGCATATAAGTGATCATATCAGGTACAGCTTTTTTTGTCACTTCCCACTAAAAATATTTACCGCATCAGGTAATGACATTTTTACTCTTCAAAGTAAATATTTTCTAGAATGATCATATTTGCAACTAAGTGATCATATCAGGTACAACTTTTTTATCACTTCCTGCTAAAAAATCTTTACCTCTTCAGGTAATTCAATTTTTACTATTGAAAGTAAACACTTTCTCGCATGAAATCGGCTCTAAGAGTACAATTGACATATATATGGTCACTTTTAGTCTATTTTCAATGCAAGGTCAATAGGTTGTGAAATGTGTGACGAAAATTATGCATACTATACTTGATTATGATCATAGTTGCAAATAAGTGATCATATCAAGTACAATTTTTTTTTTTTTTTTTTTGCTAAAAATATTTACCTCGTCGGGTAATCCAATTTTTAGTATTCGAAGTAAGTGATAAAAATATGCATACTATACTTGATTATGATCATAGCTGCACATAAGTAATCATATCAGGCACAATTTTTTTTATCAAATCCTGCTAAAAATATTTACCTCGTCAGGTAATTCAATTTTTACTATTTAAAGCAAACACTTTCTTGCGCGAAATCGACTACAAGAGTAAAATTGTCATCAAAATGGTCACTTTTAGTCTGTTGTCAATGCAATGTCATTAGGTTTTAAAATATGTGATAAAAATAAGCATACTGATATTATCACTTATTTGCAACTATGATTATGATCACAGTTGCACATAAGTGATCATATCAGGTACAACTTTTTTTTTATCACTTCCTGCTAAAAATATTTACCTTGTCAGGTAATTCAATTTTTAGTATTCAAAGTAAACACTTTCTCGCATGAAATCGGCTCTAAGAGTAAAATTGACATCTATATGGTCACTTCTATCCTCTTCTCAATGCAATGTCATAAGGTTTTGAAAATATTTGATAAAATATACAACCTACACTTGGTTATGATTATAGTTGCACAATAAAAAGATCATATCAGGTACAACTTTTCTTTATCAATTCATACTACAAATATTTACCTCGTCAGGTAATTAAAATGTAATTTTACTATTCAAAGTAGTAAGGGTAAAATTGACATCTATATGTTAACTTTTAGTTTGTTCTCAATGCGCTGTCAAAAGGTTTTGAAATACGTGTATGTGATAAAAATATGCACCCTATAATTGGTTAGGATCATAGTTGTACATAGGTGATCATATCAGGTACCATTTTTTACAACCTCATAGTATTTACCTCGTCAGGTAATTAAAGCGACTCAATCAGGCCAAAATCGTCAAAAAATCAGTTATTTTATTTTGGCATCTTAATATGACCATATGATTTAAACATGTCCATAGACTAGAACTGCAAAAGGTTTTTATTTTTTGTGCTGCGTATTTCCCAGTTAACATGGTTAAGCGAGATATAGAGACGAAATTAATGTATTTCTTATTTTGGACATGCATGTCCGAAATAAGAAATCAGGGATTTCGTCTCTATATCTAGCCTAACTGGTCAATGTGCAGCACACAAATTAAAAAACTTTTTGCAGATCTAGTCTATGGACATGTTTACATCATATGGTCATGATAAGAAGCCAAAATAAAATCACCGATTTTATTTTTTATGATTTTAGCCTGATTCAGTCGCTTTAAAAATGCATTTTTTTTACTCTTCAAAGTAAACACTTTCTCCTATGAAATTGCTTGTTCAATTGACATCCATATTGTAACTTGTAGTCTGTTCTAATTAGAAGGCCATATGGTTTTGGAATATGTGATAACATTATACAACTTACTTGGTTAGGATCATAGTTGTACATGAATGATCATATCGGATCATATCAGGTGCGGCTTTTTTCCATCACTTGCTACTAAAAAAAATTAATATCATATTGATGATTGGCAAAACTTATGACCCTGCATTAAGAACATACTAAAAGTTACTATGTACCGTATTTTTTGGGTGTAAACCCCCCTACGTTTTACTCATTATAAGGCCTGATGCGGGCTATATAAGGAATGGGGGCTATACATTGTTGAAATCGGATTTTTTTCGCATGGTTAAATTTCTAACTGCCGTACGTAGATGTGAATATGTTAATATTGCTTTACGTCGCTTTCTGCACAATCATGGCAATATCGCGACAGAAGGAAGCCCGAAGCCAGACTATGCCCTACTCTTATCGAATGGATTCAAGAGTTCCTTATAGTGCACAGTACCATAGACAGCACTGCACACTCCAGGCCTTTAAACAGTTTGGAGCACTGTATATGCACAACCCCGATGACAAATATCCGACCCGGTCCGGGATTCGAACCCAGTACTTCTGAGTTTCAAGCCACAACCGAATCGAATGAGCCATCGGGCCGGCCTACTGCCAAAGATACCCGTCTCTCAAATGCGATGGCTTGGGCTCTGGGCTCTGGTGCAGTGGTTAAATCTGCCTGCTTGAAAAGTCGGAGATCGCAGGTTCGAACCCTCCTCTGGCCAATAAGTTTCATCCATCTCATCATCCTCAAGAATTTCTCCTGGCCCGGTTTAGCTTATATTTGCACAAAGATGGCCTAAAAACCTATTCATTTTATTTCATTTTTTTACTAAAATACGATATTTGTATTTCATGGACGGGCCGCCACTCGGCCGTCAGCAGGCTATGTGAGCAGGTGAGAACACGCTGCATATAGCCACGTCATGCCCCCACTCTAACTGGTACCGCCACTCGTTTATCAGGTAGGCCTAATGCTTTATTGCAGATGTGACGTTTTAATGCCACGAACCGATAGACGAGATCAACCTGCCTATTAAATGATTTACCATTGCATTTTATCTACCAAATGTTCCCATATGGGAACAGCTATTTATCAACAAAACGTTGCTTGTATTTAGATACACTGGTATGATAATCAGATAATTAGTCGGCGAAATATGAATAGACTTATATTAGAAAAACGTAACTGATTACATTTCCCATGTCAAATTTCGCACGTGCAGCCCTCTCAATATCCTCGTATTGCGCCCACACTACTCTTGTCGTGGTTGGCGCGCTATTCAGTAATTATTAATGGTAGTATACATTATTATTATCTCCCGTGGACAGCCATGCGTACACGCACTATAGGCCTACACTAATGCGCCTCGGGTCCTAGAACTCGTCATTCATCGTGGCTTATAATCGGCCGTTAATAGACTAAGACCCCGACATGTTTTTAATTATTGTTTTTAATTATTTTTATCGATAAGTCCTACTTGAAACATATCAGATTTTATTCTATCGCCCAAATCAGCCGTAGCATGCATAAGATGTCAATTTTATTGTTGCAGGGGATAATTTGCCGCAGAAAAATAACAGTTGCGAATGTCAAAACTACTATTCTCCGTGCCAAAAACTGCTAAGGCAACATTATTGTGTAGAAATAACCCAAAATTGGGTAGCAAACTGCCCCGCTACACCAGATAAATTATTCTGTACTCTTAGAATAAATTGCATATCAATCACCTGACGAGGTGAATATTTTTAGTAGGAATTGATAAAAAAAGTTGTTTTTGATATGCTCACATATGTCATCAGGTCAGAGGTGTCGTGGGTGACATGGCATGTTGACCTGTTCGGCCCCCACCAACGATCACCTGCCCAGCCCTGTGTTATCCAGCAAACACAAAACATTTGTATAACATTTATACAACGTCGGCCAAACGTCTTCGACGTTGGTCCAACATTGTATAAAGTCATACAAATGTTTTGCGTTCACTGGGACGAGCCTGTGAGTGTGAGTTCACAAGTGCGCTAATAGTAGGCCTAATACACAAGCTGTCCAGCACGCTCTAGCCTCTTGTAAGTGAGATGACCTGTTCGGCCCCCATCAGCAGATCAGCGATAGCCTGTTCGCCCCTCAGTCCAGCCCTGTGTGTTAGTGCTAACCTGTTCGGCCCCCTAATTTAAATATTAAAATTTATAAAACATTGTCGTAGATCTAGTGTTGTCAATTATAAGTAGCACAACTATTCATAGTGATGATCAATATGTGAAATATTTAAATACATTAGGCTTTATATGTAAATCAGCAGACAAAGTGTCATGCACTTAGGCCTATAGGCCCTATGTGTATAGATGGCGAAAATCGCAACTGGCAACTGAGAGTCTGGCGTAATGCAAGGTAGGTCTAATTTACTGACAACTAATCATGTTGTATAAAGCTAGCTATTGACGATTCAGAGTCGGTACCGGTATTTTGCATGAGTAAAATCGGCCGGGCATTGATTAAATTATGTGTATGTCTAAGATTAGAAAAAAACACATTTTATATAAAACATTATGTTATTTAAGCATATCAGAAAAAAATATTAAATACATCAATATGAAATTGTCCCAGCATTTGGTCAACGTATCGTGTTTGCTGGGATATACCTTACACGATACACTGACGCATTGTCGGCTAAATGTTGGCCCAGTGTCGCAGACTATGGTCCGCCATTGAACCAGCATTGGGTCAGTGTATCGTGTTAGGGTAGGGCAATACCATGTGAGATTTCAACTAATATTTCAATATAGATCTTAAATATAACATTATTTTTATATAGACTTATGTTAAATTAAACACTTTGTCAAAATTAGCCTATATAGTCACCGACTTGTTCTTCACTTCATTCGTGTTACTCAGACATGCATAGACATATATACAGTTGACATAAATAGACATAAATAGACACTCGGTGAGCAGTAGGCCAACCCTGTACAGATGACACAAGTTGAGTTGTTAATAACAGAGCGATACCTCGGAGAAGGTGAGTGTTACTAGTTGTCAAGGCTGGAGTGAAAGCTTGGAATGAAACTGTGAGTGATAATAAAAACTGGGTACTTCAAATCAATATAATTTTTTAAATATCAATATAAGGAAGAGCGGAAATATATATAAAATTAGTTGTTTCAAAATATATGAAATGATAATAACCGCGGCAATGTCTACACACGCGATAATCTGATCGTGCTTAAAGGTGAAATGACCTGCTTCATTTGTTTACAAATTGTGAATTATTGTTTAATTTTAAAGGATTCATAGATAAGTAAATATGTTGAAGGCCTATGTAAAGGCTCATAATATTATATCAGTTCCAGTTTCCAACGCGATAGACCTGTTCATCATAGGGGGCCGAACGGGTAGAATGTACGTAGGGGCCTACTTGGGGGCCGAACAGGCAATGCTTGGGAGCCAAACGTAAGGATAGAAATGTTAAATTCGTGGTACAAAGAATCAATAATATAACAGTAAATTGAACTAACATTGGAAGGGTTCTTCTAAAACTTCACGACGTTTCGACTCACTTACTACGGCATTTTTTCTGTAATCTCTGGACTTCCTGATTTGTTCTAGATTGTTCTAGGGCTGCATGGGGCTGAACATAATTAAGGATATCTCGAAAACCCCCTCGACCCCCTCGACCCTCGACTTCAATTTTTTTTTTTTTTTTTTTTGATAGACTAGTCTTTTTTAAAATTCGGGAAACAATATCAGGTCGATGTTGGCTCACCGTCTGCGACGCTGGCCTAACATTGGCTGAACGCCTCCTGTATATTTTGGGAGAGGCACGATACGCAATATATGCGGGCACTTGATTAGGAGTATAAAAGATTGCCATCTGAGTCCCACCACTGTCCTACATTAACGCTAGCCCAACAGTGTTCCGGTCCAATGATAGTTAAGCACAGCAAGCACTAAGCATTGAACCAATGTTGGATTTTTGCTGGCCCAACGTCTGTAACGCTGGCCCACCGCTTGCGATGCCGGTGCCAAAGCGTGTGACTGAATGAAACTGGCGAGTGACATGCCAGGTGATATGACTGGCAAGTGTTTTTTTGCGCACCAAAAAACAAGAGGCATTCAATCCCATGCATGGGTTAATATAGGCTACATAACAGTTAAAGCTAGACAAGCGTCCTAAACAGTGACTCAACATTAAAATGTGTTCGGCCAGCTGTAGGCCTACGTGTATTGATAAAAATTTAATCGATGGCCACTCATTAAACAAGATACATTAAACCAACGTCGGGTGGATGCTGGACCAGCGTAGCAGACGATCAGCCAACATCACTTGATAGCCAGGTTAGCATCACAGTAGGCCTATATCATAATTTCCAGCATGTTATTATTATACAAAAGTTATAATTATATAAACAAATACAAACTGTTTTTAAAATTAAGTCGAGGGTCGAGGGTCGTGGGTCGAGGGTCGTGGGTCGAGGGTCGAGGGGCGAGTGGGTCGAGGGGGTTTTCGAGATACCCCATAATTAAGGATAAACAATTTTAATGATTAGGTTATATGTTATCTGGTATTATTCCGGCCTGTTTTCACAATGTAGGCCTAGGAACAGATGATCAGGCTGTTGTATGTACCACGGTAGGGGGGCGAACGGGTAACGCTCTGACGACGCTGACTCAGTGACTGACAGGCCAGCATTGTATATTAGGGGGCCAAACGGTTGAGGGGCCGAACGGGTAAGGGGCCGAACGGGAGGGGGCCGAACAGGTAAGGGGCCGAAACGACCTGATACCGCTCACATATGTGCAACTATGATCGTAACCAAGTAGAGGTTGCATATATTTATCATGTTGCAAAATTTTATGACACTATAGAGAACATACTAAAAGTACCTATGTATACATGTGGATACCAATTTTACTCTTGGAACAGAATTCATACGAAAAAATGTTTATTTTAAAGAGTACAAATTGCATTACCTGATGAGGTAAATATTTTAGTGGGGAGTGATAAAAAAAAATTGTACCTGATATGATGTTCACTTATGTGCAACTAAGTGATCAAAATCAAGTATGGAATGCATATTTTTATCACATATTTCAAAACCTTATAACATTGCGTTGACAACAGACTAAAAGTGACCATATAGATGTCAAGTTTACTCTTATAGCCGATTTCACGCAAGAAAGTGTTTACTTTAAATAGTAAAATCTGAATTACCTAACGAGGTAAATATTTTCGGCAGGAAGTGATAAAAAAAGTTTTACCTGATATGATCACTTAGTTGCAACTATGATCATAATCAAGTATAATATGCATATTTTCATCACATATCTCGAAACCTTATGACATTGCATTGAGAAGAGGATAAAAGTGCCCATATAGATGTCAATTTTACTCTTAGAGCCGATTTCATGCGAGAAAGTGTTTACTTTGAATACTAAAAATTGAATTACCTGACGAGGTAAATATTTTTAGCAGGAAGTGATAAAAAAGTTGTACCTGATAAGATCACTTAGTTGCAACTATGATCATTCTAGAAAATATTTTCTTTGAAGAGTAAAAATTTCATTACCTGATGCGGTAAATATTTTTAGTGGGAAGTGACAAAAAAGTTGTGCCTGATATGATCACTTATGTGCAACTATGATCATAATCAAGTATAGTATGCATATTTTTATCACTTATTTCAAAACCTTATTTAATTACATTAACAACAGACTAAAAGTGACCATATAGATGTCAATTGTACTCTTAGAGCTGATTTTATACGAGAAAGTGTTTACTTTGAAAAGTAAAAATTGAATTACCTGACGAGGTAACTATTTTGAGTGGGACGTGATAAAAAAAAGTTGTACCTGATATGATCACTTATGTTCAACTGTGATCATAATCAAGTATCTGAGTATAGTATGCTTATTTTTATTGAATATATTTTAGAACTTTATGACATTGCATTGAAAACAGACTAAAAACGACCATACAGAATTCTATGTCAATTTTACTCTTAGAGCCGAAATCAGGAGACAGTGTTTACTTCGAATACTAAAATTGAATTACCTGAAGAGGTAAATATATTTTAGCAGGAAGTTATAAAAAAAGTTGTACCTGATATCATCACTTATTTGCATCTATGATCATAATCAAGTATAGTATGCATAATTTTATCACATATTTCAAAACTGTATGACAGTGCATTGAAAACAAACTGAAAGTTACCATATGGATGTCAATTTAAATCTTTGAAAACAATTTCATAAAAGAAAATAGTTACTTTGAAGCGTAAAAATTGCATTACCTGATGAGGTAAATATTTCTAGTGGGAAGTGATAAAAAAAAAGTTGTACCTTATATGATCACTTATGTGCCACTGTGATCATATCAAGTGTAGTATGCTTATTTTTATCACATATTTCAAAACCTTATGACATTGCATTGAAAACAGACTAAAGTGACCATATGGATATAAATGTTACTCTGAGAGCCGATTTCATGCGAGAAAGTGTTTACTTTGAATTGTAAAAATTGAATTACCTGAAGAGATAAATATTTTTAGCAGGAAGTGATAATTTTTTTTTTACCTGATATGATCACTTAGTTGCAACTATGATCATAATCAAGTATAATATGCATATTTTTATCACATATCTTAAAACCTTATGACATTGCATTGAGAAGAGGATAAAAGTGCCCATATAGATGGCAATTTTACTCTTAGAGCCGATTTCATGCGAGAAAGTGTTTACTTTGAATACTAAAAATTGAATTACCTGACGAGGTAAATATTTTTAGCAGGAAGTGATAACAAAAGTTGTGCCTGATATGATCACTTATGTGCAACTATGATCATAATCAAGTATAGTATGCATATTAAAGACCATTTGAAATTATGACCTCTTTTTTTATATTTTCCAGGCAGCACTAGACTGCCAGTGTCAGCTATACATATTATATGTGATATAAACAGTAAACAACATGATTTAGGCCCTATGTGTTTGGGGATAAAGATATATTATAGAACTATTGACTTTTAGGGTTAAGCAGCGTGTGACAAAGAAATAGTAGGGGCTTACTTAGGAACCTATCATCAGTTACTCTCAATGCTTCTTTTTCATCAGAGTGTTCAAATATCTGTCCATGTAGTGATTTCTACAAAGAGGAACAATTTGATCAGTTCTCTATAATTAGTCTTTTCTGCACAGAGAATTCTACTGGTTAAGAGTTATCTGGTCTGACACCTAAATTTGTAATAAATAATGGAAATAATTTAGCTCTATGGCCTACCTTTTTTTATACACATAATTTAATTCCTTACCATTGTTTTAGACTATTAGGCATAACTCTAATCTTAAATTTCAGATGTCACTAGTCACCACGAGATCTGTTTAATCTGGTAATCACTGCTAATAGCATGATGTTGTGGTTGAGGCCATCTGCATATGTTTGTTTATTGTTATATGGCCTACAGGCATCTGGGACGTCAGTCCAGCCTTCAACCAACATATCATAGCCCTACACGAGATCTGCATCACTGTGACAGTTTACTGGAAATATTATAGACTATGTTACACCCTACGTACATATCCCAATAAGCACGCATCATAAGCATTCATCATGTTCATTGACTAACCAATGGGCAGCGTCGAAGATTCTGACACTCTAGGCCTATATCATATGCCTATTTATCCCTGCAAACACGGGACGTTGAGCCCCGCTTCAATGTTGGGCCAGCGTTGCAGACAATGGGCCAACATTAAATGAACATAACCATGATAACGTCAACGTCTCGTGTTTGTGGGGTTAGCCAGCTACACGCTGATAAACCAGCGTCCCGCTACATAGTCCTACTGACCACGTGCGATGACGGCGCTGATGACTGCGCATGCGCAAGCCATGCCCCACACGGCCGCGGCGACAATGCAGTACTGCTGAGCTGCGATTTTTGTGACACCGCACATCAGTGATTTTACGGAAGCATGACTGCTCGGGATCACGGCATTCAGAAAACTGTCTGTTGGCTGTTGCGTCTGTTACGCTGATCCAGCTTTAAAAAAACATTGGCTAAACTACTCCAGTCGCTGTAAAACATGTAAAAATAGTTAATCGTTTCTTTTCAATCCAGACTCCCGAGCAGAAACTGCTATCAAATTTCGGCAAACAGCAGTAAGCATAGCCTACATTCAGTAAGCAGTTGCCACTGTTTGGCTTTTGATGGCACCGTAGTGTCTCCGTAGCGTCGTTTGACTGATCAGTCAGCCCTCGTAGTTTGTAAGCGTGTGTCGCTATCGTCAAAGATGACGGGAATATAGATTCGCAAAAAACATTCGCTATACACTTATTTGTGTAGCAAATGGCATAAAATATTCGCAATTTGACAGCCGAGCTAATCACTGCCGAAAAGAAATACATTCGATCCTTGCCGGGAGATAGTGAGCGATTGACAATACCGGAAGGCCCGGGCAACTTTATCCAGGGCTAGCTATTTGGTAAAAATCATCAGGCCGACAGTTGACAAAAACATTTTAATAGACAAGTCTATTTAAAATGTGTAATTTCAGAAAGTTACGTCTTCAAGTAAATAAATTAAGACTCAAAATTAGAGCCCCCTCTGGTGAATGGAAGGAGTATAATTGTTTTTGAGGCCTGCTCAAGTTCATGTCGTATTTACCTGGTGATGTAAATATTAGTTGAACAGTGCTACGTTCAAAACCATTTTCGAAGCATAAGACAGTGTGCCGGTTTTAGGGTCATATTCTTTTCTTATAGCTGAGATGTCATTCTTCGACCGGCACACATTTCTATATCGATACATTAAAGGGAAAATTCAAGAAATGTGTTCCAAATGTAAGCAATTAAGCTGTTTTTCATCAATCTTTCGTGTTTCTTGCCATATTCCAGATTATAGAATTACCTGTCACTTGACAAAAAATCTCACCAAACAAGTCGTATTCCATGTAGTCTTGCACAACATGCTACTTGTCTTTATAATGACATAATGCAGCTTTTACTGTGAACCGTGCTTTGAGGATTATTTTATTAAATTTACCTCCTGGAGTAAATAAAATATTTACCTGAGGGCATCACTTTCTCTGACTGATAAACAGTGATACAGATTGTTGATTCTGTTGTCGCCCACATAATATCCCAGCTGACATGCGCCATGTATATATACATGATATAGGTTATCACACTCGTACTGTGTCCGCCATTCATCTAAGAAATACCATTACGTAATCTGGTCTGTATGAATAAATGTCGGAAGGGAGTGGTACACAGCGTTATGTCCATATCCGTCAGGATTTTCAGTACCCAACATTCGTGCGACATTGACCATTGACTACCGTCTGCCGTGCTGGCCCAATTGAGCCAAAGTTGTGTCCATGTTTCGTGTACATGCTGACAGACGTGTGAAAGTCGCCTATTTTGACGTGCTAGTGAAACAGCAGTAACTGTTCACTTCTCAATACAGCAGTTACTGCGTTTGTATAAATTTGCATTTTAGAATTCATCTGACGTCTGCCTGTGGTGATTTAATATCATGGCAGTGTTACTGTGTCCGGCCTAGTATTGTGTTATTTTTTTAAACATTGGATATGACGTTTCCTTACATGATAAGTAATTATGCCAACACCTATAACCAGCGAACAGTTGGTTTTATATATATATACTGTGATATATTATTTTATTATATAATTTTAATCCACTAATATGGTTGACGGGCCTTGTAGAGGTCGTCTCGACCTGTTCCCGTCAACCAAAGTTAATAACATGTTAAAAAATAATCAATCAATAATGATGATATTGTACAATTTTGGCTTGTTTTGACTGGAATTTAAATAAATATATAAAAATAAAATAAATAAATAAATTTGGCATTGTAATAAATGCAACGCTTGTATTTCCAGAGATGTTATAGGTCTATGGTATTTCATTTTGTTGACTATCTAGAAGGGGACGTGTAGTTTGGACTCCACCATCACATCGTCCAGCTATTGCTAACTGGGGATGTGGCGTTTTGGTAGAACACCTGACTGCCTCGTCAGTCATTTTCATTCATTTGATGTTGTGTCTCGCTGACGCGATCCACAACATCAAGTGAATGAAAATAATTCTATCACATCGTCCAGCTATTGATAACTGGGGATGTGGCGCTTTGGTAGAACACCTGACTGCCTCGTAAGTCATGTACTGACCCCGCTGATCCTGTGTGTTTCTTTCAGCTAAATATCCATGTTTCTCCCTTCTTAATGTGACTAGGCGATCACGTTAATTGCGGCCTCGTCGAGTTAAGGTTCAAACTAGTGTAGCTCGCTCCTTCATATTTCCTTGACTGTATTCACGGTATCTACACGAGGATGCTAACTATATACATTGTATTTGGTATCAACGGAATACTAGGAGCAATATATATGCATACAGCATCATGGGGAAGGCGGGCTCATCTCAGCACAAGTCGCCACATCAAGCCTTTAGGCGAGGGCTTCGTGTGGTGACGAGTGCTGAGATCAGCCCATCTCGCCGTACCCAACGATGCTGTATACATGTATTTTCTCTTACGAATATCCATGCGAAAAGGCGAAATCAAACTGAGCAGTGAAGCGTTTTGGAGAGAGTGCGAGATGGGCTGGTCTCACTATACGTCTCGTAGTGAACGTCAAGAGCATGAGTGCGAGAACATGTTATTTGGTATGCCCTATAAATAAAAATACTAGTATAGAACTAAGGATGTTGTAGTATCCTTGATAGAACCAATACGGAAATCGCCGGCTAATCACGCTAATACTGCACATGAATAATTAAATACACCATTTATTTATCATGTTTATTAGGCTATTATAACAGTGTTCGATTTTGAGGAGACCGAGGCTCCCAAATTTAGCTGCATAACTGTGCCCTTGTGGCGTGCTAGATTTTGTCTATTTAACATGTTTAACACAGGCCAATTTATTTCGGGCACTCAAACATGTCAGATGAAATGATGGGATTGTAGATTTTCAGGTGGGTACCCTGCTGGCTCTCACCTCAAATCTTCCAAAATCAAGCACTGTATAATCATTACAGTTTGAGTGATATTCCAACATAACTCTATTTATATCGATGCTCGCTGTATTAAACGATGGAGTCTTCAAATTAGGAATAATTGTTCAAAGCAACTCAGTATAATGACATCAATTTTGTAATAAAGTAGTGTATCCCACAAATAGTTATATCATTTTTTTAAGATTTTTACAGATTTTCAAAAACATTTTAAAATATATATGTAACTATATTTTATACGAATCAATGAATAACATACAGTGTGTTGACCTAAAGGATGGTTGAAGGCTAGCACAGCATTGGGCCACAAGTTGATGGCGTTTGCCCAGCGTTGAGCAGACCATCGGTGCTGTGGAGGGACCCCCCCCCCCCCCCCCCACGATCATCGCGTTCCCAGACGTATGACAATATACGTTTTGGAAATAAAGCTAGTTTAGTCAGTTTCATTGCTTTAATTTTTTTTTGTCTATGTATTTTATTCACGATCAGTAGGATATATAGCTTCATATGAAATAAATTTGAAAAAATGAAAAATTCTCATCCCAGGGGGTTGTTGGGTGCTCGGCATAGAGATTAGACCAAAGTTAACCCAGAATCGGGTCAATGTTTGTTTATGTGATTACATGTCTTACTCGAATAAAACACCCATCAAACCTGAGACGTTGAACCAAAGCTGGATTAATGTTGGCCCACCGTCTACGACGCTGGCCCAACAGAGAGCCAACGTGTCGTGTTTGCTGGGATAACCACGACATACATAAATACATCCATGTTCCGTTTATGTAGTATATTTATTGATTCTAGGCTTGTGGCTGACCAGTGTGACCTATTACCATGCAACCCCAGGAGAACCCTTGCAGGGTTATCCTGAGGTTGCATGGTAATAGTACTGAAGGGTTGTTTTTGAAGAACCCATATTGTTTAGAGTGTATCAGGAATCATAGTGTATTCACCTCTTTATTTGTTACTTGTTAACATGGTTAATCATGGTCACCCCAGCTCTCATCACCTGTATTTAGATATCAGGCATCAGTTGTCATTGATACACGTGGTTCGTTATGTACAAGGTCACGACACATCCCATGTTACAAAGAGATGCCCCACGGGTGAAAACCACACAGCCAAAGCCTTAGGCACGGGAGCAAACTGGACCAATACGTGACTGTGCAAGGTAATGGCCCCGATTTCTGATTATTCCCTTCCCCCATCCACAACTAATTCCAAATTCAGCGCTTTAAGGGTCTAAATTCGATCCGGTATTCAAGCGAAGACTAAACTACTGGGCGGCGCCCGGAAAGCGCAATTACCACGCAAAGAAATATGGCGTACGATTGTTTGTTCTCTCCATGTTGCTCATCACAAAAATAACACGAGTTGTGCCTTGACGACACAGGTGTGACACTCGACCAGACCAAAGTTGATGTAGTTAGTGACCAGAGATTCGAATCGATTCAAATTATCCATCATACTAAAAATCACAAAGCCAGCAATTCGCGGCTTGTAGTGGATGAAGATGACAATGGTAAATTCCGGCATGTTGAAAGGGTTAATGCTTCAAATTATCCATCATACTAAAAATCACAAAGCCACTACAAGCCGAGAATTGCGGCAGCAATTCGCGGCTTGTAGTGGATGAAGATGACAATGGTAAATTCCGGCATGTTGAAAGGGTTAATGCTTCAAATTATCCATCATACTAAAAATCACAAAGCCACTACAAGCCGAGAATTGCGGCAGCAATTCGCGGCTTGTAGTGGATGAAGATGACAATGGTAAATTCCGGCTTGAACATGTTGAAAAGGTTAATGCTCTCCTGCCCCGTCAGGTCAGACCGTCAGACTACCAGTCTGACCTTGACAACAGGTGTGTGTGAGGCCTGTCCGAAAAGGA
The DNA here is from genome assembly GCA_964017125.1 of Flabesymbios commensalis. Classification (NCBI taxonomy): domain Eukaryota; kingdom Metazoa; phylum Annelida; class Polychaeta; order Terebellida; family Flabelligeridae; genus Flabesymbios; species Flabesymbios commensalis. The sequence goes on from OZ024912.1 coordinate 6,294,473, forward strand.
GGGGGTGCGAGCAACATGAATATTCATTATGACGTCACCGGTTTACTGACTGTTGTGTGGAGGTCACACTCAGGTCAGATCGTCTGGCCTGCATGAGTTGGCCAGGGAAGAGGGGAGTTCTGAACTCATAGCACATATACGTGATATCCAGGTTCTGCCGGTAGCAGACAACTGGATAGATGAAGATGGCCGTCGTCGACGTCGGTCCATTACATGAAAACAGCTTTGTATGAATGTTTTGTGTTTGGTGGGTGTGATACCTAATGACTATAACTGTACTACACAGAGTACTGTGCTGCCTGTTCCGACCAGACACAGACGGCACGCGTGTATCAAAATGCGGACAGCTCTCCCAGCAAACACGAAGACTCGACCCAATGTTGTTTCAATGTTGGTCCAGCGCCGTTGGCGGTGGGCCAATATTGAAACAGCATCGGGTCAAATGCTCGCGTTTGCTGGGCTCCACACAGGTGTCTGTCTACACCCACCCCTCCGCTACCATAATATTCTCGCCAGCCGATCAGGGTACTTTTAGCAAGACATCCGGCCAATCACAAGCTTACTACAATACTTGAAATTGAGAGCGGGGGACATATGACGTCAACCATCTGCACATTTTAACATGCGAAGGAGCAGTGTCTAGGGTGAGCAGTGTATAACTGTACATGATGAAGACTTTTTATATATTAGATTAATGGCAAATTCAAATTTAACACCTGAGAAGATTAAACGTTGAACACAGAACATTAATGTACAGATGTAACTATGTTCTTCCATATTGTTATATTATTTAGTGTTTTAGCGTGAAGCAATGTGGGCTTATTGCTAGCGTCGCGAGACACTCTAGGCATATAGATTACCATATCAATCTTAATGGGTTATGGGTTGCATGCTATGCATTGTGAGATGTTCTATTTGTATACATTAAAAAACAATTCATTTATTCACATTTTTATCTCCCCCCCCCCCCTCCTAGTGTAAGGACCTTTTGCGTCTTTGTTTACAATGAAGCCAATTTTGTATCAATGTTGTAAATATTGAGGAAAATCATGTCAAAATGTAAGAAGTTTAAATGCACAATATCAAGTAATACAGTGTTTTTGAACAGATATAGCCATCCATTTCGTTTGTCAGTATTTCTACAGGTGTCAGAGTTTGTTATGTCTTCAGGGTACCTGAGTGAACACGACAAACACCAACGTTGCCTCTGCACCGTTTAACCTTTGTATCTTCTAAAGTGTTAAATTGACATTTTCCGTCAGTTTAAGCTGTTGATCGCTCAGTGCGATTCACAACGCAGCGAATATAGCGCAATCATTCTGAAAACCATCGTGGACGACATAATGTCATGCCCGTCGGTGAGACAGATGCTGACGTATTTGTTTTCGACCAGTTTTTCTTATGGATTGTTTGCGGAGGAATGTTGTATGTAGGCCTACCTCAGAAATGACCTTTCCAGACATGCTGGAGGGAATCTATCCACTCACCATCCTTAATTACATTCAAATCTCTTTCCACAGTTTTTCAATGTTGCATTGTAAAATCGATATAATAAAAAACAATGTTACAAATACGACTTTCTTCGATTATTAATATTTAACCTTTTCACTACCATACATGACGGAAATTTCCGTCGTCATTCGTCAATGAACGTAACCATAAAATGACACAAATTTTCGTCAAATATATACTACATTTATGTATTTTTCGTCATTTGAAGCTGGAAATTGCGTTAGCAATTCCAGCTTCAAATGACGAAAAATAGAACTCCTACACCAGTAAATGTGGATCATGGCATGCACCCCGGCCTGGAAGTCAAAGGGTTAATGCTCTGTGTCTTATGGCATAGATGATACTAAACTACCATAATCTGATGATTGTATTATACATGTTATACGCGTGTCGGACGTGTTGTCTCTCTCATGTATGTAGCCGTTTTCTGTTATTTCTCAGCAGATACAAGGAGTTGAATCAATGTTGGTTTAATGTTGGTCCAACGTCGTGGACGGCGGACCAACGTTAAATCAACATTGACTCAACGTGTGGTGTCTGCTGGGTTGGACTTCAGATAAGAACATTTGAACGATTAAGTGAGCTATATCTGCTACGTTGGCATAAGTTTGTATAATTGGTATAAGCAAGAACTTTATAAAGTTCTTGGTATAAGTTAGCTCGTACATATCACATGTTACTATTTTTTCCACTTGGAAGTTGTGAGTCGCCATACCATGTATGGCAAGAAACTACTTCAAGTGGTTAACCCTTTCAGTGCAGAGACCATGTTTTGGCGTAATTCTGACGTCTAAAGACGGTCCCGCACTGACATAGTTTAAGCATTTATAATTGCCGTAGGCCCATAACATAGGCTAGATATTCAAATTAATCGGAAAGAGCTAATTAGGACATTTATGATTATTTCAAATTGAAAAATACCCTTGTTTCTCAACGTTTGCACAAACATATTCTTTCTGTTTCATTTGAATACCTATGTTATGGGTCCACGGCCATCATAAATATTTTTACTCTTACGGTGCGGGGATCGACTTTAGACGTCTGAATCTGACGTCTACAGACGTCTGATTATGACGACTAAAGTCGATCTCCGCGCTGTAAGGGTTAAACTGCTGGAATATGTGGTGATATTTTTCCTGTTGCTGGAATTATATTTATGGGTCTCCCTGACGTCACACACCGCGGAAAAATATCACTATCACTCAGTGAAAAAAAAGCTACAATGCTAAAATTGGGAAACTCATAGTCATATATAATAGGTCTTGCGTAAACACAGCTGCTTTCAGTTTCTAGTGTCATGTTTCGCCAATGACATTCACCCTCTTACTCTTTGCATCCACGTGCTTGTCGTATTTATGATCCACATAGTGACATTCATCCTATAACTGTTTGAATTCACGCCCTTGTCGTATTTCTTCTTGGTTTCAATATGAGATATAACATGTATACTATTTGGTTATTTTATGTGAGATAACATACCAGGGTATTTTACATATAAACTGTTTTTTTGCAGCTTTCTGTGCATATATCTAATCCCTGCATTAATTTATTATATTTTATAAAATACGCTCTGCAATTAGTTTACATTCTTCTGAAGTGTAAATATAACAGAAATATTAGATGTACAGTTTGTACCACATGTATCACATGTGTATGTGGTCCTGTGCAATCATGTCAATGAGAAGTCAACATATCCATAGTGGCAGTATTTTTTGCCAATTGTTACGACAAAAATAGAAGTGAACTGATCAACTGTGTTGCCAATGACAATTGACATCCAAATGATCTCTAAATGACCCCATGAGCAAATCAAGTGCCAGTTAGTTTAATTAAAAAGCTCTTATAGATAAGAACATAATTTGACCTTGTGGGCGCGATAACATAAAAAGTTTTCCATTTATCCTGCTCAAATCTGTTATGCGTGTTACTAATAAGCAGTTCTCGGACAAGCTCGATAAAGGCTGAAAAAAATGGTCGATTTATTGCGATTTTTTGCATTTTACTTCAATAATTTGACCTTGTGGCCGCAATAACTTTAAGTGCAGTAATCGCGGCGGGCTGAGTGTGCTGTCGTTTTAACTCTGTATTGTTTGAGTCATAATGTTATTCGTGATTGGTAAACAGGACGTAAACAACAATAACTACTTGACCTCGTTAACACTTTAACCCGTACAGCGCGGTGATCGCCAGAATCTGTAGACTCTTACAACGCTGAAATATTTCTGTTTAACATGTTTAAACCATGGAGACTAAATTTGAAATCCTCATAAATATTTTAGTTAGCTCTTTCTGATTCATCTGAATACCCATGTTACATGTGTTATGTGTCTACAGCCATTAGAAATATTTTATTTTTTCCGGTGCGGGGACCGTCTTTATACGTCAGAATCTAACGTCTACATACGTCAGATTCTGCGCTGAAAGGGTTTGCAGTCCGTGGCGCATGCGCCATAGGGTATATTTCTAATTAAACTAATTTCATGGCGAACTTTAGTCCGCTTGAGTGCAATAGACAAAAAATCAGTGTATTGGTCTTCCTCATGGGCCAAAATCCTAAATGTCTTCGACGTGTATTAGGCCTACTTCCACCACCATCGCCAGCGTTGCAGCCCATTTCTGGTTCAATGTCGGTCAATCGTCTACGACGCTGACCCAGCACTAGTCTATCACCGGGTCTGTTGTATACTTTGCGCAATCACGCTTCATTCAACCAATACTGTTTTATATTAATGTTGACCCACAGTCTTCGACGCTGGCCCGTCATTGAAACAGGGGTGATTGTACCTTTAAAAAGGTGACTTTTAAAATTTCGGCGCCAGAATCACCAGATACCACGATACATTGGCCCAGTGCTGATGTAATGCTGGGCCACCGTCTGCGACGCTGGGCCAACATTATTCCAATAAAACCCTTTAACATCTTAACCACAAATATAATCGTGAATATTATTATTTCTGTACACTTGTTGAGGACAAAAGTACTTAACCTAAGGACCCGAAACGTTATATTTGACACCTTATATTTGACATGCTCAAAAGGACTGGTGTACAGAAATGTAAACCGTTTCTCACACACAGCACACCTCTTTCCCCAAAATAGGACACAAACTCATGCAAAATAATCTTAATAGTACCGGCCTCTGGCCGGTCCTAATTATGCAATTCATCAAAATGAGAAGTTTTAAGTTCTCGTTTCGTTTAATTAAGTTAACTCTTTCAAGCTTCAATTTACCATTGTCATCTTCCTCTGCTACACGCCGCTTATTGCTGTCGCAATTCGCGACTTGTAGTGGATGAAGGGGTTGGTTAATGAAAATCAATATCGTTAATATTAAAACAGTTCCATGAACATTTTAAATGTAAAACGACTGAGTGTGGGGAACTTAAGTCCTTCTTCAAAGATGCAAAATGCTGATTTGGTGCATCGTGAGAGTGTAAAAGGTTAAACAATTGCACTCGGCTATTTTTCACAGACTTTGATTTGGGAGTAGCAGTGGACTAGTAGTAAATCACACCTCACAGTGTGTGGTGACGGAATTATCGATATTTAATTTTATTGATATTGATATTGCAGAGTTTCCGCCAGGAATGTTTGAGAGGGGGGTCCGAACGGGATGGGGGTGTGGGGGTCCTCCCCCAGGAGAAAAAAAATTCAGAGTTTAAATTTTGGTACATAAAATGGCCTATTTTAACCGAAATGACAGTAAAATAGGGAATATATTTTTATTTTTCTTGCCAACAAGGGGATATCCCCCCTGTGGTGCTGAGTCCGGGGGGGTCCACCCCCCCCCCCAGGTCCCCCTCCCCCCCCCACTCAGAATTGTATTGACCAATCACGCATTTTGAAGTTATTATTGAAGTGGTTATGAATCATGTTAATTAAAATAAATCAAACCACACGAATAATACACCAAAGATAAGTATACACGTTCTGATCTTTTGTATATATATTAAATGTATTACATTTGACGATTTTATTAAGTCTTAATTGTGTCTTTTTATTAATATTGCATGTATTCAAAGTGATCTGTAAGCCATTTTGAGCAGCGCATTGTACAATGCATGTCACTATAATTAAATCAATAAACATACATATAAGTGTTAAGACACTTGGCTGTATTGGTCGATATGATAATATGATAATATTGGGTGACTTCAATGTGCGAACAATTCAGCTAAACTCAACCCTTGAAGCACTGAATTATTCTTGTTTAAACCAAGATACCAAAGGTTTTTTTTATTTGAATTATCATAAATGTCTTAGTTATTTCTTCCCGATTCATTTGAATACCTATGTTATGGGTCTACGGTCATTATATTTATGTTTACTATTACAGTGCGGGCATCGTCTTTAGACGTCAGTATCTGACGTCTACAGACGTCAGATCCTGACGTCTAAAGACGGTCCCCGCGCTGAGGGTGTAAACCCTTGTACTGCGAGGCATGTATACACCTAACCCTTGTACTGCTAGGCCCGTATATATACGGTTTCAAACAATTTGCATACCAAATATAATATAATATATAATGTCACTGAAATTGACAAATGGTTGGCGGTAGATGCTAACATAATGAAATAATTACATTTGAGAGATTTTTTCTTCATTTGAGCTGGAAATTGCGTTAGCAATTCCAGCTTCAAATGAATGAAAAATTGAAATAAACAATTCAGCAGAACAAGGGTTAATGTAGGAGGAGGCCAATTGACCTTTATTTAATTTCACGGCATAATATCATAAACAACATGAATGCATGTTTGTTGATATTTAACCTTGATGAATAATATATAGTGTCAGGCAAAGTGCCACGCATGTAGTTAGGCGGGAAGAAAGGGGGTATCGTGCACCCCCCGGAAATCAATTTCTAATTGATGTTTCTAGATTGGAAAAATATCATAGAAAACGATTTGCTATGTTAAAAAGTTGTCAAAATGTCCCACATACCATTTTTATGCAAATTAACTCCGCCATTACTGGACAATGTATATTTCGTCATATCTGAGACCAGATAGCAGATAGCTCAACAATTAAGGTGTCTAACCCCATATTTTGAGAGTCCAAGAGCATTATAAGACTATTATTGAAGTGATCAGATGTGTCCAACACATACTATTGTGCGAAATATTGCCGCCATTAGCGGAAAGGCTATTTTTCGCCATAGCTCAGCCAATATTAAAGATAACTGCTTATAACAAGCTTCCAGACCTATGTTTCGAGGGTCCCAGAACATAGTAAAACTATTTTCAGAGCGATCTGATATGTCCATGAGAAGGCACTTGTATTCGTACTGGATAACATGTTAACCAACATAATGAGGTCCTCTTCCTATCGTCATTGCGCTTGCTCTATGTCGAAGAACTGAACGGCTATGATGAATCAGAACTGTCAAGCTGAGAAACTGCAGAAGCGCTACAGAATAACCCGATAAAAAATCATGTCAAATGCTCTTGCACAACCTTACATCCTTGGAAGTGCAGATCAGTAAGAGAACGCCGCTGTCTTTTTTGCCGTAACATTCTGTGGGCTTTCACAAGACCAATCTTGGCCACTAAGATTCAACAATATGGAACTCAATTCTGAAAAGCTGACAACAACAAGAATAACATCACTTCTTCACAGAGAAAGATAATCAGTTAAAATCCCATTCACAACTATATTCATTGTTTTTCAAATGGTAAGCTGTGTCAACCTGTGTTACTATGTAAATCTATCATCTCATGTTATCCAGTACCAGGAGCGAAGCAACCTGGCTTTCCCGCTCCACGTAAAGTATAAATGAACCAATGGACTTAGAAGACTTATGGGTGTACCTCTTTGGCTTGGGACACCAAATGGCTTTTCCTCCAAAATCAACAAAGTCACCTTTCTTGAGTAGGCCCTACCTTCTGGAAGACGCTACCCCAGAAATCTACCATACCCCAATGGGTTAACGATTTGTTCATACAGGATGGCATGGCACTGCTACTTACCATCACCAACCTTCCCCCGACCTGTTGTGGCATATGCATACAGATACTCGATCAGACGGTGATCTCGACTAACATTTAACATCCTGGGTCTATCAAAGCGCAGGATAGGTTAAGACGTAGCAGCCCAGAGATCATTCTACCTGGATCAGCTGTCAGGCAGCTATATTATTCAAAGAGCTTCCTTGCAAACGATGACACAAAGAAACAGTTATGTCAGTTATGCTGTATAGAGTGGTAAGCAGGCCGTTTCTAGGCTGGACAGAACAAATATGGCAGTCCTCATTGTGGAGGGTAAACTCATGAATTTGTTACAACAGATACATAGGTAAGATTGTGTTATGTTACTAGTCTTGCTACTGCGTTGTCTATTCCCATAATGGTTTTTTTCAATCATACCAAGTGTTTTAATTTATCAAACCACAGGTGGAGGTGTAGTACCAGACATATTTGTGATTCTACTGCATCATGCCCATTCAATAAACTGACCTGGCTGGAGCAGTTTGCATACATATCTGGTGAACGGACACATTAGTAAATCTTCTGTGAAAGCCGTCCATGTCAAGCTGCCCCACAAGATGGTGAGAAAAGACAAGTAGCAAATTTCCAAGTCCAGATTAGAACTTTCTCGCCTTCCCCGTACCAGTGCTTCGGAGCCACACATCCAGCCTGTGAACCATCGGGTTGCGACGTACCTGTAGGCCTACGAGGAGCACCAGGGGTGGATGAAGACTGACCTAGGTGTCTTGGAGGCACTGTAATCATGTGGTCATGTCCTGTCAACCTGGTTGATCTCCTGGATGCTGGTGAGCGGGAAGGAGATGACCAGGTTGATCTTGAAGAATACAATGACAATTATGAGTTTGACAGTTTCGATGAAAGTGATGAGTGATGCGTAAATGGTTGGACTGAACCCTTCAGAATCAGAATGTTGTCCAGTTCTAACTGTTCTGTTGCAAGCACAGCATGCTCTAGCATACATTCTAGCTTACATTCTACACATCATGTACTCAGCGGACCAAGCCCAGAGGCGCACACAACCTTAGTGTGATCACGTGTCATAATCAAGGCCAAAGCAGTTTTGCCAACAGGGAGCCGGGGACCACTGAGGAGCTAGAGTGGGAAAGCCAGATCAAATAGCTGAGATTTAAATAATTTCCGGAATATTAAAATTGTTACGGCATTGCGTAATGGACACAGGCAGGGCGATATGCGATATGCAGATATGCAGAAAGCTCTTGACCCAGTCTTAGTTTTTATACAAGAAACAACAAATCTGTGCATATTTTAAAATAAATGCGAAACTTGACAGGATCGTTTTAGAATGTGAACGGAACAACTAAAACGTGGGGGCCTTGGTTCACATGATTTTGACAATGAGCTCAAAATAAGCTTTTTAGTTTCATCTTCTGTCAAAAAGATCTAATCTCTGTTTTCTTGCACTGATGGAATATTCTGTACTTTATCCGGAAATTTGGAACGGATAGTTGCAATTTTATCCACAAAATATTTAGAGAAATGTATAGTGTTAATATGTGGTAGAACGTGCTGGTATACATTCTAGGAAAATACTACAACATTTGTATGTAGTGGGACACATCATAGTGTTATTATGTGCTAGGATATACTAATGTGCATCCTACCATACATTCCACAACATGTCGTGTACTAGGACCTAGCATGGTGTTATTCTGTTATAATTATTGAACCTTCAGAAATACATTAGGTATACATAGATAATGTGTGCAATTATCAGTTTTTATACGCTAATGATGAAACTAACCTGCATACTATCACATGCCTCGTACATATCTGATCTATTGAATAATAATATTTTTATATTTGTTGAGCATTAGAGCATACGTCTAGACGCTTTATGTCAGCATAATTAGTGAATAAATGAAATGAATGACTATAACATGTATAATGCAGTTATTATTGATATACGCGGAGATATGGGGAAACTTAGATTTTTCGCTAATGGCGGCGATACTTGGCACGCTAGAATCTTTTAGATACATTTGATAACCCTTTTAACCCTTTCACCACTGAAGCCCGTTTTTTTGTGCTGAATGCCATAGCATTCAGCACAAAAAAACGGGCTTCAGTGGTGAAAGGGTTAAAACTTGGGGTTAGACACCTTAATTGTTGAGCTATGTGCACTATTAGCTAGATATCACGAAATATACATTTTCCAGTAATGGCGTCACTAATTTGCATAAAAATGGGGCTTTAGGCTACTTTTGTGCACATAGAGGCTAAATTGGGCCAGGAGAACTTCCTGAGGATGGTGAGATGACATGAGTGAGATGACACTGTCCTCTTGACACAGGATTCAAAATTCCAACCCTGGAAGTCTGAGGCCGAGCCCGCTATCTCTCGGTCACAGAGGCTCCCCACAGTTTTACGAGTGGATGGGGAAGAAACATTTTTTTGTTTCTTTCAAACCGCCGAGACCTGGAAACTAACCCCGAAGGTGCTAACCACTACCCTAGGGCCCCCGCCCATTTTGTACCCCTGTAGATATTATAAATGAAATGAAATAAATGGGGTTTTAGGCCACATTTGTGCACATATAGTCAAAACTGGCCCAAGAGAAACACCTGAGGTTGGTGAGATTAATGAGATGACACTGCCCTCTAGACACAGTATTCGAAATTCGAGTCCTGGCGGTCACAGAGGCGACCCACAATATTGAATCTTTACCAGTGGCCAACATCGCAGACATTAGCCCAGTATCGCACCAATATTGTGTATTTGGTATGGACAGTTGAAACATTTTAAATGCTACAATTAAAATAAGAGTTGCAATTCTATTCAAACACAAAACGTTGAATCAATGTTGTTTTAATGTTGGGCTAGCGTTGCGAATAGTGATACAGCATTAAGTCAACAGAGACACAAGTCAATGTGTGTGCTGGGAACTCTGAATGCGATTCCATTTGACAAACAAAATATCTATTTAAAAGTGCAAAAGCTCAGTGGGGACTTCTGAAATTTGCGGTCTGAAGTCTAAAATTCCAGATCAGAATGGCTGCCAAAAAAACTCATACGCGAAATTCCAATCAATCTGTCATAATAAAAATAACCGAACAAAAATCAAAATGGCTGCCACAAAAACCAAGCCCAAATATTATTGTTACTTGAAAAGTCACAATTCATGTCTAGTTTATATTGCGAGAATTATGATCAGTCTCTGCTGTAACCGAAATAACGATACTTGCCTACAGCCCAGTCCGTTTAATATTATCTAATAATACATCGTTGTCTGAATATTGGAACAAGTATCGTAACGGTCAGGGCTGTAACGGAACGAGACGAACCGATGTCTTATTCTGTTTATTAAACATATAAACAATCACACATACATAAACACTCGTATTAATAGTGTACTTGGTAAACAGGTAGGCCTAAATATATTTTGATAATATTATGTCCAAGCAGCTTTAATGTAGCCCAGGTCTATCTCTTTAGGCTAGCTAAAAATGGGTCAGGCAGCGCGGGAATATGCACATAAACTTACGTCAGACGTAAAATATGTCAATTTCTTATAATTAAAATACTGATCACAATCCTTGCAATATAAGTAACTATGCAAATGTCTGTGGTTAGGTAGAGCAATGACAACAAGACAAGGGTCCCAATAATTAATACATACGAGACATTGACTTAATGTTGGTTCAACGCTGGCCCACCGTCTACGACGCTGGGCTAACATTAAATCACCATTAGTTCAACATGTTCAACGTCCCGTATTTCCTACGGAAATCTTGGTATGCAATCGATATATATTTATATGATACATGTGATATAATAAATATCTGTGATCTATATAATGTATATTGAGATGATGCCTGATGACATTCTCACCTGTCAGCCCCCCCCCCCCCCATCTCAGCAAACACAAGATGTTATCCCAGTGTTGGGTTAATGTTGGCCCAACAATTAAGCCAACACTAGGAGAACATTCTGTGTTAGCTGCATGGGTACTGGACATGGCTGTAAATAACACAAATACCTCACTCACAAATTAATACCGTATATCTTCTAAACTTATTTCACACACTAATTTTTGTAGAATTCCTGAAAGATCTTGAAAGATCTAAGTATAAATTTAAGGACGTTTCTCAGGTTGAAGTGTTTTCGGGCTTGAAATTAAAAAAATATATACAGTTAACAGGTTAAAGAAATGAATGATCGACTGTAAAAAAATCGAATATTATCAGAACGAGTATTATATGAGATACTTGTTCTGTTATACAGAAACCCTTTAACCCTTGAAGCGAGATACTTTCGTATAAACCATGAGAGACTAAAGGGTTTTTTTCAATTTGAAATCATCATAAATGTCTTAGTTAGCTCTTCCGGCTTCATTTGAATACCTATGTTACGGGTCTACGGCCATTACAATTATTTTTACTACATGTATTTCAGTTCGGGGATCGTCTTTAGACGTCAGAATATGACGTCTACAGACAGGTTTAGGTCCCATATCGCATCAAACACCATAATATATCATGAATGAATGAGACAATGATATTATTCCCCAGCACAATAAGGACGCTCAGAGCGTCAACTTGAGACCTAGTATTTGGATAATATTTTATAGCACCGATCATTTTTATTCACCTAGAAGTGGATTTGCGACACAATTTCGCAACTCGATAAGAAATACTTCAGCGTTAACCCTTTAAGCGCTAAGCACGACTGTAATAAGCGTGGAATTGATTTATATAAACCATGGAGTCCAAATGGTCTTTTTCAATTTGAGATTGTCATAAATTTGAATCTGACGTCCACAGACGTCAGATTCTGACGACTAAAGTCGATCCCCGCACTGTAAGAATTGACATATTTATAATGGCCGTAAACCCATAACACAGGTATTCAAATAAAACGGAAAGATCTAACTAAGACATTTATGATGATGACGAATTGAAAAAAAACTATGATCTCTATGGTTTATGCAAAAATTGGAAAAAATCATATGTAGAACAACGCATGTTTTTATAGAACCTGGAATAGTGAATGTGAATATTGCTTTACGTCGCTTTTTTTACAATTCATGGCAATATCGCGACAAAAGGAAGCCTGAAGTCGTGACTGTGTCCTACTTTTTTAATGATCTCATTTTTTTATTGCACAGCACAGTATGCACACTCCAGACCTTTGAATAGTTTGGAGCTTGGAGTATGGACAAACCCAAGCATTCAACCTGGCCGGGATTTAAACGTATTAGTACTAAGGTAGTACCTTAGTTTGGAGCCAAAACCGAACGGAATGAGTCATCGGGACTTGACCGCAACAGAGAGGTCTCTGCCTCGTGCCGTCATACCTCTGCCCATTGCGATACTCGTTCCAATTCCCAGACAACCATGTATCATTAGATAGCATTACATATAGGATCTGGATGCCGCCGATAAAGTATGCTGTGCAAGATATATCTGATCGCCTCCCAGAAGACATTAAATATTGAGCCAGTGTTGACATAAGGTTGGGCCAGCGTTGCAGACGCTGGCCCAACCTGATGTCAACACTGGCTCAATGTCTAATGTCTTCTGGTCTGGCTTATCGTGTTTACTGGTTCAGCTGTAGCTGCATAACAGCAAACATATAGTCCATAATAACAGAATATGTGGGACTTGGCGATATAGAGTGTAATAACACAATATGTAGTGGTGCATGATAAAGATTCTGTAATAACAGTAGGCCTTGGTGATAAACATTCCGTAATAGCAGAATACGTAAGCCTTGACAATAAAGAGTCCGTAATAACAGAATATGTAGGCCATGGCCACGAAGAGTCCGTAATAACAGAATATGTAGGCCTTGACGACATAAATTCCGTAATAACAGAATATGTAGGCCTTGACGATATAGAGTGTAATAACAGAATATGTAGGCCTTGGTGATATAGAGTGTAATAACAGAATATGTAGGCCTTGGCGATATAGAGTGTAGGCCTAATAACAAAATATGTAGGCCTTGGCGATATAGAGTGTAATAACAGAATATGTAGGCCTTGGCGATATAGAGTGTAATAACAGAATATGTAGGCCTTGGTGAAATAGAGTGTAATAACAGAATATGTAGGCCTTGGTGATACAGAGTGTAATAACAGAATATGTAGGCCTTGGCAATATAGAGTGTAATAACAGAATATGTAGGCCTTGGTGATATAGAGTGTAATAACAGAATATATAGGCCTTGGTGATACAGAGTGTAGTAACATAATATGTAGGCCTTGGCAATATAGAGTGTAATAACAGAATATGTAGGCCTTGGTGATATAGAGTGTAATAACAGAATATGTAGGCCTTGATGATATAGAGTGTAATAACAGAATATATAGGCCTTGACGATATAGAGTGTAATAACAGAATATGTAGGCCTTGGCGATAAAGAGTGAAATAACAGAATATATAGGCCTTGGCGATATAGAGTGTAATAACAGAATATGTAGGCTTTGACGATATAGAGTGTAATAACATAATATGTAGGCCTTGACGATATAGAGACCGTAGTAACAGAATATGTAGGCCTTAACGATATAGAGTGTAATAACAGAATATGTAGGCCTTGGCGATATAGAGTGTAATAACAGAATATGAAGGCCTTGACGATATAGAGTGTAATAACAGAATATGTAGGCCTTGACGATATAGAGTGTAATAACAGAATATGTAGGCCTTGACGATATAGAGTGTAATAACAGAATATATAGGTCTTGACGATATAGAGTGTAATAACAGAATATATAGGCCTTGACGATATAGAGTGTAATAACAAAACATGTAGGCCTTGGCGATATAGAGTGTAATAACAGAATATATAGGTCTTGACGATATAGAGTGTAATAACAGAATATATAGGCCTTGACGATATAGAGTGTAATAACAGAATATATAGGCCTTGACGATATAGAGTGCAATAACAAAACATGTAGGCCTTGGCGATATATAGTGTAATAACAGAATATATAGGCCTTGACGATATAGAGTGTAATAACAGAATATGTAGGCCTTGACGATATAGAGTGTAATAACAGAATATATAGGCCTTGACGATATAGAGTGTAATAACAGAATATATAGGGCTTGGCGATATAGAGTGTAATAACAGAATATATAGGCCTTGACGATATAGAGTCCGTAGTAACAGAATATGTAGGCCTTAACGATATAGAGTGTAAGAACATAATATGTAGGCCTTGGAGATATAGAGTGTAGTAACAGAATATGTAGGCCTTGGCGATATAGAGTGTAATAACAGAATATGTAGGCCTTGGTGAAATAGAGTGTAATAACAGAATATGTAGGCCTTGGTGATACAGAGTGTAGTAACATAATATGTAGGCCTTGGCAATATAGAGTGTAATAACAGAATATGTAGGCCTTGGTGATATACAGGGCTCGAAATTAAAGGGTGCCCGCGTGCCCGTGGCACCCTAAATGTGCTGCGGGCACTCTAAAATACTGGCATGCGTGCCCTGCTGGCACCCAAAAAAAAACGGATATAAAAATATTGATTTTGGTACATTTTGATTGATGCAAGTATGATGATTCTTAGTCTTCTCTTACTCTCATCTGTGGACATGGGCAAGAGTTATAAAAGCTTTCAGTATTGAGTTCAATACAAGCCGCGAGATTGCGTCATTAGCGCCCAATTTGCCCAATTGCCGCACTGTGCATTGGGCCACGGTGGCGCGTAGCGGTAAACATCGTCTTTTGGGGAGTTTTTTGTTTGTGATAGCCAGCCCTGGAATCAGGCATCCAGGCCTTCCGATCATCGATAGCCAGAGTCAGAACTATGAATATTCTGGGGTTTGGTGGGTTGTGCACATGGCTGTCCCATGTGACCGACGCGTGCCAATCAGTAACCAGCTTACTTCTGGATGATTACAATCACATGCACTGTATTAAGTGTATATGAATGATCAATCAATTAATGAAATTTGCTGCCTGGCTACTGTTCCTGTGGGCCATGTTCTGTTGTGTTATGATAGTCAGAAGTCATCCAGTGAAGTATCAGGCTGAAGGCGTGTTGCTGCTTGGAAAGCAGGCAAACCTGTGTGTTTTGAAGGCAGACAGGCCTACTGAGCTGATAGGCCTTTACTGACAGTATACTGATCTACAGTATAAATTATCTCTATCTGCTATCCATTCTTGGCCATGCCATTCGTTTTTGGTGGACTGTTCTTATACCTTTGATTTAATGACAAATGTAGCAGGGGTAGATCTTTTTATTGGGCAACATTGAAGATGTCCCAGTATTTAAAATTGTTATTAGTTGAATGTGTGCTATATGCCTAGGTTTACCACTTAGTAAATTTTCGGGACACATCTGCACATCCACTTCTGCATCAAATTCAACCACAATAAAAAAACTTCTCACAACTTTTTAATTTGACAAAAATGAGAAGGGGTATTTTCACCCTCAAACTGCTTCTCTAGTAGTGCGTCTAGCGCCCAAGTGCATATTTGGGCTAAGTGTCTCAAATGGGAGCTACCACAATTTCAATACTGCTATTTATTTCAAGCATTTGAAAAGCCCTCTGGGGGATTTTAGTATTGGCCCATAATTTTATATGTTGGCCCCTTTTTTCAACACGGTATGGGCCACATGGCTCCCTTTTTTCATTCTGTATTGAACACTGTTAAAATAAATAAGTAATAATTAAATTCATTTGAGCCACTGACTTTAACGTTTTCATACGTGCAGCTGTTTTTAAAACTTATTGGTTTTAATATATCATTATAATTTTATTTTCAATAATATATGAGAAATTTTAATAGTTAATTAAAATTGTTGAAAAAAGTGTTCCTTGATGTATGTATTATTTTGAAAAATAGGGCACCTAAAATTTTAGGCGGGCACCTAAAATTTTGTATGTGAGTGCCCTGTTGTCACCCCTCCAAAAAAGTTAATTTCTAGCCCTGTGATATAGAGTGTAATAACACAATATATAGGCCTTGACGATATAGAGTGTAATAACAGAATATGTAGGCCTTGACGATAAAGAGTGAAATAACAAAATATATAGGCCTTGGCGATATAGAGTGTAATAACAGAATATGTAGGCCTTGACGATATAGAGTGTAATAAAAGAATATGTAGGCCTTGACGATATAGAGTCCGTAGTAACAGAATATGTAGGCCTTAACGATATAGAGTGTAATAACAGAATATGTAGGCCTTGGAGATATAGAGTGTAATAACAGAATATGTAGGCTTTGGCGATATAGAGTGTAATAACAGAATATGTAGGCCTTGACGATATAGAGTGTAATAACAGAATATATAGGCTTTGACGATATAGAGTGTAATAACAGAATATATAGGCCTTGACGATATAGAGTGTAATAACAAAACATGTAGGCCTTGGCGATATAGAGTGTAATAACAGAATATATAGGCCTTGACGATATAGAGTCCGTACTAACAGAATATGTAGGCCTTAGCGATATAGAGTGTAATAACAGAATATGTAGGCCTTGGAGATATAGAGTGTAATAACAGAATATGTAGGCTTTGGCGATATAGAGTGTAATAACAGAATATGTAGGCCTTGACGATATAGAGTGTAATAACAGAATATATAGGCCTTGACGATATAGAGTGTAATAACAAAACATGTAGGCCTCGGCGATATAGAGTGTAATAACAGAATATGTAGGCCTTGGCGATATAGAGTGTAATAACAGAATATGTAGGCCTTGGTGAAATAGAGTGTAATAACAGAATATGTAGGCCTTGGTGATACAGAGTGTAGTAACATAATATGTAGGCCTTGGCAATATAGAGTGTAATAACAGAATATGTAGGCCTTGGTGATATAGAGTGTAATAACAGAATATGTAGGCCTTGGTGATATAGAGTGTAATAACAGAATATATAGGCCTTGACGATATAGAGTGTAATAACAGAATATGTAGGCCTTGACGATAAAGAGTGAAATAACAGAATATATAGGCCTTGGCGATATAGAGTGTAATAACAGAATATGTAGGCTTTGACGATATAGAGTGTAATAACAGAATATGTAGGCCTTGACGATATAGAGTCCGTAGTAACAGAATATGTAGGCCTTAACGATATAGAGTGTAATAACAGAATATGTAGGCCTTGGAGATATAGAGTGTAATAACAGAATATGTAGGCTTTGGCGATATAGAGTGTAATAACAGAATATGTAGGCCTTGACGATATAGAGTGTAATAACAGAATATGTAGGCCTTGACGATATAGAGTGTAATAACAGAATATGTAGGCCTTGACGATATAGAGTGTAATAACATAATATATAGGCCTTGACTATATAGAGTGTAATAACAAAACATGTAGGCCTTGGCGATATAGAGTGTAATAACAGAATATATAGGTCTTGACGATATAGAGTGTAATAACAGAATATATAGGCCTTGACGATATAGAGTGTAATAACAGAATATATAGGCCTTGACGATATAGAGTGTAATAACAAAACATGTAGGCCTTGGCGATATATAGTGTAATAACAGAATATATAGGCCTTGACGATATAGAGTGTAATAACAGAATATGTAGGCCTTGACGATATAGTGTGTAATAACAGAATATATAGGCCTTGACGATATAGAGTGTAATAACAGAATATATAGGCCTTGACGATATAGAGTGTAATAACAAAACATGTAGGCCTTGGCGATATAGAGTGTAATAACAGAATATATAGGCCTTGACGATATAGAGTCCGTAGTAACAGAATATGTAGGCCTTAACGATATAGAGTGTAAGAACAGAATATGTAGGCCTTGGAGATATAGAGTGTAATAACAGAATATGTAGGCTTTGGCGATATAGAGTGTAATAACAGAATATGTAGGCCTTGACGATATAGAGTGTAATAACAGAATATGTAGGCCTTGACGATATAGAGTGTAATAACAGAATATATAGGCCTTGACGATATAGAGTGTAATAACAGAATATATAGGCCTTGACGATATAGAGTGTAATAACAAAACATGTAGGCCTTGGCGATATAGATTGTAATAACAGAATATGTAGGCCTTGGCGATATAGAGTGTAATAACAGAATATGTAGGCCTTGGTGAAATAGAGTGTAATAACAGAATATGTAGGCCTTGGTGATACAAAGTGTAGTAACATAATATGTAGGCCTTGGCAATATAGAGTGTAATAACAGAATATGTAGGCCTTGGTGATATAGAGTGTAATAACAGAATATGTAGGCATTGGTGATATAGAGTGTAATAACAGAATATATAGGCCTTGACGATATAGAGCGTAATAACAGAATATGTAGGTCTTGACGATAAAGAGTGAAATAACAGAATATATAGGCCTTGGCGATATAGAGTGTAATAACAGAATATGTAGGCCTTGACGATATAGAGTGTAATAACAGAATATGTAGGCCTTGACGATATAGAGTCCGTAGTAACAGAATATGTAGGCCTTAACGATATAGAGTGTAATAACAGAATATGTAGGCCTTGGAGATATAGAGTGTAATAACAGAATATGTAGGCTTTGGCGATATAGAGTGTAATAACAAAACATGTAGGCCTTCGCGATATAGAGTGTAATAACAGAATATATAGGCCTTGATGATATAGAGTGTAATAACAGAATATGTAGGCCTTGGCGATATATAATGTAATTACAGAATATGTAGGCCTTGGTGATATAGAGTGCAATAACAGAATATATAGGCCTTAACGATATAGAGTGTAATAACAGAATATGTAGTCCTTGGCGATATAGAGTGTAATAACAGAATATGTATGCCTTGACGATAAAAAATCCGTAATAACAGAATATGTAGGCCTTGGCGATATAAAGTCCGTAATAACAGGATATGTAGGCCTTGGCGATATAGACCGTAATAACAGAATATGAAGGCCTTGGCGATATAGACCATAATAACAGAATATGTAGGCCTTGGCGATAAACCATTTGAAAAGAGTGTGCTGTATACATATGTGGTATTAAAACTAAAAAAATAAAGATTTCCGCCTCGTGCTGTGGCCATTAAGATATGTGTTACATACAATTACCAGACAACCATATATCATTAGATAGTATTACATTGAATCTGGATACCCGATAATGCCTGCTGTGTAAGATACGGCAGCTAATGGTGCTCGGCTGTGGCAATACAGCATATCAAACCCGTAGACGTAGATTATTCACGGGGATTTATGATTCTGTGCTGTACACAGCCGGGATTTATTCAGACATCACGTGATGTCTGTATGTATGTATAGTTGATACAGGCACACAAAATGAGTTACTTTTTCAATTGTGTATCAGGCTTTGTTTGCACGTTTTATCATCATTCGGCAGCAGCGAAACATTCAACTCCTCCCAGTGTTTCAGTACAAACTTTCCTCTGTACAACATTCTCTGGTTGATGAATTTTGATATCTGCTAGGCGGGGGCCCTAGGGTAGTGGTTAGCACCGCTGCTTTTCACGCTAGAGTTCGTGGTTTGTTTCCAGGTCGCGGCGGTTTGAAATAAACAAAGATGTTTCTTCCCCATCCACTTGTGAAACTCAGTATTGTGGGGAGCCTCTGTGACCAAGAGGTAGCGTGCTCGGCCTCAGACCTCCAGGGTTTAAATTTCGAATCCTGTGTCTGGAGGGCAGTGTTATCTCACTCATCTATCTCGCCATCTTCAGGAAGTTCTCCTGGTTCAATTTAGCCTGTATGTGCACAAAAGTGCATTTGGATATCTGCTGTACTGATGAAACGTTTGGGAAGTGATAGCGAAACTGTCCCAAAACCAAATGTGTTGCTCGTTGATCACATGTATGGCGAACGTCAGGAACAGTGGCAGACATTGCGGGCAGTTGCAAGGCATGCCTCACAAGTGGTGAAACGTACCAAGGTGCAACTTTCTTTATCATCTTTGCTCAATAGGCATATGCAGAATTAAGTGTCATAGATCATGAGGCTGAAATAACCTTGGTAAGCTACATGTTGAAATTTGCTGAAAAAGGTGAGGCACATGTGCTGATGGAGAAATGGGACAGATCAGTGCTTGATATTACCACCATGCTGTCATTGCGCTGAGAGTGACATGCCAGGTCTGTGACAGTGTGACACGGTTTCTTTCCCATATGGAAAGGGCAAGGTCCCAGCATTAAAATTACACCAATATTCCTGCACTAGCTGAGGTACTGGGGGAACAGGATGTCACACAAAGTGAATTGATGGATATATGTCAGACATTTTTCATATCAGTCTACTCAGAGAATATATTGTAAACTGCACCGGTACAACATCTATCGTTTAAAACCTTCTACACTGAATTTCCTGCCCCCCCCCCCCCCCCCACGGATGTAAACCTGGATCTCCATAATCGTCGCGCTCATCTCCAAATGCTTTTGTGGAAGGATGTCGCTCCGTAAGTGTCACAGATCAGAAGCAACTCAAGATATCGCCAACTTTGGCTGGACGTTCGCAAGTGATGAAATTTACTTCCTAAGCTTCTTGGTGTCATCAGTCTAATAGATGTTGTGGGGAGCCTCCGCGACCGAGTTGTATCGTGCTCGGCCTCAGACCGCCAGGACTCGAATTTACAATCCTGTGTCTGGGGGGCAGCGTCATTTCATTCATCTCAACATTCTCAGAAGGTTTCTATGGCCCAGTTTAGCCTATATGTGCACAAAGGTGGCCTAAAACTCATGTTGGAGGGAGGGAGAGGAGGAGGGGAGGACGAAGTCTGGGGGATAGAAAACAATGAACTTTTTTTTTTATATATATATAAATTTATCGTACATGCAGTTTTGGGATGTTAAGAGTATGTTTCACTGGCTCGTTATATCTGTGTTGTTCACACCTTGCCAATTACACCCAGGTAGACTGTGTTAATTTTATGGCGAACTTTTTTTCGGCAAAATGATAATTTCACTATTTTTATTGAAACAGTCATGTGGTGTCATTATTGAAACGGTCATGTGTTGTCATGTCGTGATAATTATGTGGACCTCCATCAGCCTTTAAATTGTGTGGCCCACGACACAAAAACCCTTTTTTTTGCCAGAAAGTATAATGCGCTGTCTATTTACGTATGTGGGCCTGCTGTAGTCCATGTGTAGCTTTAGGCTAAACAAAAAATTGAATGAAAATTGCCATTGAAAGAATGTTTACCTCTACATTGCGCCAGAATGCAGCTAGAGCCTATTTTTCAACATTTCTACGGGATGCCCCCAGCCCCCATATTACATTTGAGGATGGTCGTTCTTTACCCCCCCCCCCCCTTGTCTTAGTTTGTATACAGACCTGTGAATGACTCAGCGGTAGGCATATGGCTAATCACCCTTGAATTGATATTTACAGAAGAACCGATTTTGGCCTACCATGCATTAAGGCCTATGCTTACTGTAGACAAAATTAGACTATAGTAGGTCTAAGGGTTTTTATTGTAATAGTGAAGCAAAAGAACCAAACTGTTTTAATGTGTGAAGTATAACAATTGTTGGCCTATGTCTACATAGCCTATAAATAATGAGCTGCAAAAAAAATATAATTGTCATTCTCGTGTTTGCTAACACAATAATTACATTTTATAATCTATATCCTTTCCACTGCCGGGTAGATATACCACAGCTATGCCACAGCGTATCAAAACGGATGGAAAAATCGACCCTCTCACAAACACTATGATATACCGCACTCATACCAGAGCGTTGTAGTCCGTATCCAAAAAGTGGCCTTCTCTCACGCATAGCGTAAAAATCCGTAATTTATCTCAAAATCTCTCTCATTCATGTATAGAGCAGCTACCGCTATTACGTATTCTTACGCTAAGGCAGACATGCGAGGTGAGATATAACGATTTGTTACGTTATAGGTTCCCGTCTACACAGCGTTCATGGTTACTCCACATAATGCATCTGAACCGCCTGTCATGCTGGCCCACCATTGAAAAGGCATCGGGGCATTTAATTAAAAAATAAATGTTATGAAAACCAAAATGTCTTCACAAGACATAAAACTAAAGGTTGCAGGTGTAGAATCGGGTATATTTAATATCTATGTCATAATATTTAAAGCATGTAAAAGTGACGAAATAGCTTATTTCACATAATCTTATAACTATCCATTTATAATTGCTAATTAATAAACATCATGATAGGTTAGAAGCATGCCGACAAGTTTACTTGGAAGAAATGGGGAAATACTCTCTGTATATCAAAGCTTACAAGTGTGAGTTATTTACCACTTTAGCAAAAATAGTTTGAAAAATGAATAAAATGGAATGAGGTTGAAAACTACTGACAGGTCTGCGACATACGATGGTGTTTGTGAGAAGGCCGTTTTTTCACTACGATCCAGCACGCTGTGGCATGCCTACACTGTATGGTACTGTTTCTGAGAGGGCCGCAAAAACGATCCGGTTTAATACGCTATGGCAGTGGAAAGGATATAGCGTAACTACTAAGCCTACCCCCTAAATGAAAACTCCTATAGATATGTATATATTTGGGCATACACTCAATTCTGTTGAGTCTAACTTCAGATTAAATTGTAATTTATCTATGTCTAACGTTACTTTTTTACACTGATTAGGTCCTGGGCACTGCCCATTTCATATTATTGGTCAGTTTATAGTTTGGTTTGCATCATTCATAATCATGACTTTTGACATGAATCTTGTTATTACCATTAACATCAGAAATGAATTTCTTTGGTCTGAATTATATGGAAATGTGGTATTGGAGATTTGTGTAAGTCCATTGGTTATGATTAACATTTGGCATTACTCCCCATTCCTAATTATGCTAATCATGTTAATTATGCTAAATAAAAAAGTTGCCCAAAGTTGCCGTCTGGGCAACAAAGCTTAATTTGTTTATTGATCCATTGGGAACATGAATCAATCAAAACACCTCACACTTCTCACAATTTCTAGGTTCTATGGACGGCAACTGGACTAATAAGGACGTTGTGAGTTTTCAATTGAGCTATAAAATCAGACCACTTTCTGTGAATCTTCGGGGGGGGGGGGTGGTCTCAGAGTGAAGGAAAATCAGGGTAGATCTCTGGGTGGTGGAAAGGTTAATGGAGGTCTCCTGAAACACTTTGTCAACATTCGTTTCTCTCCTTCGGTTGTTTTTCTTCTGGCGTAAATCTTTTTCTCCCTTCCATGTTCTGCGTCATTGGACTCTCCGAGGTCAAAGTGGTGATATTCATCTGATATCTTACAATGTCTGTTTATCAGCCAATGAGAAAAAACGACCAATTAACATAGATTTAAACAATTTATCATGATATTTGACTTCATCGGGTTAAGTTATCTACACTTTCAGTAGAGTATTTTTGTGTCCAATGGGCGGTGCGGCTGGCCTCCACAAAACATTTTAGATTTAGGCGAGTTATGCGTCAAACAATGACTTTTTACATTATTTCTCAGCTGACAAATGAGGGTTTCACCTTCAAAATCTACTGACACCCCAGTCAAATCGCAATGTTTTTTTAGAGCGATTTAGTTTCTGAAATGGGACCTGGACCCACACTGGATTTCCAGATATTTATTCTTATCTCTATTCACATTGAGTCCAAACGATTTGCATAATCAGATAATAGCTCTTGAATTATGTACGAGACCGGTATGGTGTATATTTTGTGTCAAAAATTGCACCATCATCGTCATTTTCAGGTGTTATTATAAGTATGCAATCATTAGTGTCGCTACGTGTACATGTATCAATAAATATTAGTGGTGGATTATGGATTCTCTCCACAATACCTTAGGGGCCGACCATTTAATACCAGGGGGGGGGTATGGTTTTTTCGTAAAAAAATAATTTGTTCACAAAATTGGCAAAAAAAAATAGTTTACTCTATAGAGTGTGGGAAAAAAATAATTTGTTCATTTATGTGTAAGAAAAAAATTGATTGTGGACGGCCGGCAGATCTTTCTAAATATGCCGGAAACTGCCAAAGAAAGGCAAAAATTCCCTCGCTCCGCTCGGTCAAACGTCTAATGCGTGTAGGTATTATACCGTATACCGGCACACTGGAATGAGCATGCGAAATAACACCTGCCTTTTTATTTATGGGATTAACGGTCTAGTCAACTGTTAAAGCTTGCAGGACATGGGTCCCCAAGAATGCAAAATTGCCCGTGGGTAGGCCTAGGCCCTATATCATAAAAATACTAAGATATGCGTTTTATACCCACTGCCGCATTAAGAGCAAGTTTCCAAATGATGGCAAGTCCATATATACTTGAGTGACATATGTGAGTTAGTAATTCCACCAAAGCTCAAAGCTCTTAGCTCTTTAATAGCTCTGGCTCTTAGCTGGGTGACTTATTACTGAGGGGATTGCGAAACAGCTGCCCCAATAATGTGTATTGACAGGACAGCTTTTTCTTAAACATTGTACACTCCGCCAATGTTAGTTCAACGTTGGGCCAGCGTCGCAGACGTTGGTCCAACATTAAAAAAGCATTGGGTCAATGTCTCGTTTGAGTAGTATCTTGTAATCAGTTTAGTTGCTGACATTAATGCCGTCAACCTGTATAGCTATCGGCTATTGTAAGCCTACACGTGACCGTCCAGTGCACGCATGCCCGTTTCGCAGTTGGATGGTTCTTTAAACATGTCCTGGGAAAAAAAAGTTTGTCTGTGACATCTCAGGAAAAAAATTGTTTGTTTTTGCTCAGGGAGAAAAAAAATGTTACGTTTTCCTCTTGGAAGGAAAAAAATAATTTGATTAGGACGAAAAACCATACCCCCCCTCCCGGTATTAAATGGTCCGCCCCTTACAAGTGAATTGGGGAAGATGCTTTATTGTACCTCCTGAATTATGTACACAACGATCTATTTTTAGAGACATAAATGCGCCATGATCACCATTGTAAAGATAATAATAGGCAGTGATTGTAGACAGCTACCTCTATCGTGTGTGATTGTGACATGTAAGGTATGTCAAGAGATTTAACACCTTATTAAAGGTTTTACTGATTACTGTCCATTTCAATCCACGGACGTCAGATTCTGACGTCTAAAATCGATCCCAGCGCTGTAACGGTTGAACTTGAATTGATTATTAGTGGCTTGGAGTATGCAATAATACATCATAATTACATATAGGCCCCCTATATAATAATACAAAATACAACATTATGTAATATAATAACAGCATGAACATTATGAAATATTAGGCAATATTATAAATAAATAAATACATATAGCAATTGTTGTTTAAATCTTTAAATGTGGCAGTACCGCGTCTTAGACATCAGTAGACGTACTGCATAACTTGCTGCAGGCAGCCCCATAATTCTAACGGCAATTCGAACACGATCCTGTCACCTGAGAAAAGGTCAATGTACGTGGGATATTGTTGACAGCACCATGCCAGACACAGCAGTGTCGCACTGATATGCTAGACATGATACTGTCACAAATAAACACGAACAGGGTAAACAAAATACAATTGGAAACATAATGTAAGGTCAAGAGAAGAGATTTAAAGAAGCACTTTAGAGTTTAAATATAAAGGTGACAATACTTGAAACAACATTCAGATATTTAGCTACTTCATCAGAAGTGTTAGGGGATGTATCTGACATCATGATATTTATTATAGTAGTATATTGTTTGGACGATTTTGGCAAAAGGGTGTTAACAATGTTAGCCGTATTTCCATAAGCAGTGATAAGGGAATTTGATTCGAGTACAAAGTGGAATTCATCACAAATTGTTTTGTCTTCTCTATTGATGCCCCAATATCTCCCCCTTTCAATTGGTAGTCTGTGGTTTGATGATCTAAATCGACACAGGTGACATATAACATTAAATACTTTTCGAGTTTAAATTTCGTTTTGAAAATTCTGCATAAACGACAGTTATTTGAAGGCTATCTGCCAACCACTGTTAGATGTGAGCCTACTGATTTTTTAGTTCTTGTTTGATTAATTTCGGGAATGTATGGCCTAATAATATATGGTACTTCTCGCAAAATCCAAATGTAAGAAAAAACAGTTTTATCTAAAAAAAGTTAACTTATCAGGTTATTGGATCCTGTTTGAAGTAAAAATATTATAACATTATATATTTGTAGTGTTTTGACATCACTCGATATAAACCTGCACCAAAAACATTTAATTTGTGTTTCAATCGCTATTAACCCTTACAGCGCGGCGATCAACTTTTGATTCTGACGTTTAATATCGATCCCCGCACTAGAGTAAAATATGTATAGTGGCCTTAGACCATGTAAACCCATATCATAGGTATTCAAATGAATTAGAAAGAGCTAACTAACATATTTATCATGATTTCAAATGAAAAAAACCCTTTGGTCTACATGGTTTATACGAAAGTATTTCAGCGCTTTAAGGATTATTGATGGAAAAGGACCTGTTTTGCCGAGCACTATACAGGTGCAGATCGATGTCCACTGTTTTACACACAATCAATATTTTAGAAAGTACGAAAAGAGCCTTGGGTTTGCCAAAATTTAATATGAATTTATTGTGATAAATAAGTGAGGTGTCCGAGATATTGGAATGAATGGACATCCCTTTTGAATCCTACAGATGTGTTCTGATTGGTAAATCGTCTCTTGTTTTAGATCGTCAATGTCGAGGCCGCTTCTTCTCACGGCGTGGCTTCCACCAGATGGCGATTCAGCGCTACGAGAGAAACTAGGAGAGATTTGCGACCGAGAGTTCAACGTGATTGAGAAAATCGAGTCCATAGATCTGGATTTGGACGACGAAAGTGGACAGTGGAATGTCATCGTATTCTCAAATCTTAAAGGTATGTGAGTCAGCTCTTTCTGTAGTACTCTATGTGCTTTATTTCCCAGTCCCTCGGAAGAATCCAGGGTACTCCCGAGACATCCAGGGTCCCCCGGGATCATCCAGGGTCCCCTAGGAGTAACCTGGGTCCACAGAAGCATCCAGCCCCTCTACGTGAGTATCAAAAGCTCAGGGTCGCCCGGGAGCATTCAGTAGCCCGCGGGAGTATCCAGGGTACCCTGGACGCATTCAGGGTCCCACGGAAGCATACATGTCCCCTGGGAACATCCAGGGTCCCCGGGAACATCGAGAGTCCCTGGGAACATCCAGGGTCCCCCGGGAGCATCCAGGGTCCCCCAGGAACATCCAGAGTGCCCTGGGAGTATCCTGGGTCCACGGAAGTATCCAGCTCCCTTCCCCCCCCCCCCCACGGGAGTATCAAAACCCAGGGTCGCCCAGGAGCATTCAGTAGCGCGCGGGAGTATCCAGGGTACCCTGGACGCATCTATGATCCCACGGAAGCATAAATGTCCCCTGGGAACATCCAGGGTCCCCCGGGGGCATCCAGGGTTTCCGGAAGCATCCAGGTCCCCCGGAAACATGCAGGGTCCCCCGGAAACATCCATGTCCCCTGGGAACATTCAGGGTCCCCTCGGAAACATTCGGGGTCCCCTGGAACATCCAGGGTCCCCCGAGAGCATCCAGGGTCCCCCGGGAACATCCAGGGTCCCCCGGGGACATCAAGGGTCCCCCGGGAACATCCAGGTCCCCCGGGAACATCCAGAGTCCCCCGGGAGCATCCAAGTCCCCCGTGAACATTCAGGTCCCCCAGGAGCATCCCGGGTCCCCGGGAGCATCCAGGTCCCCCGGAAACATCCAGGTCCCCCGGGAACATCCAGAGTCCCCCGGGAGCATCCAAGTCCCCCGTGAACATTCAGGTCCCCGGGAACATCCAGGTCCCCCGGGAACATCCAGGTCCCCCAGGAACATCCAGAGACCCCCGGGAGCATCCAAGTCCCCCGTGAACATCCAGGTCCCCCGGGAACATCCAGGTCTCCCGGGAACATCCAGGTCTCCCGGGAACATCCAGAGACTCCCGGGAGCATCCAAGTCCCCCGTGAACATCCAGGTCCCCCAGGAGCATCCAGGGTCCCCGGGAGCATCCAGGGTCCCCGGGAGCATCCACAACGATCCACAATATCAAGTGAGTGAAAATTATTCAGATTTGACAAAACGGACGTAAACGCAACATTTCTTATTTTATTTGTTCAACCAACCACTTGAAGTTGTGTTTCGCTACCGCGACGCACACCTTCAAGTGGGTGAAACTGACTCTCATTTGTTTAACCAAACATTTCGTCCCCAATAAAATGATTTATTCAGCTAATACTCACATTTCTTTAATTTAAGAGCAAACATTTGCAAACACATATTTCGTCCGCTATAACCATGATAACAATGATCCAATGAACTAAAAAAAACAGTTACAGATTAGAAGCGATTTTAGTCGTCCTCAGTGGTGAAATAATTGACAGAAATGTGAATTTCTGGTTTTTATTGATTAATGATCATGATTAAGGATCCTGTCTTCAATATGTTGATGATCTAAATGATTTACCGGCTTTGATTTCTCGTACCCGGAACACATCCCCTTTTTATGTAGGCTTTTTTATTTCGTATTGGCTTACACTACATATGACCCAAAATCATATGATACAAAATCGTTTGTTAAAAAAACTCGACGGAATTTAGAGCAAGCATAATATTCTACCCCCGACCAATTACATAGTGGCTCAATCTGTCACATGACGGAATCAACCGGTTTCTTTAACACGATGTTGCTATTACGAAATATTTGACATGTGAGCAGAGGTAATTTACATATGTAAATGAGCTCTGCTGTAGCATAAGTCCGGGTAAGAAATTGACGCGAAGCCATTAAAAGGGTCAGATGGTTGCGAATTGTCACCCACAAAATCGGATGTGTGAAAATGGGCTAGATTTGTCAAAAATAAAGCTATAATAAATGTTGTCGATCAAGTGCATATGTATAAGTTTGAAAAAACAAAAATAGAGAATGTTCAAGGTAAATCTCTAGGGAATTAGAATGATTTTAGTCTTTCGTGATCAAATGTTGCGCCCATTTGAATCTGCATGCCCAGCAAACACGATACATTGTAACAATGTTGTTTTAAAGTTGGCCCAACGTCTTCGACGCTAGCCCAACATTAATCACAACATTGTTTTAATGTATTGTGTTTGCTGGGTATATGTTATGCTTTGTACAATGTATGTTGTGTGAGAGGGGGCGTGATGTCAACAATGATCAGGTCAGGGTAATATATTATGATGATAGTACTTGAAATCGACCACTTGACTTTATCTGTTTATACATGGTGAAGCTTTAGGAGTGCTAAGACGATGTACAACTACAATAGCCTGAGATATTTAATTTCCTTGATATTGCGAACCACGTTATTCACTCACTCACTCACTCACTCACTCACTCACTCACTCACTCACTCACTCACTCACTCACTCACTCACTCACTCACTCACTCACTCACTCACTCACTCACTCACTCACTCACTCACTCACTCACTCACTCACATACTCACTCACTCACTCACTCACTCACTCACTCACTCACTCACTCACTCACTCACTCACTCACCCTGTGCCGCCACCATGTGGTGTTTGTGTGACAGATCTAATATTAACCCCCATCCTTTCTGCTTTAATCCTCATCACATTGTATTCACGCTGTCATGGATTAACTAACAACAATAATTCTCTCCTCACGTATAATCTCACTGTAATCTCGTAGGAGCGCGATGACGTGCGATACGTGGAAATGACGTAAACAGTGTTTTGGTATTTGTTCGTGGACATGGTGGTGAAATATTTTTATTGGAATAATAAATCATTTCAATCGAAGCAATTATATGTATTAAAATACATAGTTATATTCTGAGTTTTTTGATAATTCGTGTATTTAATTGATTTTCATTTGCCTTAAGGTTTGTATCTCTGTATCTCACACTCTGTGCTTTGGTTTTCACTGTGAGACGTATATCGGTATCAGCCCATATCACACTCTAGCTGTAGTTTGAGCACAATGTTCGGCAGTTATGTCATGTGTGACTTGATCGTGTGAGAAAATACAAACGATGTTCATTTTTCGTGCGTTATGTGAAAATACAGCACATGTTTAATGAATAATGTGTTTGCCTAAAGGCTCACACCTTCTTCATTGAACGAGTGCTGTATATTTCCATATTACACTCAAATGAACGCGTCTGCGTATCATGAATTCGTAAATTATAAAGTGAATAGAAATACAGATTTATCGTGTATAGCGTAGCACCAGAAATACATAAGAAAGACATTATGTATTTCTGTCATATTCCTCTCACAGAAACCATCAGCAATAAATACTTGTTACTTGATTTTAGCAGCTTATTTCTATCATAGCGTATTTAATATATCACCTCAACGTATACCTTTATATAGCAGGTGTTGAAGTTCAAGTGTATTTATTCACGTCGTACAGATCATACATATGTATGTGATGACATAATCAATAAACAAAGTGTGTCTAACACTTCAACACTTTTAGCGCTGGGACTGTATTTATAAGTCAGAATCTGACGTCTCTAGACGTCAGATTTTGACGTATAAAGACAGTACCCGCACTGAAGGAATTAAAATATTTCTAATGGCGGCAGACACATAACATAGGTATTCAAATGAAGCGGGAAGAGCTAACTAAGACATTTATGATGGTTTCAAATTGAAAAAAAAACCTTTGGTTTTCATGTTTTTTACAAACTATTTCAGCGTTGTAAGACGTATAATATACGACCGTATACGACCGTATAATATACTGTATGCGTTTACAAGGAACAACATATAACACTGGGATGGACAACCTAACCTATGGTAGATGCTTTATCCTTAAAGTGCTGACAATTTCTTTGCATACACCATGAAGACCAGAGGTTTTTTTCATTTAAAATCATCATAAATGTCTTAGTTAGCTTTTTCTGATTTATTTGAATACATATGTTATGGGTCTACGGCCATACAAATATTTTTACTCTTACATTGCGGGGATCGACTTTAGACGTCAGAATCTGACGTCTGCAGACGTCATATTCTGACGACTAAAGTCGATCCCCGCACTGTAAGGGTTAATCAGTCAGACAATGTAACCCTTTCAGTGCGCGGTTCCACTTTAGACGTCAGAATCTGACGTCTAAAGTCGATTCCCGCGTTAATCAGTCAGACAATGTAACCCTTTCAGTGCGCGGTTCCACTTTAGACGTCAGAATCTGACGTCTAAAGTCGATTCCCGCGTGCACTGAAATAATGTCTAATGGTCGTGGACCCATACTAAACATATTTAAATCTGATCATTTTGTTTCCATCGGAATTGACATTTGACTGTGTTGAAATACGTGTGAAACGAACACATGGTATATACTGCAAATCGTGTTAATCTTGTTCGCCTTATATCCATATATAATATCAAAAGTCATTGGTTGTTGTTATGTGGTCACGTAGGCAGACTCTGGCAAACACAAGACATCGATCTACAGATAAATAAGATAGCTGTAATGGCGTTTCAATATGGAACCAGCATTGGGGTTGTGTCAGCTAGGCTGCAAACATCACGCTTTGCAGTATACATATATTTATACCGAGCACGGTACATGCTGTCAGAAATGCGTAATAAAATGCAAATCGTGCAATTCTTGTTCGCCTTATACATGTACATGTTATATCCATATATAACATCTTATGTCATTGGTTGTTATTTGTCACGTAGGCATTCCGGCAAGCACAAGGCATTGATTAAATGATAGGACATACTGTAGATCTGGCAATTTTCGCATGCTTATATTTTCGTGAATCTCTGATTTTGGGACTTGTCACGGAGTTTGGAATTCGCGAATTTTCATTTGACTTTAGTAGCGCTCTTCCAATAATAATTTTCGCGTGATTCTTGAATTATCGAATTTGTACTCCTCGCGAAATTCGCGAAAATTGAAACCTCGCGAATATTACCAGATCTACAGTATGTAACATCCATGATTATGTAGCGCGGGGAGGGGGGCGTTGGTCCATCTCTCCTCTGATCTGGCTAAAATTAAACAAATAACAATGTGAAAAAATGTAAGATATCCTCCGAGCTGTACATAATTCACCTGACTACCCAGCAAACACGAGACAGTTAAACAATAATAATAGTTTATTGATCGTACTCTTGGTACATAGCATATATAAACAGATAAATCAATTTAAATATTAATCACAGCAAACAAAATGATGTTGGTTTAATGTTGAGCCAGCGTCGTAGACGGTGTCCCAGCATTGTTTGAATGTCTCGTGTATGCCGGGTAGGGGCTCTACAAAGCCCCGCACCATAGACATCATAAACTACAAGCGGTAATCTGAATAATTTTCCAAGATATCATCATATACATTTAAATGTGTGAAAACAGTTTCTACAGAAAGATTTCAATCGTGGCTATGAAATTTATGATTATGATACCTAAATATATTTCAGTCGTTACTCTTGAAAACAAGAGGTATCGCATCATAGATTGTGTAGTATCACGTGTAACCCTTAAAGCGCTGAAATGAAATACTTTCCTATAAGCATGGAGATCAAAGGGTTTTTTCTATTTGAAATCATAAAAAATGTCTTAGTTAGCTCATTCCGTTTCATTTAAATACCTATGTTATGGGTCTGCGGCCATTAGAAATATATTAGTCTTCCAGTGCGGGGATCGACTTAAGACGTCAGAATCTGACGTTTACAGACGTGAGATTCTGACGTCTAAAGTCGATTCCCGCGCTGTAAGGGTTACAATAATTTTGTTTAACGTTTTTTACACATACAATTCAGATTACCGACTGTCCGCGCATGGAACCCGGGTGTAATACAGTTAGTTTGTACCCTGAGAGTGATTTTACGACAAATTCGAGTTCATCCATAGAGTAAACTCCATGTAGTCGGCCATTTTTGATACTCGAGAGAGAGGTTTGTAAACAATAAATATCAAAAACAAATAATAACAAATAATGGGAAAAACCACTGACGTGATTTCTATACCGATATATCGTTGTTAGGAGTGGCGTGTGGTAAGCTGGTCTGCTATGCTATGGTGTATCTCCTGCATTGTTAGCGTTTAATACGTCGACGAGCACACTTTTCGTTTCCGGAGAATATCTCGGGAAATATCAGTCCAATTGTCTTTAAAAGTTCAATGTTTGTTTAAAGTTGGTCCACCGTCTACGACGCTGGCCCAACATTAAACCAACGTTGATTCATTATATCATGTTCGCTGGGTCTACACCAGTTTGTTCAATTACCTTATACATTGATACTAATAACATGATTTGCTAATTCATCATAATTACACTCGTATTCGTCAAATCCCCCCTTGTCAGATGACCTTGATCGGGCGATAATAGGGATATAAGTGTATCTGCTGTGTGACGTCATTAATCATGTGACAAATACCCGACAAACAGAGACGCTGACACAATGTTGGCGTGATGTTGGGCCATAGTCGTACACTGTGGTTCAACATTAGACCATCATCGGGTGGTGGTCACGTGCTTAATTGTACCCAGTATAAAAAACACGTTTCTTAGTGTTGTGAACGGTCGATATAATATATTTGTCAAATCATATAATAGTCCTTGGGCCAGGGGCCGAATTTTTACGATTTAGTACCAATTGGGGTGACTAAACTTTGTTGTGATTTTCAGTTAGATACATATATGAGGGGTCTAAAAAAGTATGATGGCCCTTTCAGAACGGTAGCTTAAGGGCAGTATTCTCAGTTTTAAAGAGAGGGGGGTCTCTGAACCAAAAAGTAAATATTAACTATATCTTTTCATCTATGTGTCCTACAAAAATCCATAATATATCGTTTCTGGTATACTTTGGGTCAAGGAATCCGTTTTTGATGTTTTGGAAATGATCTAACCAATATTTTTCTGACAAATCCAAGATGGCGGCCAATTTTAAGCTATATTTCTTCGCTCTATGATATAACGAGTTTATTTACGTCTATGATGTTCGATATTTTTTAAGCGAAAATTCTAGTTATGGGCAATTAATCTAGCATCAAATTAAACTATTTTTTTGTATATCTTGCAAATTTTAATAAATTCAGTTCAGTTATCCAACAGACGTGTACTTTATAACACTTAAGGATGTGAGGACCGAAAACGTATCTCTATGAAATGTGTAACAATAAGGCATACATGTCCAATGTTGGTTTATATTACCTATTCTTTTCTTGGTGGAATAAAATAATACATATCTATATTTTTCCACAAATTAAAAAGAAACACTAATTATAAATAAATTGATGATAACAGGGTTCATTACTTTAGATTCAGATTAGATACGTTGTAATCATGGTAATAGTGGTATGTCATAAATATGATTGGGCCAAAATTTAATACCTTCCGGGGTAACTAGAAAAAAACTACTCCAGATAGCTTCGTATGCCTTAGACATAAACAAAAATGTATGATGACCTTTTTCAGAACGGTAGCTTAACCCTTAAAGCGCTGAAATATTATTGCATAAGCTATGGAAACTAAAGTGATTTTTCAATGTGAAATCATCCTAAATGTCTTAGTTAGCTCTTCCCGATTCATTTGAATATACCTTTGCTGTAGGTCTAGGGCCATTATAAAACAAAGTATTTCTTTCAGTGCGGGGACCGTTTCTATGCGTCAGAATCTGTAGACGTCAGATTTTAACGTATAAAGACGATCCCCGTGCTGAAAGGGTTAAGAAAGTCCTGAGATATTTTGTATTTTAGAGAAGAAATAACATACACAATATGTACATTCGAAATCTCAATATTTTTGCCGCGCGTTCAAAAAGTAACATCCAAATGTTACATCCAACGAAACTGTCACATAAATGGCTTTAGCTCTACTAGGGGTGTATAGTGTAGACTAATAAAGGCTTTACCGCGTTACGTCAGTCACAACATCACTTCCTTAGGTCACATATCAACATTTCTTATGTAGGGTGTGGACCCTGGTTTAGTTGGTAAAACTGTTTGATGCAGGTTCTTCACCCACTCTGACATCCATGTTTTGAAGAAAAAAATGTTTTCTCCCCACGTGCTTGTAAGCAATCAGTATTGTGAGGATACTCCATCAAGGGACTTCATGAAAACACCATGAAAGAATGAGTAGAATTCTACTTAATCTTTCATGTAGACTAAATATATGAGGGTATACAATTCTCAAAGACTTTCAGAGGAACACCTGATAATTTACAAATATTTTACAGGGGAAGGCTTCAGCGTTCAAATTAGCAAAGAACGAATACCTGTTGACGAAGCTATTGAAGAAACCACAGACTAGGATACCCCAAACTGCAGGTGGTACCAAGGTGTCAGCACAAAACCATCTGCAATGAGTAAATACTACCTCAATGCTGAATATAGAAGTACAGCCATAAAGCAGTTGTGTTATTGAAATCGACTCTCCACATAATATTCATTTAGATCTTCAGCCATCACGTGTTAAAAAAGATGAAACTGACATCCAGTCCGTTGTGGAGCTACTGCAAACCAGCTGGAAAAATCCTTTTAAAAAAATCCGATGTAATTAATCTTTCAGCTGGTACAAAGAACTAGATACGCGTATGCTGCTTCATGCAAAACATGCCGCTAAATATTAGACCCACAATGATGTTGTTCTTGTGGCAGATGCCACTGATATCTTCATTATTAGCCTTGCATTTAGCACTAACATACAGTGGCATTTATATATGAAAAGTGGTATTAAAGCTCGACAGAGAGTGATAGATATTACCTTATAGGACTACATTTAGAGTGTTACATTTTTAGGGCTACATTGTTACACAGGATGCGACACCATAAGTTCCTTTTCGGGTCAAGGTATTAAGCTTGGTGCATGGACACTAGTCATAAACAATCACAATTTTAGAGATGCATTGGTAAATCTTGGTTGAAACTGGGCACTGTCACCAGATCTCTATGACGCACTCCAAGAGTTCACATGCCGTTTATATTGTCCAAAATCATTAACGTGTGATATAAAAATTTCCAGGGATAAGAAGGGCATCATGCAGAGATAGCCATATACCAGCATGCCAAATATCAAGCAGGCATATGTCACAGGAGTTTGGTTATCTGTCCTGATATCCCTCGTCCTGATGATGATCACGGCTGGATTTTCGATGCTTAGATAAAAACTTGAATGTATATCTGGTTCTTCTGCTCCAGATGCTGTGCTAAATCTCCTCTCGTGTAGGCCTACTTGTAAGCGTATTTGTAAACTGCCAGTGTCAATGTCTTGAAAATAGATTAAAATGCACAAATGCAGAACTGTATAAACATGTAAGATGAAAAGGCACTATTCGGATGATGACACAGATGATGATAAATTATAATACTAAACACCCAAATTTCTTGTGTGATAGATTGAAAAGTTCGTTCAACGACGTGTTCGCACTTTAAACAAAGACAAACGCAATTAAGGACATATTCACCATTGCATTTACAGCTTGTGTGTAAATATATATAGTGTATCACATGATTGGATCACATAGCTAAGTAGTAGGCCTACATGTCGATATTTACATGTACTGTACACCATAATACTGTAGTTTTTTTTACAGAGCTGAATGGTAGTAATGATTTGGGTAGCATGTTTATTTCATTTATTTTATCGACATCTTAATTTGATTTTAACTGATTTAACACTAAAAAAGAACAGTTGGTTTCTGTTCTGTTTTAAATCGTGAGCAATGATCAAGCTGAAAAAGAACATTCTTTATGATCATCATTACTGCTGAATTCAAATTTATACAGGTGGAACGGATTTAATACATTACGCTGAAATCAAATAACTATACCTTGTTATCCTATTCAAACTACTATATCGAGATACCATGGCTTATCAGGTATATACTATGTTGATAATTAATAAAGTTGATAAATAACCACCATGCTACAGATTCATGATAATAACCGAAGAAATATATACTAGTATTACCATAATTACAGTGTATCTAATCTAAAACGTCTAAAGCAATGAACCCTGCTATCATTAATTTATCTATAATTACGTTTTCTTTTTAATTCGTAGAGAAATATAAATATTTATTATTTGATTCCACCAAGAAAAGACTGGATAATATCAACAAACGTTGAACATAGAATAAAAGGCCGTATCGTTACCGTTCTGAAAAGGCCATCATACATTTGTGTTCATGTGTAAGGCATACAAAACCGTTTAGAGTAGTTTTTTCCAGTCACCCCGAATGGTACTAAACATTGGTCTGGCTCAATCACATAATTTTGATAACAACCACAACATAGCATACCACTATTAATATGATTACAGTGTATCTAAATCGAAAACGTCCAGGTTGGAAATGAACCATACATGCTATCATTAATTTATTTATAATTAGTGTTTCTTTTTGATTTTGTTGGAAAAATATAAATATTTATTATTTGATTCCACCAGGAACAAAATAAATATTATAGACAAATATTAGACATGTATGCCATATTGTGACACATTTCATAGAAATACGCTTTCGGTTCGCACAACAAGTGCTATGAAGAACGCGTCTGTTGGATAGCTAAACTGCTTTTATATTTACAAGATATAGTAAAAAAATAGTTTTATTTATTGCTAGATTGATTGTCTGACCAGAATATTTAGTTACAAATTTTCGAACATTATATAGACATAAATAAACCAGTTATGCAATAGAGTTAAGAAATACAGCTTTAAATTGTCTGTCATCTTGGATTTGTCGGCGAAATATTGGTTAAATCATTTCCAAAACATCAAAAACGTATTCCTTGGCCCGAATTATGTCAGAAACGATGTATTATGGATTTTTGTAGGACTAATAGATGAAAAGATATAATTAATAATTACTTTTTGATTCCGAGACCCCCTCTTTAAAACAGTAATTACTGCCCTTAAGCCACCGTTCTGAGAAGGCCATCATACATAGTTTAATTTAATGCTAGTTTGATTGTGTAACTAGAATATCTACTTACACATTTTCGAACATTATATAGACATAAATAAACCAGTTATGCCATAGAATTGAGAAATACAGCTTGAAATTGGCGGCCATCTTGGATTTGTTGGCGAAATATTGGTTAAATCATTTCCAAAATATCAAAAACGTATTCCTTGGTCCGAATCATGTCAGAAACGATGTATTATGGATTTTTGTAGGACTAAAAGATGAAAAGATATAATTAATAATTACTTTTTGCTTCCGACACCCCCCTCTTTAAAACAGAAATGACTGCCCTTAAGCTACCGTTCTAAAAAGGCCATCATACATAGTTTAGTTTAATACTAGTTTGATTGTCAAACCAGAATATTTACTTACAAATTTTCGAAAATTATATAGACATAAATGATCCAGTTATGCCATAGAATTGAGAAATACAGCTTGAAATTGGCGGCCATCTTGGATTTGTTGGCGAAATATTGGTTAAATCATTTCCAAAACATTAAAAACGTATTCCTTGGCTCGAATTATGTCAGAAACGATGTATTATGGATTTTTGTAGGACTAATAGATGAAAAGATATAATTAATAATTACTTTTTGATTCCGAGACCCCCCCCCTCTTTAAAACAGAAATTACTGCCCTTAAGCTACCGTTTTGAAAAGGCCATCATACATTTTTAGACCCCTCATATATTTATCTAACTGAAAATCACAATAAAGTTTAGTCACCCCAATTGGTACTAAATTTTGGTCTGGCCCAAGGACTATAAGTCGTGCTGGTGCAGTGGTTAAAGCTCGCGCCTCTGATTTTGTAAGTGTGAGATCTAAAATTTAAATTAGGGGGTAGAATACCATACTTGGACAGAATTATCTTGCCATTTTTAATTCGTCCAAAAATATCGGGTTTCCAATTTTACAGATCACCCACTTGAAGTTGTGTATGCCGTCGCAACATGTTGGTTATATAATTTTGCGCCATTATCATTTATATGACGTTTTCAAACACGGTGTTTTTAAAATCCTGACAATACTGATTCGTTGGTGACACTTTGCTTATCCGAATCCTAAGTCCTTCTAGTCATGCTTATGCACACA
Source organism: Flabesymbios commensalis (assembly GCA_964017125.1). Classification (NCBI taxonomy): domain Eukaryota; kingdom Metazoa; phylum Annelida; class Polychaeta; order Terebellida; family Flabelligeridae; genus Flabesymbios; species Flabesymbios commensalis. The sequence continues at coordinate 6,333,873 of OZ024912.1, forward strand.
TTATCATGATTATATAACCAAGCAATGAGTCAGAATCAAAGAGCAGCAACCACAGCTTTGGTTTTGAAGTTATCTGTTATTTATGCAATAACAATAATAATGCTAAGATTTATTTTGGCAGTTTATCGACATAACATAAACAGATAAGGATAAAGTTAAAACAAACAGGGTCACGTGAGATTCTCGTGAGACTGTCATGAACATCAAAGTGTTGTTAACTAATGAGACACTCGATGCTGTAAGTGTATCTGAAGGTCATGGTCATTGGATATTGTGTACACGCCACATGCCTTATCGGTGTTATTGTATTAGTAATAGTATTATTATTAACCACTGTCATACATTGGGTCATTGTTGGGCCAGCGTCGCAGATGGTGTTCGGACATCAACCCAACATTATGTAACCCTTTCAGTGCGGGGACCGCCTTTATACGTCAGAATCTGACGTCTGTATACGTCAGATTCTGACGTATAAATACATTCCCCGCACTGAAAGAATTAAAACATTTATAAGGGCCGTAGACCCATAACATAGGTATTCAAATGAAGCGAATAAAGCTAACTAAGACACGTATCATGATTTAAAATTGAACAAAACCCATGGACTGTACAGAAACAATTCAGATTTGTAAGGGTTAATCGTCTCATGATTTAGTATGCGTCATTATAAACAGTGCTTAATTATTTCACTGATTACTCAATCAGTTCTCAGCAAATTATCTTGAAATTTTGCTATGGTACATACCCGTTATCATCAGTTAGTACCCCTACCTGCTGTAGTTACCTAAATACCTACATTAAACATTCATGGCTGCTTGTCGGTCATGTCCAGTAAACATCCCCCCAAAGTTATTTGATTTCTATCTGTCAGAGTATAGATCTGTCTAACTTTGACTTTGTCAATTCACATTCAACCAGTATGGTTCACCTTACAAAGATCCATTTGCATAGATTGTTTCAGTTGATTTCTGGCTTAAATGAGTGAATGCATTCAATCATCTTGGACTAGTGCAAATTTAATGGATGTCATATGTTGAAAATATAAGTTGTCAGTCTCGAAATTGTTGTTTTGTATCATTTTTAAATGGATATATTATGCAGGACAAAAAAACGTGTTTCTATTCTCTCAAACGCTCTAAACCCACATAACATTACTGTCGCACATTACGGTTCCAATTACAACAATGAGTGTGATATGGCTGATACCTATCATCCAGTGAAAAACCACAGCATAGAATGTGATATGGGCTGATACCGACGGTATATGCGTCTCACAGAGGAAATCACTGCACATATAGCAGTGTATAGTGTGTTATTCACTGATACCGATATATACGTTTCGCAGTGAAATCCACTGCACAGTTAGAGAAACAATACGTCTGTACAGAGAGGACCGGGTGACATTTTATATTAATAACCATCCCAGTCTCTGACATTAACACGTGCGGCTAACATTGAAGGTCAACAGCCTATACTGTAAATAACTCCTAAAGCGCCAATGCAAAAATATTACATTTTCACCAACTACCGCGACCCACAACTTCAAGTCAGTGGAAAATACTAACATTTGTTTAATTTCAGACCCAACATTAGCCAATTTTATGTTAAATACTTATTTTATTCCCAATAAGACTTTAACCCTTTAAGCCCTCTCGATGCATCATCATTTTACATCCTGAAAACAGACTCAATTTTGCTACAATCTGGGGGTTTTACAACGAAAATTTTCATGGAACTGTTTAATAATATACAATACATTTGTTCCATTTGTGACCCACTTGAAGTCATATTCATCCACTACAAGGCGAGAATTGCGACTGCAATTCGCAGCCTGTAGTGGATGGAGATGACAATGGTAAATTCAGGCTTGAAAGGGTTTACCTTCTAATAATACACATTAAAGGCGGCTATAGTCGTGACTAGCACTTAAAGGGTTAAAGGTTACCAGCGTACTGTAACCATGGTAACTATTTGTAACCATGTCGCACAATATTTAAGGCCGTCATAACATGCATAATAAGGTCGTTATCCGCTTTCATTTTGAGATGCTGTATTTGGGTGTTTCATATAATCACTACCTTTTTATTTACCTTGAGCTGGGGATTCTGGTAGCATTTTGGACTGTTTAGCATCCTAATGGAATGAAGGGGGATTTAGACCGTCTTTGTGCACATACCATGCATACAGGCTACACTGAGGCAGAGATTAATGAGATGACACAGTATATGGCATTCAAGCCCTGACTGTCTGAGGCCGATCACGCTACCTTTCTGTCTAGCAGGATCCCCGCCAATAGTGAATCTCCACCAGTGTGCGGGGAAGAAACATTTTTTCCAACCTGAATACCAGGGCCGCCGGCGAACCCGCGACTCTGCTGTAATACCAGGGCACATGATGTCGTTACAACGTTGCTGCCGTACAAGGCGGGAGCCCTGGTGCAGTGGTTAAAGCTGCTGCGTGGAAAGTCAGAGATCGCGGGTTCGAACCCCACTCTGGCCTTCACGTTTCAAAGAAACAAAATGTTTCTTCCCCGCTCACTCGTAAAGATTCAATATTGTGGGGAGCCTCCGTGACCGAGCCAGGGCACGAATTTCGAATGCTGTGTCTGGAGGGCAGTGTCATCTCATTCATCTCACCATCCTCAGGTTCTTGTCCAGTTTAGCTTATATATGGACAAAGGTGGCCTACAACCCTATTAATTTTATTGCGTTGCTGCCTTACAAAGCTATAAGGCAGTAACTGTACACTTTCCCAGTGAGCAGTTACCACTTTTTTGCGCAGTTACCGCCTTTTAGCGCAGTTACCTCCTTCTTGCTTTGCGGAGCTGCATATGCTGATTGATCACAACCGCATCGTACACTTATATTTCTTTGTTCTGCAACAGCGGCAAATTCCAGGAAAATCTAAATACGTCGTGTCAGCAGCACACGAGTATCCGTCTGAAATGTCAGCGTGAGCAGCATCTGAGATAGCCACACCTGAGCCGCCTCTATACACAAGACATGTGATTGTTTACCATTCAGTACCTCAGACATCACATAAGATATCACTATTAATTCTATCAGTGCGAGGACTGTCTTTATACGTCAGAATCTGACGTCTGTAGACGGCATATTCTGACGTCTAAAGTCGATCCCCGCAACGTAAGAGTAAAATATTTTAGAACATATGTATTCAAATGAATCAGAAAAGAGCTAACTAAGACATTTATGATGATTTCAAACTGAAAAAACACCTTTTGTCTCCATTGTTTATACGAAATTATTTCAGCGGTTTGAGGAGCAAAGTTGACATCTTCACTTAAATAGCATGGCACCTTGTATACATGTGTACACTGTTCCGTAACGTACGACGGAAATTGGTCTCATTCATCTGTTGACATGCAAGGAACTCATTTCGCGGAGCTATCACAGACTCAAATGGATGCAAATTACTTATATTAACATGATTAATGTGTCTACTTTTCAAACCGACATTTACAGATCCTACTGTTTGAACATCAATTGACCTCACGCCAATGTGTTATTAATCTGGTAATCGGTGTTATCAATCCTAATCATCAATCTAATTTGTAATGCTTATATCGTCACCATTGTAAGCGTCATACCTGCCATGTTGTAAAGTAGCGCATGTGATACTTTCAATCCCTTGGAACATTTTTTTTTAATGATATTATTGTAGTTTGACGATGATAAACATATTCCTATTTTTTCACGGAATGATGATGAATAATATTCAACGTTTTATGCTAAGTTATTTTATGAATATTTATGTGTTTAACAGATCACCAAGCCGCTAGACTGGCACTGAAGGATGATATAGAGATCAGGGACTACCCTACAGAGGTAAAATATAACATGTGTTTCAAGAAAACATCCCTTGGATTATTGTAATATATGTAAAGCAGTGGACCATAATCCAGACGATATGTTAACGGGGTTTATTTGAGACACTGGAGCATAGTCCAGACGATATGCTAACGGGGTTAATTTGAGGCAGTGGAGCATAGTCCAAACGATATGCTAACGTTTTTTTTTTAGACAGTGGAGCATAGTCCAGACGATATGCTAACGGGGTTTATTTGAGACAGTGGAGCATAGTCCAGACGATATGCTAACGGGGATAATTTGAAACAGTGGAGCATAGTCCAGACGGTATGCTAACAGGGTTTATTAGAGTGGGATATCCGAACTATACACCACTTGTCAAATGAATAAGGTGTGAGCCTATAGGCGAAAATCCTATTCATATGACCAGTGTTATATTATATGGATAAAGGTCCCGAGTGTGCTAGTGTGCAGATAATTGCACTGGTTCAGTTCACCAGGCCAAGACCGAAGGGCCCTCATAATACGCTGTCTTATTATTAATTCAGAGCAGGCGCTACTAGTGGGATATTGCTGTTTATGCGTGTAATATTTGGCTATCAGCCCTACTCACAGGGCTGATAGACTCTCTGTGTGTACGCTCGGATGCCTACCTAGTCAGCTGCTAGTCTTGTGAACGTGAGCTGCCATCGAAGTACTGGTGTACGTGCCTGTTCTAGGCTGTAGCGCATAGACCTTACTGGGGAGGGGGGGGGGGTACTGGGCTACTATGCGGGCTGACACCTGGCTGAAGAAGAGTGAGCTGTGATGTTTCGCAAGGTGGTTAATTCGTGTAAAGATGTAGGCCTATGTTGTAAACTAATTGTAGACAAATGATAATTATGTTTTCAAGATTCGGTAGATAAGTGATAATATGAGTAATAACATGTTTTTTTTCGTGGATAGGCATTTTTATTAGCCCTCCGTAGATGCCAGCAGCCTGCGGCTCCGCCTTGAGCTACTGGCATCTGCGTAGGGCCAATAAAAAAGCCTATCACACAAAAAAATAATGTTATTCTTATATTATCATGATCTCTTTGTATCGAGATGTAACTTGTGGTGTTTTGTTTTCAGTGTTTTCCTGAGGTGACGGCGTCTCTAGGTGTTCATTATGTGAGTTTACTAAAAAACCACAAGGTTAGTGATGAGCTACAGTCACTGTGTGGGCTTCATGTCACGCCTACGAGCACGGCCCTCGCTGGCAGGTGGTTTCAGCTGGCCAGGGCTCGACGTGTTCTCAGGCGAGCCTTAGTGGATGCTGAGAAAGAGGCTATAAAAGCAAAGCAACAGGAAAATATACAAAAACAGTCAGCCAAAGACAAACATACATCTCGCGGCGATCCTATGTTAAGTGTCGATGACGAGATTGGGGATTCTAATATCACTGACAATGACACTAAAATCACAGAAAATGACACTGAAATCATTGCCACTGACACTAAGATCATTGACACTGACGCTAACATCATTGACACTAATATGATTGACGCTGTACATGTGGATATGGCTGGTGCTGACAACTCATCAAGCCAACCCGGGAAGTCCAGAGTGACTTATGCTGCCAATGTCAAGTCCAAGGTTACCTACGCGGATGACATTGAGAACAGGGTGACCTACTCTGACGATGTGAACCCACAGGTGACCTTCGCTGAAAGTGTCAAATCCAGAGTCACCCACTCTGACGCTGCTGAGGAGGTCTCCCCTGGCAACGGGGATGATCTAAAACCAGGAGACCGCGGTTACGAGACGGCAGATGATGAGATGGAGTCGACCATCACGCTGTCACAGGAGAACTGGATCTACATGAGCGCCATTTGCCGAAAACAGCTGACAACACTGGAGAGGAAGTTTGGCATTCAGTTGAACGTGAGCAGCACAGCGGACGGGGCGTGTAAGCTGACTATGGTGTCTGTACAGCAGAGTCACGAGGCTCTAATGTCAGCCCAGATGGCTCTACTCTCTCTAATAGGTCAGTAAGCCCTTTACACCCTAGAGGCTCTAATGTCAGCCCAGATGGCTTTACTCTCTCTAATAGGTCAGTAAACCCTTTACACCCTAGAGGCTCTAATGTCAGCCCAGATGGCTCTACTCTCTCTAATAGGTAAACCCTTTACGCCCTAGAGGCTTTAATGTCAGCCCAGATGGCTCTACTCTCTCTAATAGGTAAACCCTTTATGCCCTAGAGGCTCTAATGTCAGCCCAGATGGCTCTACTCTCTCTAATAGATAAACCCTTTACACCCTAGAGGCTCTAATGTCAGCCCAGATGGCTCTACTCTCTCTAATAGATAAACCCTTTATGCCCTAGAGGCTCTAATGTCAGTCCAGATGGCTCTACTCTCTCTAATAGGTCAGTAGACCCTTTACGCCCTAGAGGCTCTAATGTCAGCCCAGATGGCTCTACTCTCTCTAATAGGTCAGTAAACCCTTTACGCCCCAGAGGCTCTAATGTCAGCCCAGATGGCTCTACTCTCTCTAATAGGTCAGTAAACCCTTTACGCCCTAGAGGCTCTAATGTCAGCCAGATGGCTCTACTCTCTCTAATAGGTCAGTAAACCCTTTACACCCTGGAGGCTCTAATGTCAGCCCAGAAGGCTCTACTCTCTCTAATAGGTCAGTAAACCCTTTACACCCTAGAGGCTCTAATGTCAGCCCAGAAGGCTCTACTCTCTCTAATAGGTCAGTAAACCCTTTACACCCTAGAGGCTCTAATGTCAGCCCAGAAGGCTCTACTCTCTCTAATAGGTCAGTAAACCCTTTACACCCTAGAGGCTCTAATGTCAGCCCAGAAGGCTCTACTCTCTCTAATAGGTCAGTAAACCCTTTACACCCTAGAGGCTGTAATGTCAGCCCAGAAGGCTCTACTCTCTCTAATAGGTCAGTAAACCCTTTACGCCCTAGAGGCTCTAATGTCAGCCCAGATGGCTCTACTCTCTCTAATAGGTCAGTAAACCCTTTACACCCTAGAGGCTCTAATGTCAGCCCAGAAGGCTCTATTCTCTCTAATAGGTCAGTAAACCCTTTACACCATAAAGGCTCTCATGTCAGCCAGATGGCTCTGCTCTCTCTAATAGGTCAGTAAACACTTTACACCCTAAAGGCTCTAATGTCAGCCCAGAAGGCTCTACTCTCTCTAATAGGTCAGTAAGCCCTTTACACCCTAGAGGCTCTCATGTCAGCCAGATGGCTCTGCTCTCTCTAATAGGTCAGTAAACACTTTACACTCTAGAGGCTCTAATGTCAGCCCAGATGGCTCTACACTCTCTAATAGGTAAACCCTGCACGCCCTAGAGGCTCTAATTTCAGCCCAGAAGACTCTATTCTCTCTAATAGGTCAGTAAACCCTTTACGCCCTAGAGACCCTATTGTCAGCCTAAATGGCTCTATTCTCTCTAATAGGTCAGTAAACCCTTTACGCCCTAGAGGCTTTAATGTCAGCACAGATGGCTCTACTATTTCTAAAAGGTCAGTAAACCCTTTACACCCTGGAGGCTCTAATGTCAGCCAGATGGCTCTGCTCTCTCCAATAGGTCAGTAAACACTTTACACTCTAGAGGCTCTAATGTCAGCCCAGATGGCTCTACTCTCTCTAATAGGTCAGAAAACCCTTTACACCCTAGAGGCTCTAATGTCAGCCAGATGGCTCTGCTCTCTCTAATAGCTCAGTAAACACTTTACGCCCTAGAGGCTCTAATGTCAGCCAGATGGCTCTACCCTTTACGCCCTAGAGGCCTTAATTTCAGCCCATATCGCTCTACTCTCTCTAATAGGTCAGTAAACCCTTTACACCCTAGAGGCTCTAATATCAGCCCATATGGCTCTACTCTCTCTAATAGGTCAGAAAATCCTTCACACCCTAGAGGCTCTAATGTCAGCCCAGATGGCTCTACTCTCTCTAGTAGGCCAGTAAACCCTTTACACCCTAGAGGCTCTAATGTCAGCCAGATGGCTCTACTCTCTCTAATAGGTCAGTAAACCCTTTACGCCCTAGAGGCTCTAATGTCAGCCCAGAAGGCTGTGCTCTCTCTAGTAGGCCAGTAAACCCTTTACGCCCTAGAAGCTCTAATGTCAGCCCAGATGGCTCTACTCTCTCTAATAGGTCAGTAAACCCTTTACACCCTAGAGGCTTTAAAGTCAGCCCATATGGCTCTACTCTCTCATAGGTCAGAAAACCCTCCACACCCTAGAGGCTCTAATGTCAGCCCAGATGGCTCTACTCTCTCTAGTAGGCCAGTAAACCCTTTACACCCTAGAGGCTCTAATGTCAGCCCAGATGGCTCTACTCTCTCTGATAGGTCAGTAAACCCTTTACACCCTAGAGGCTCTAATGTCAGCCAAGATGGCGCTACTCTCTCTAATAGGTCAGTAAACCTTTTACGCCCTAGAGGCTCTAATGTCAGACAGATGGCTCTGCTCTCTCTAATAGGTCAGTAAACCCTTTACGCCCTAGAAGCTCTAATGTCAGCCCAGATGGCTCTACTCTCTCTAATAGGTCAGTAAACCCTTTACACCCTAGAGGCTTTAAAGTCAGCCCATATGGCTCTACTCTCTCATAGGTCAGAAAACCCTTCACACCCTAGAGGCTCTAACGTCAGCCAGATGGCTCTACTCTCTCTAGTAGGCCAGTAAACCCTTTACACCCTAGAGGCTCTAATGTCAGCCCAGATGGCTCTACTCTCTCTGATAGGTCAGTAAACCCTTTACACCCTAGAGGCTCTAATGTCAGCCAAGATGGCGCTACTCTCTCTAATAGGTCAGTAAACCTTTTACGCCCTAGAGGCTCTAATGTCAGACAGATGGCTCTACTCTCTCTAATAGGTCAGTAAACCCTTTACACCCTAGAGGCTCTAATGTCAGCCCAGATGGCTCTACTCTCTCTAATAGGTCAGTAAACCCTTTACATCCTAGAGGCACTAATGTCAGCCAAGATGGCGCTACTCTCTCTAATAGGTCAGTGAACCCTTTACATCCTAGAGGCTCTAATGTCAGCCAAGATGGCGCTACTCTCTCTAATAGGTCAGTAAACCCTTTACGCCCTAGAGGCTCTAATGTCAGCCCAGATGGCTCTGCTCTCTCTAATAAGTCAGTAAACCCTTTACATCCTAGAGGCTCTAATGTCAGCTCAGATGGCTCTGCTCTCTCTAATAGGTCAGTGAACCCTTTACATCCTAGAGGCTCTAATGTCAGCCAAGATGGCGCTACTCTCTCTAATAGGTCAGTAAACCCTTTACACCCTAGAGGCTCTAATGTCAGCCCAGATGGCTCTGCTCTCTCTAATAGGTCAGTAAACCCTTTACGCCCTAGAGGCTCTAATGTCAGCCCAGATGGCTCTGCTCTCTCTAATAAGTCAGTAAACCCTTTACATCCTAGAGGCTCTAATGTCAGCTCAGATGGCTCTGCTCTCTCTAATAGGTCAGTGAACCCTTTACACCCTAGAGGCTCTAATGTCAGCCCAGATGGCTCTGCTCTCTCTAATAGGTCAGTAAACCCTTTACGCCCTAGAGGCTCTAATGTCAGCCCAGATGGCTCTGCTCTCTCTAATAAGTCAGTAAACCCTTTACATCCTAGAGGCTCTAATGTCAGCTCAGATGGCTCTGCTCTCTCTAATAGGTCAGTAAACCCTTTACGCCCTAGAGGCTCTAATGTCAGCCCAGATGGCTATACTCTCTCTAATAGGTCAGTGAACCCTTTACATCCTAGAGGCTCTAATGTCAGCCAAGATGGCGCTACTCTCTCTAATAGGTCAGTAAACCCTTTACACCCTAGAGGCTCTAATGTCAGCCAGATGGCTCTACTCTCTCCAATAGGTCAGTAAACCCTTTACACCCTAGAGGCTTTAAAGTCAGCCCATATGGCTCTGCTCTCTCTAATAGGTCAGTAAACCCTTTACACCCTAGAGGCTCTGTCAGCCCAGATGGCTCTGCTCTCTCTAATAGGTCAGTAAACCCTTTACGCCCTAGAGGCTCTAATGTCAGCCCAGATGGCTCTACTCTCTCTAATAGGTCAGTAAACCCTTTACACCCTAGAGGCTTTAAAGTCAGCCCATATGGCTCTACTCTCTCTTATAGGTCAGTAAACCCTTTACACCCTAGAGGCTCTAATATCAGCCCATATGGCTCTACTCTCTCATAGGTCAGAAAACCCTTTACACCCTAGAGGCTCTAATGTCAGCCAAGATGGCGCTGCTCTCTCTAATAGGTCAGTAAACCCTTTACACCCTAGAGGCACTAATGTCAGCCAAATGGCTCTACTCTCTCTAATAGGTCAGTAAACCCTTTACGCCCTAGAGGCTCTAATGTCAGCCCAGATGGCTCTGCTCTCTCTAATAGGTCAGTAAACCCTTTACGCCCTAGAGGCTCTAATGTCAGCCCAGATGGCTCTGCTCTCTCTAATAGGTCAGTAAACCCTTTACACCCTAGAGGCTCTTATGTCAGCCAAGATGGCGCTACTCTCTCTAATAGGTCAGTAAACCCTTTACACCCTAGAGGCTCTTATGTCAGCCAGATGGCTCTACTCTCTCTAATAGGTCAGTAAACCCTTTACGCCCTAGAGGCTCTAATGTCAGCCCAGATGGCTCTGCTCTCTCTAATAGGTCAGTAAACCCTTTACGCCCTAGAGGCTCTAATGTCAGCCCAGATGGCTCTGCTCTCTCTAATAGGTCAGTAAACCCTTTACATCCTAGAGGCTCTAATGTCAGCTCAGATGGCTCTGCTCTCTCTAATAGGTCAGTAAACCCTTTACATCCTAGAGGCTCTAATGTCAGCCAAGATGGCGCTACTCTCTCTAATAGGTCAGTAAACCCTTTACACCCTAGAGGCTCTAATATCAGCCAGATGGCTCTACTCTCTCCAATAGGTCAGTAAACCCTTTACGCCATAGAGGCTCTAATGTCAGCCCAGATGGCTGTACTTTCTCTAATAGGTCAGTAAACCCTTTACACCCTAGAGGCTTTAAAGTCAGCCCATATGACTCTGCTCTCTCTAATAGGTCAGTAAACCCTTTACGCCCTAGAGGCTCTAATGTCAGCCCAGATGGCTCTACTCTCTCTAATAGGTCAGTAAACCCTTTACACCCTAGAGGCTTTAAAGTCAGCCCATATCGCTCTACTCTCTCTAATAGGTCAGTAAACCCTTTACACCCTAGAGGCTCTAATATCAGCCCATATGGCTCTACTCTCTCATAGGTCAGAAAACCCTTCACACCCTAGAGGCTCTAATGTCAGCCCAGATGGCTCTACTCTCTCTAGTAGGCCAGTAAACCCTTTACACCCTAGAGGCTCTAATGTCAGCCCAGATGGCTCTACTCTCTCTAATAGGTCAGTAAACCCTTTACACCCTAGAGGCTCTAATGTCAGCCAAGATGGCGCTACTCTCTCTAATAGGTCAGTAAACCTTTTACGCCCTAGAGGCTCTAATGTCAGCCAGATGGCTCTACTCTCTCTAATAGGTCAGTAAACCCTTTACACCCTAGAGGCTCTGTCAGCCCATATGGCTCTGCTCTCTCTAATAGGTCAGTAAACCCTTTACGCCCTAGAGGCTCTAATGTCAGCCCAGATGGCTCTACTCTCTCTAATAGGTCAGTAAACCCTTTACACCCTAGAGGCTTTAAAGTCAGCCCATATCGCTCTACTCTCTCTAATAGGTCAGTAAACCCTTTACACCCTAGAGGCTCTAATGTCAGCCAAGATGGCGCTACTCTCTCTAATAGGTCAGTAAACCTTTTACGCCCTAGAGGCTCTAATGTCAGCCAGATGGCTCTACTCTCTCTAATAGGTCAGTAAACCCTTTACACCCTAGAGGCTCTAATGTCAGCCCAGATGGCTCTACTCTCTCTAATAGGTCAGTAAACCCTTTACATCCTAGAGGCTCTAATGTTAGCCAAGATGGCGCTACTCTCTCTAATAGGTCAGTAAACCCTTTACACCCTAGAGGCTCTAATGTCAGCCCAGATGGCTCTACTCTCTCTAATAGGTCAGTAAACCCTTTACACCCTAGAGGCTCTAATGTCAGCCCAGGTGGCTCTACTCTCTCTCTAATAGGTCAGTAAACCCTTTACACCCTAGAGGCTCTAATGTCAGCCAAGATGGCGCTACTCTCTCTAATAGGTCAGTAAACCCTTTACACCCTAGAGGCTCTAATGTCAGCCAGATGGCTCTACTCTCTCTAACAGTTCAGTAAACCCTTTACGCCCTAGAGGCTCTAATGTCAGCCCAGATGGCTCTGCTCTCTCTAATAGGTCAGTAAACCCTTTACGCCCTAGAGGCTCTAATGTCAGCCCAGATGGCTCTGCTCTCTCTAATAGGTCAGTAAACCCTTTACACCCTAGAGGCTCTAATGTCAGCCAAGATGGCGCTACTCTCTCTAATATGTCAGTAAACCCTTTACACCCTAGAGGCTCTTATGTAAGCCAGATGGCTCTACTCTCTCTAATAGGTCAGTAAACCCTTTACGCCCTAGAGGCTCTAATGTCAGCCCAGATGGCTCTGCTCTCTCTAATAGGTCAGTAAACCCTTTACGCCCTAGAGGCTCTAATGTCAGCCCAGATGGCTCTGCTCTCTCTAATAGGTCAGTAAACCCTTTACATCCTAGAGGCTCTAATGTCAGCCCAGATGGCTCTGCTCTCTCTAATAGGTCAGTAAACCCTTTACATCCTAGAGGCTCTAATGTCAGCCAAGATGGCGCTACTCTCTCTAATAGGTCAGTAAACCCTTTACACCCTAGAGGCTCTAATGTCAGCCAAGATGGCGCTACTCTCTCTAATAGGTCAGTAAACCTTTTACGCCCTAGAGGCTCTAATGTCAGACAGATGGCTCTACTCTCTCTAATAGGTCAGTAAACCCTTTACACCCTAGAGGCTCTAATGTCAGCCCAGATGGCTCTACTCTCTCTAATAGGTCAGTAAACCCTTTACATCCTAGAGGCACTAATGTCAGCCAAGATGGCGCTACTCTCTCTAATAGGTCAGTGAACCCTTTACATCCTAGAGGCTCTAATGTCAGCCAAGATGGCGCTACTCTCTCTAATAGGTCAGTAAACCCTTTACGCCCTAGAGGCTCTAATGTCAGCCCAGATGGCTCTGCTCTCTCTAATAAGTCAGTAAACCCTTTACATCCTAGAGGCTCTAATGTCAGCTCAGATGGCTCTGCTCTCTCTAATAGGTCAGTGAACCCTTTACATCCTAGAGGCTCTAATGTCAGCCAAGATGGCGCTACTCTCTCTAATAGGTCAGTAAACCCTTTACACCCTAGAGGCTCTAATGTCAGCCCAGATGGCTCTGCTCTCTCTAATAGGTCAGTAAACCCTTTACGCCCTAGAGGCTCTAATGTCAGCCCAGATGGCTCTGCTCTCTCTAATAAGTCAGTAAACCCTTTACATCCTAGAGGCTCTAATGTCAGCTCAGATGGCTCTGCTCTCTCTAATAGGTCAGTGAACCCTTTACACCCTAGAGGCTCTAATGTCAGCCCAGATGGCTCTGCTCTCTCTAATAGGTCAGTAAACCCTTTACGCCCTAGAGGCTCTAATGTCAGCCCAGATGGCTCTGCTCTCTCTAATAAGTCAGTAAACCCTTTACATCCTAGAGGCTCTAATGTCAGCTCAGATGGCTCTGCTCTCTCTAATAGGTCAGTGAACCCTTTACATCCTAGAGGCTCTAATGTCAGCCAAGATGGCGCTACTCTCTCTAATAGGTCAGTAAACCCTTTACACCCTAGAGGCTCTAATGTCAGCCAGATGGCTCTACTCTCTCCAATAGGTCAGTAAACCCTTTACACCCTAGAGGCTTTAAAGTCAGCCCATATGGCTCTGCTCTCTCTAATAGGTCAGTAAACCCTTTACACCCTAGAGGCTCTGTCAGCCCAGATGGCTCTGCTCTCTCTAATAGGTCAGTAAACCCTTTACGCCCTAGAGGCTCTAATGTCAGCCCAGATGGCTCTACTCTCTCTAATAGGTCAGTAAACCCTTTACACCCTAGAGGCTTTAAAGTCAGCCCATATGGCTCTACTCTCTCTTATAGGTCAGTAAACCCTTTACACCCTAGAGGCTCTAATATCAGCCCATATGGCTCTACTCTCTCATAGGTCAGAAAACCCTTTACACCCTAGAGGCTCTAATGTCAGCCAAGATGGCGCTGCTCTCTCTAATAGGTCAGTAAACCCTTTACACCCTAGAGGCACTAATGTCAGCCAAATGGCTCTACTCTCTCTAATAGGTCAGTAAACCCTTTACGCCCTAGAGGCTCTAATGTCAGCCCAGATGGCTCTGCTCTCTCTAATAGGTCAGTAAACCCTTTACGCCCTAGAGGCTCTAATGTCAGCCCAGATGGCTCTGCTCTCTCTAATAGGTCAGTAAACCCTTTACACCCTAGAGGCTCTTATGTCAGCCAAGATGGCGCTACTCTCTCTAATAGGTCAGTAAACCCTTTACACCCTAGAGGCTCTTATGTCAGCCAGATGGCTCTACTCTCTCTAATAGGTCAGTAAACCCTTTACGCCCTAGAGGCTCTAATGTCAGCCCAGATGGCTCTGCTCTCTCTAATAGGTCAGTAAACCCTTTACGCCCTAGAGGCTCTAATGTCAGCCCAGATGGCTCTGCTCTCTCTAATAGGTCAGTAAACCCTTTACATCCTAGAGGCTCTAATGTCAGCTCAGATGGCTCTGCTCTCTCTAATAGGTCAGTAAACCCTTTACATCCTAGAGGCTCTAATGTCAGCCAAGATGGCGCTACTCTCTCTAATAGGTCAGTAAACCCTTTACACCCTAGAGGCTCTAATATCAGCCAGATGGCTCTACTCTCTCCAATAGGTCAGTAAACCCTTTACGCCATAGAGGCTCTAATGTCAGCCCAGATGGCTGTACTTTCTCTAATAGGTCAGTAAACCCTTTACACCCTAGAGGCTTTAAAGTCAGCCCATATGACTCTGCTCTCTCTAATAGGTCAGTAAACCCTTTACATCCTAGAGGCTCTAATGTCAGCCCAGATGGCTCTACTCTCTCTAATAAGTCAGTAAACCCTTTACACCCTAGAGGCTTTAAAGTCAGCCCATATGGCTCTGCTCTCTCTAATAGGTCAGTAAACCCTTTACACCCTAGAGGCTCTGTCAGCCCATATGGCTCTGCTCTCTCTAATAGGTCAGTAAACCCTTTACGCCCTAGAGGCTCTAATGTCAGCCCAGATGGCTCTACTCTCTCTAATAGGTCAGTAAACCCTTTACACCCTAGAGGCTTTAAAGTCAGCCCATATCGCTCTACTCTCTCTAATAGGTCAGTAAACCCTTTACACCCTAGAGGCTCTAATATCAGCCCATATGGCTCTACTCTCTCATAGGTCAGAAAACCCTTCACACCCTAGAGGCTCTAATGTCAGCCCAGATGGCTCTACTCTCTCTAGTAGGCCAGTAAACCCTTTACACCCTAGAGGCTCTAATGTCAGCCCAGATGGCTCTACTCTCTCTAATAGGTCAGTAAACCCTTTACACCCTAGAGGCTCTAATGTCAGCCAAGATGGCGCTACTCTCTCTAATAGGTCAGTAAACCTTTTACGCCCTAGAGGCTCTAATGTCAGCCAGATGGCTCTACTCTCTCTAATAGGTCAGTAAACCCTTTACACCCTAGAGGCTCCGTCAGCCCATATGGCTCTGCTCTCTCTAATAGGTCAGTAAACCCTTTACGCCCTAGAGGCTCTAATGTCAGCCCAGATGGCTCTACTCTCTCTAATAGGTCAGTAAACCCTTTACACCCTAGAGGCTTTAAAGTCAGCCCATATCGCTCTACTCTCTCTAATAGGTCAGTAAACCCTTTACACCCTAGAGGCTCTAATATCAGCCCATATGGCTCTACTCTCTCATAGGTCAGAAAACCCTTCACACCCTAGAGGCTCTAATGTCAGCCCAGATGACTCTACTCTCTCTAGTAGGCCAGTAAACCCTTTACACCCTAGAGGCTCTAATGTCAGCCCAGATGGCTCTACTCTCTCTAATAGGTCAGTAAACCCTTTACACCCTAGAGGCTCTAATGTCAGCCAAGATGGCGCTACTCTCTCTAATAGGTCAGTAAACCTTTTACGCCCTAGAGGCTCTAATGTCAGCCAGATGGCTCTACTCTCTCTAATAGGTCAGTAAACCCTTTACACCCTAGAGGCTCTAATGTCAGCCCAGATGGCTCTACTCTCTCTAATAGGTCAGTAAACCCTTTACATCCTAGAGGCTCTAATGTTAGCCAAGATGGCGCTACTCTCTCTAATAGGTCAGTAAACCCTTTACACCCTAGAGGCTCTAATGTCAGCCCAGATGGCTCTACTCTCTCTAATAGGTCAGTAAACCCTTTACACCCTAGAGGCTCTAATGTCAGCCCAGGTGGCTCTACTCTCTCTCTAATAGGTCAGTAAACCCTTTACACCCTAGAGGCTCTAATGTCAGCCAAGATGGCGCTACTCTCTCTAATAGGTCAGTAAACCCTTTACACCCTAGAGGCTCTAATGTCAGCCAGATGGCTCTACTCTCTCTAACAGTTCAGTAAACCCTTTACGCCCTAGAGGCTCTAATGTCAGCCCAGATGGCTCTGCTCTCTCTAATAGGTCAGTAAACCCTTTACGCCCTAGAGGCTCTAATGTCAGCCCAGATGGCTCTGCTCTCTCTAATAGGTCAGTAAACCCTTTACACCCTAGAGGCTCTAATGTCAGCCAAGATGGCGCTACTCTCTCTAATATGTCAGTAAACCCTTTACACCCTAGAGGCTCTTATGTAAGCCAGATGGCTCTACTCTCTCTAATAGGTCAGTAAACCCTTTACGCCCTAGAGGCTCTAATGTCAGCCCAGATGGCTCTGCTCTCTCTAATAGGTCAGTAAACCCTTTACGCCCTAGAGGCTCTAATGTCAGCCCAGATGGCTCTGCTCTCTCTAATAGGTCAGTAAACCCTTTACATCCTAGAGGCTCTAATGTCAGCCCAGATGGCTCTGCTCTCTCTAATAGGTCAGTAAACCCTTTACATCCTAGAGGCTCTAATGTCAGCCAAGATGGCGCTACTCTCTCTAATAGGTCAGTAAACCCTTTACACCCTAGAGGCTTTAATGTCAGCCAGATGGCTCTACACTCTCCAATAGGTCAGTAAACCCTTTACGCCATAGAGGCTCTAATGTCAGCCCAGATGGCTCTACTCTCTCTAATAGGTCAGTAAACCCTTTACATCCTAGAGGCTCTAATGTCAGCCAAGATGGCGCTACTCTCTCTAATAGGTCAGTAAACCCTTTACACCCTAGAGGCTCTAATGTCAGCCCAGATGGCTCTACTCTCTCTAATAGGTCAGTAAACCCTTTACACCCTAGAGGCTCTAATGTCAGCCCAGATGGCTCTCCTCTTTCTAATAGGTCAGTAAACCCTTTACACCCTAGAGGCTTTAAAGTCAGCCCATATCGCTCTACTCTCTCTAATAGGTCAGTAAACCCATTACACCCTAGAGGCTCTAATATCAGCCCATATGGCTCTACTCTCTCATAGGTCAGAAAACCCTTCACACCCTAGAGGCTCTAATGTCAGCCCAGATGGCTCTACTCTCTCTAGTAGGCCAGTAAACCCTTTACACCCTAGAGGCTCTAATGTCAGCCCAGATGGCTCTACTCTCTCTAATAGGTCAGTAAACCCTTTACACCCTAGAGGCTCTAATGTCAGCCAAGATGGCTCTACTCTCTCTAATAGGTCAGTAAACCCTTTACACCCTAGAGGCTTTAAAGTCAGCCCATATGGCTCTGCTCTCTCTAATAGGTCAGTAAACCCTTTACACCCTAGAGGCTCTGTCAGCCCATATGGCTCTGCTCTCTCTAATAGGTCAGTAAACCCTTTACGCCCTAGAGGCTCTAATGTCAGCCCAGATGGCTCTACTCTATCTAATAGGTCAGTAAACCCTTTACACCCTAGAGGCTTTAAAGTCAGCCCATATCGCTCTACTCTCTCTAATAGGTCAGTAAACCTTTTACACCCTAGAGGCTCTAATATCAGCCCATATGGCTCTACTCTCTCATAGGTCAGAAAACCCTTCACACCCTAGAGGCTCTAATGTCAGCCCAGATGGCTCTACTCTCTCTAGTAGGCCAGTAAACCCTTTACACCCTAGAGGCTCTAATGTCAGCCCAGATGGCTCTACTCTCTCTAATAGGTCAGTAAACCCTTTACACCCTAGAGGCTCTAATGTCAGCCAAGATGGCGCTACTCTCTCTAATAGGTCAGAAAACCCTTCACACCCTAGAGGCTCTAATGTCAGCCCAGATGGCTCTACTCTCTCTAGTAGGCCAGTAAACCCTTCACACCCTAGAGGCTCTAATGTCAGCCCAGATGGCTCTACTCTCTCTAATAGGTCAGTAAACCTTTTACGCCCTAGAGGCTCTAATGTCAGCCAGATGGCTCTACTCTCTCTAATAGGTCAGTAAACCCTTTACACCCTAGAGGCTCTAATGTCAGCCCAGATGGCTCTACTCTCTCTAATAGGTCAGTAAACCCTTTACATCCTAGAGGCTCTAATGTTTGCCAAGATGGCTCTGCTCTTTCTAATAGGTCAGTAAACCCTTTACACCCTAGAGGCTCTAATGTCAGCCAAGATGGCTCTACTCTTTCTAATAGGTCAGTAAACCCTTTACACCCTAGAGGCTTTAAAGTCAGCCCATATCGCTCTACTCTCTCTAATAGGTCAGTAAACCCTTTACACCCTAGAGGCTCTAATATCAGCCCATATGGCTCTACTCTCTCATAGGTCAGAAAACCCTTCACACCCTAGAGGCTCTAATGTCAGCCCAGATGGCTCTACTCTCTCTAGTAGGCCAGTAAACCCTTTACACCCTAGAGGCTCTAATGTCAGCCCAGATGGCTCTACTCTCTCTAATAGGTCAGTAAACCCTTTACACCCTAGAGGCTCTAATGTCAGCCAAGATGGCGCTACTCTCTCTAATAGGTCAGTAAACCTTTTACGCCCTAGAGGCTCTAATGTCAGCCAGATGGCTCTACTCTCTCTAATAGGTCAGTAAACCCTTTACACCCTAGAGGCTCTAATGTCAGCCCAGATGGCTCTACTCTCTCTAATAGGTCAGTAAACCCTTTACACCCTAGAGGCTCTAATGTCAGCCAAGATGGCGCTACTCTCTCTAATAGGTCAGTAAACCCTTTACACCCTAGAGGCTCTAATGTCAGCCAGATGGCTCTACTCTCTCTAACAGTTCAGTAAACCCTTTACGCCCTAGAGGCTCTAATGTCAGCCCAGATGGCTCTGCTCTCTCTAATAGGTCAGTAAACCCTTTACGCCCTAGAGGCTCTAATGTCAGCCCAGATGGCTCTGCTCTTTCTAATAGGTCAGTAAACCCTTTACACCCTAGAGGCTCTAATGTCAGCCAAGATGGCGCCACTCTCTCTAATAGGTCAGTAAACCCTTTACACCCTAGAGGCTCTTATGTAAGCCAGATGGCTCTACTCTCTCTAATAGGTCAGTAAACCCTTTACGCCCTAGAGGCTCTAATGTCAGCCCAGATGGCTCTGCTCTCTCTAATAGGTCAGTAAACCCTTTACACCCTAGAGGCTCTAATGTCAGCCAAGATGGCGCTACTCTCTCTAATAGGTCAGTAAACCCTTTACACCCTAGAGGCTCTTATGTAAGCCAGATGGCTCTACTCTCTCTAATAGGTCAGTAAACCCTTTACGCCCTAGAGGCTCTAATGTCAGCCCAGATGGCTCTGCTCTCTCTAATAGGTCAGTAAACCCTTTACGCCCTAGAGGCTCTAATGTCAGCCCAGATGGCTCTGCTCTCTCTAATAGGTCAGTAAACCCTTTACATCCTAG
The DNA here is from genome assembly GCA_964017125.1 of Flabesymbios commensalis. Lineage (NCBI taxonomy): Eukaryota > Metazoa > Annelida > Polychaeta > Terebellida > Flabelligeridae > Flabesymbios > Flabesymbios commensalis. The sequence goes on from OZ024912.1 coordinate 6,353,549, forward strand.
AGGCTCTAATGTCAGCCCAGATGGCTCTGCTCTCTCTAATAGGTCAGTAAACCTTTTACATCCTAGAGGCTCTAATGTCAGCCAAGATGGCGCTACTCTATCTAATAGGTCAGTAAACCCTTTACACCCTAGAGGCTCTAATGTCAGCCAGATGGCTCTACTCTCTCCAATAGGTCAGTAAACCCTTTACGCCATAGAGGCTCTAATGTCAGCCCAGATGGCTCTACTCTCTCTAATAGGTCAGTAAACCCTTTACATCCTAGAGGCTCTAATGTCAGCCAAGATGGCGCTACTCTCTCTAATAGGTCAGTAAACCCTTTACACCCTAGAGGCTCTAATGTCAGCCCAGATGGCTCTACTCTCTCTAATAGGTCAGTAAACCCTTTACACCCTAGAGGCTCTAATGTCAGCCCAGATGGCTCTACTCTTTCTAATAGGTCAGTAAACCCTTTACACCCTAGAGGCTTTAAAGTCAGCCCATATCGCTCTACTCTCTCTAATAGGTCAGTAAACCCTTTACACCCTAGAGGCTCTAATATCAGCCCATATGGCTCTACTCTCTCATAGGTCAGAAAACCCTTCACACCCTAGAGGCTCTAATGTCAGCCCAGATGTCTCTACTCTCTCTAGTAGGCCAGTAAACCCTTTACACCCTAGAGGCTCTAATGTCAGCCCAGATGGCTCTACTCTCTCTAATAGGTCAGTAAACCCTTTACACCCTAGAGGCTCTAATGTCAGCCAAGATGGCGCTACTCTCTCTAATAGGTCAGTAAACCTTTTACGCCCTAGAGGCTCTAATGTCAGCCAGATGGCTCTACTCTCTCTAATAGGTCAGTAAACCCTTTACACCCTAGAGGCTCTAATGTCAGCCCAGATGGCTCTACTCTCTCTAATAGGTCAGTAAACCCTTTACACCCTAGAGGCTCTAATGTCAGCCAAGATGGCGCTACTCTCTCTAATAGGTCAGTAAACCCTTTACACCCTAGAGGCTCTAATGTCAGCCAGATGGCTCTACTCTCTCTAACAGTTCAGTAAACCCTTTACGCCCTAGAGGCTCTAATGTCAGCCCAGATGGCTCTGCTCTCTCTGATAGGTCAGTAAACCCTTTACGCCCTAGAGGCTCTAATGTCAGCCCAGATGGCTCTGCTCTCTCTAATAGGTCAGTAAACCCTTTACACCCTAGAGGCTCTAATGTCAGCCAAGATGGCGCTACTCTCTCTAATAGGTCAGTAAACCCTTTACACCCTAGAGGCTCTTATGTAAGCCAGATGGCTCTACTCTCTCTAATAGGTCAGTAAACCCTTTACGCCCTAGAGGCTCTAATGTCAGCCCAGAAGGCTCTGCTCTCTCTAATAGGTCAGTAAACCCTTTACGCCCTAGAGGCTCTAATGTCAGCCCAGATGGCTCTGCTCTCTCTAATAGGTCAGTAAACCCTTTACATCCTAGAGGCTCTAATGTCAGCCCAGATGGCTCTGCTCTCTCTAATAGGTCAGTAAACCCTTTACATCCTAGAGGCTCTAAAGTCAGCAAGATTGCTCTACTCTCTCTAATAGGTCAGTAAACCCTTTACACCCTAGAGGCTTTAAAGTCAGCCCATATGGCTCTGCTCTCTAATAGGTCAGTAAACCCTTTACATCCTAGAGGCTCTAATGTCAGCCCAGATGGCTCTGCTCTCTCTAATAGGTCAGTAAACCCTTTACATCCTAGAGGCTCTAATGTCAGCCAAGATGGCGCTACTCTCTCTAATAGGCCAGTAAACCCTTTACACCCTAGAGGCTCTAATGTCAGCCAGATGGCTCTACTCTCTCCAATAGGTCAGTAAACCCTTTACACCCTAGAGGCTCTAATGTCAGCCCAAATGGCTCTACTCTCTCTAATAGGTCAGTAAGCCTTTTACGCCCTAGAGGCTCTAATGTCAGCCCAGATGGCTCTACTCTCTCTAATAGGTCAGTACACCCTTTACACCCTAGAGGCTCTAATGTCAGCCCAGATGGCTCTACTCTCTCTCTAATAGGTCAGTAAACCCTTTACACCCTAGAGGCTCTCATGTCAGCCCAGATGGCCCTACTCTCTCTAATAGGTCAGTAAACCCTTTACATCCTAGAGGCTCTAATGTCAGCACAGATGGCCTTTTCTCTCTTGTGGATCAGTGAACTTTTCCTGCTAATTTAAATTTGCACCCACTTGAAGTTGTGCCTCTCTACCCGATCCAGAACTGGGTGAAAATTACTCATATTGGCTTTTTTTTAGTTTGAGACCAAACATTTGTTAATGTGGATGATCATGGTAAATTTCACTCCCACTAACAGTGATTTGTTCGGCTATTAAATTAGATTAAAACGTTTAATTTGAGTCGAAACATTTGCAAATTTTGATTTTTACGCTTACATTTTATACCCAATAGCAGTGTTTTGATTGGCTGATAAAACAGAATTAAACAATTAGAATCGTCAGTAATGGTTTTCAAACCTTTTAAAGCTGACGTTTTGTCCCAGCTTTAAACATGTTAAACGTATTACATGCATGTGAAAAACTGTTGCTTATGAAGAAATATCAGTGTTTTAGGCCAATAGACTCCGGAATTGCTACGTCATATTGAAGTTCAATTTAATAAAAAAATATGTTGTCCAGAAAAAAAAAATTTGCAAGGTATATTGTACATGAAGACAGGATTCCGGTAGCGCATGCTTTTCGTTGATTTTTCTCAGGCAATTATCAACTAATTTTATTAAAAATTTTCAAAAGTTTTTGTCTAGTAAAGGCCTAATAGCCCTGCATAATTCGCGAAATTATAAGCTTAGGTTGGCAGACATAGGCCTACACCCCTGATAAGGCAACCAAGGAGTTTATATTATGTTTGTTTTACAGATAGTTGTGAGGAGAGCCTGGGGGGCCAGACATACACCCCCGATGAGGCTTACATTCACCAGGTGGCAACCATGCAGGACGACACAGATGACGAGGACGACAAGTTCAGACATCCAGACATGCCTGGGACATGGTACTCCTCACGCCACAGCTCAGGCGTGGACGACCTGGGCGCCTCTGGCGAATGGCAAGGAACTAGCCCTAAAGAACCAGATGTATTTAAGCACCCAGACATACCCCATAACTGGTACTCTGCCCCGCCTAAGTCAAAGATTGCAGCCAGAAAATCCAGCACAATGGAGATTTTGCGACAGGAAAGCTTGTCTAATACTTTATCTGAGAATTCCACATTATCCTCTCCTTATAACAGAGAGCAAGTGAGGAGTAACAGTTATAACGGTCTGAATGAGTCCTCAGACAGGGACGTGGGCCACGGGGGAGCCATCAGTAAGCAGCCCAGGGCCTCACCCGATCACGAGTGTATCTGGGGGTTTGTCAACACAAAAAACAACCAGGCTATTATCATCTGTAAAGTAGACATCACTCAGCTCGCTGTGGACGCTATTGTTAATGCTGCTAACTCAGAGCTACATCATGCTAGTGGTGTGGGTAAAGCAGTGTCACTGGCGGCAGGTCCACAGCTCCAGGAGGCATGCAATGAGGTGAGTTCACAAAGTATATAAAAGTCATGTAACACATGTATATGGCATCGTTGGGGAGGCGAGATGCGCTGATATCAGCACAAGTCACCACATCAAGCCCGAGCCTTTAGGCGAGGCTTGATGTGGTGACGAGTGCTGAGATCAGTCCATCTGGCCGTACCCAACGATGCAGTATGCATTTTCTCGTACAACTATCTATCTGAAACAGCAAAAACAAACTGCGCAGTGAAGCGCATAAGATATCATCTCGTAGTGTAAGCCAACAGCATGAGTGTGAAAATAAGGTAAGTCCTCAAAAGGAATGGAATCAGGTAATTCCATTGCCTCAGAATGCCTGTAATCAGGTAATGAAGTGGGTCCACAGGATAAAATGGGGCATAACATTTATACAACGTCGGCCGAACGTCTTTGACGTTGGTCCAACATTGTATAAATGTTATGCAAATGTTTTGTGCTTACTGGGCACAGTACGCTAATTTATGTTGAAATAACACAAGAGCTCTAGGAATTTGACACATATGTAGCTTGAACTCACTTATATCTGTCGGTCACTTCTTAAGCAGTCGACATGAGGGTGTTTAAATGCTAACTACTAGGGCCTTCATAAAATTCCTAACTTGTGTTAGGTTTTTCATGTTTATACCCTGCCTTGTATTATATTAGCCCTTTCAGCGCGGGGACCGTCTTTATACGTCAGATTCTGACGTAGGCCTATAAAGACGGTGCCCGCACTGAAAGAATTTAAATATGTATAATCGCCGTGGACACATCACATAGGTATTCAAATAAGGCGGAAGAGCTAACTAAGATATTTATGATGATTTAAAATTGAAAAACTCTGGTCTCCATGGTTTATATAAAACTATTTCAGCGTTGTAAGGGTTAATCTTATTGAATGCCAATCAGCATACTGTGCTTGAGACCTGTGCTTGGTATATCGTTTCCATTTTTTATCCTGGACAGGTTTTCAGGAAGAAGGGTTCTTTACCCTCCAAGAAGGTGATCGTCACCAAGGGTTTCAATCTACCCTGCAGAGAGGTGTACCACGCGATTAGCCCCAAGTACGACGACTTCAAGCTGATCATGAAGAACTGGCGAGCTAAGAATGCCATAGTGGAGACGGTGGAGAAATGTCTGAAGAAAGCTGAGAAACATAAATTGTCCAACATAGCCATTCCTGCCATTAGCTCCGGTGAGTGTTCAGGGGTGGGTCCGAGCTAAATTTAGGTATCAATTTGGGTGCTTGCCATCCTAAATTTACTGGGTTAGTGCCTCAACTTGAGGCTCAATACTAGTAAATGTTGAGTATGAAATACCGATATTATGTTCAAGAGAATGTACAGCTCCTAAGAGCCAGGTTATAATTCTTCATGGCCTTTAGCTAGCTGCCTAGCCCAGGGCCTTGTATCTTTCTACTGAGACTCACAACTTCAAGTGTATTAAGATTACTTACATTCACAGACATATAATTCTAATGAAAACATAAGTCAATCTAGAAAACTCAATGCCCTTGTTGCCAAATAAAATGGTTACAAACGGTTAAAGACGCGATTATCTGATTATCACTCCAAGGGTCATTTGATAAATGCTTATTTTACTTGTTGGATGTCATGAAAATTCAAACTCTGTTGGTCACTCGTCCAACGACCGATGTTTTCTTCATTGCACTCAAATGCATATCGTAATTGACATATGCTTCTTTTTTTAGGTGGCTGTCATGTACCTGAGAACACGGTGGCTGAGTCCATAGTTAGCGCCATCACCAACTTCTGTAAATCACCGACCACCCTGAAGGACATATATCTGGTGGATATAAACACCAGCATTCTGATCGGCATTAACGATGTTCTTAATAAGAATGACTGCTTTGAGCAGCTACCACCGTCTGCCGCGGTGAGGCTGGTCAAGGACATAGCGGTGACGGAGCGAGGCTCATCACAGGGGAAGAACCATGGGCAATGCTTCATTACGTCTCGCCCGGGAAACATGAAGGAACACATGAAGAGAAACAGGGCGAACTCCTCCCCAATGCGACCTGTATCTCCTATGATAACTTTGGACAGGCCAGAGGACATAGAGAGGTCATCTAGAGGTCATGCTGAGGGTGACGTGCTGAGAGCTGAGCCCCAGGTTGATTATGACTTCATTTCCACATTGGAGAAGTCAGCGTCGGAAAGGACTATCAAGAACAGTGATGGTGAGGACACTCCTGTTAGAGGCTCTCCTAGAGGTCATGGGTCACCTAGAGGTGATAGGTCACCTGGGGGTCACGCATCACCAAATGAGGAAACGTCACCTAGAGGTCAGAGGTCACTGAAAGGTCAGAGATCACCTGGAGGTGATTTATCGGTGAAGGGTATGTCTACATACGGTTATCATTCCAGTGGTAGTGAAGGAGAGGATAAAGCCGATGACGGCAAGGCGGGGTCTGTGGGCGCATGGGAGGATGGTAATAAAGTGATCGCCAGGAGTGGGTCATATGATAAAGCCATGGGTGACGCGGCTAGCGCCATACACCCCTTGTTACCTGGATACCAGGGTGAGAAGGCGAGAGATGGGTCACCTGTACGGGGGAAAAGTGGATCTCCTGCGAATAACAGGCGAGGTTCCCCTAGGGATAGGAGCTCATCTCCTCCGGGGAATCAGCTGCATCCTTCAGGGGCATCGGAGACGGTCAGAGATAGGAGTGTATGTCCTTCAGGCAATCAGCTGCATCCTTCAGGGGCATCGCAGACGGTCAGAGATAGGAGTGTATGTCCTTCAGGGGATCAGCTGCATCCTTCAGGGGCATCGCAGACGGTCAGAGATAGGAGTGTATGTCCTTCAGGGGATCAGCTGCATCCTTCAGGGGCATCGCAGACGGTCAGAGATAGGAGTGTATGTCCTTCAGGGGATCAGCTGCATCCTTCAGGGGCATCGCAGACGGTCAGAGATAGGAGTGTATCTCCTCCGGGAAAATCTGAGATCGTGAGCGGGGGTAGCAAGAAGTCAAAGGATAAGCTAGACCCCTGTGCTATATGTCTGGAGGAGTGCCAGTCCCCAAAGACTCTGTCTAAATGCCACCATACCTTCTGTAAGGAGTGTCTGGACACAGCGTTCACCCACAAACCCGTATGTCCGGTCTGCTCGGTGGTGTATGGGGTTATAACCGGGACACAGCCTGTGGATGGAGATATGGATATCACTAAGGAGAGGTCCTCCCTCCCCGGGTATCCTGGACATGGCACTATAGTCATACACTACAAATTCGCATCTGGACATCAAGGTGTAAGTATAAAATACAAAGGTACATTATATGTTACCATATGACATACATTATATATACGTATGTCACGCTCATGTATACGTATGTATGAGTATGGATACATATGACTCAGATCATATTTACGTCTTTTTTATACTCATGTAATGTATTTTAACATATGACATACGTTATGTATATGTGTGTAATACTCATGTATACGTATGTAATATGTACCATGTATACATTTGTGATAAGCATGCATGCATATGTATAACATGTGCATGTATATGTATGTAGGAATGTAAAATAATATAATGGCAAACAGGAAGGAAGGACAGTTTTTACTCAGGAATGTCAGTTTTCTTAACCTGTCAGTCCTGTGGATTGAAATGTCCTCAATGTTTGATTCTATCTCTGATATATATTTCTTTTTTAGCTATTATGTTTACAGGAATCTATGATAAAAAAGTGATTCACATTTATGAAAAATAATACCTTGCCTAATTTTTATAAGTTTTAGTTCAGTACTTTTGTATTTTTCAATAATAAGCCAACCATTTCATCAACCTATTCTAGATCGGATATTTTTATTGATTTTAATCTGATTTCACCTGGTTGTCATGGTTACAGTCAGAGCATCCGCACCCGGGTAAGCGTTACTCTGGTATCCACAGGACAGCCTACCTACCGGACAACACAGAGGGCAGACACATCTGTAAACTCCTGGGACAGGCGTTCGAGGCCAGATTGACCTTCACGATCGGGAGGTCAGCCACCACGGGACTTGAAGGTCAGGTCACGTGGAATGATATACATCACAAGACAAACAAACATGGCGGACCTACCAGGTGAGCGATAATAGATGTCAATGCTGGTTACTGACGACAAGCTACGCGCTGTGAATGATAAATACAATAACGTCATTAACAATGTAGCGATACATTGAAGATAGTGGTAGAATAAAAAATAATTATTTCTCGCTATGGTAACAGGTTAAGGTCATTAATGGTGCATTGGGTGCAATAACTGTCATACATTGCCTGCAGCTTATGTGTAAACCTCATTTTACACATATAATGTAAATTTTCACCCACTTGAAGTTGTGTCTGGCTACCGTGACGCGCAGCTTCAAGTGGGTTGAAATTAGGTGTTTAACCCTGTAAGTCCTCACGATGCGTTAAAGCATCATTTTACATCCGTGAAAACAGATTTAATTTTCCTACAACTAGGGGTTCTAGAATGAAAATTTCAATGAAACTAGTTTACCAATACATGGCAATTTTCTTTAATTTTTCACCCACTTCAAATCATCTTCATCCACTACAAGTCGAGAATTGCGACAGCAATTCACGGCTTGTAGTGGATGAGATGACAATGGTAAATTCAGTCTCGAAAAGGTTAATTTGAGACCAAAGATTTCCAAATCTTGATGTGTAAGCGATCATTTTATTCCGAATAACAGCGATTTTATCAGCTAATAAAATAAATTAAAAACAAAGCCTCTAAACTAAGTACCAATCGAGTTACCAATCACAGCATTCGAAAAATAAACTAGTTTCTGACACTTGTCAGGCATCGTTCAAAATGCTGAACTGACACTTCAAATGGCAGATACGGGGATTTATTACCAAAAGGAGATGACTTAATGCAATTGGCGGCCTGTCATGTGAAATGATGTTTCCACGGCTAGGTTAATATTTCAGTTTAAAATATGGCAGATATGGGAATTTAGATAATATATTTTCGGATGGGCATTATGTGGTATTTTACAGAGGGGATATTAAACTTAGCCACTACATATCTCATGCATTTAGTTCTTTGTTAGAGTATGGAGAGTATAATAAATATACCTCAAATTTGAATTACAATATGATATATTGTAGTTTTGTTTTTGATGACAAGTTTATTATGTTGTAATTTGATTTTAGTTACCTGATGACGCGTATCTTACTGTTGTAGTTTTGGTTCCTGCCATGTATCTTATGTTGTAGTTTTGGTTTCTGATACGTATCTTATGTTGTAGTTTTGGTTCCTGACACGTGTCTTATGTTGTAGTTTTGGTTCCTGGCTCGTATCTGATGTTGTAGTTTTGGTTCCTGACACGTATCTTATGTTGTAGTTTTGGTTCCTGACACGTGTCTTATGTTGTAGTTTTGGTTCCTGGCTCGTATCTGATGTTGTAGTTTTGGTTCCTGACACGTATCTTATGTTGTAGTTTTGGTTCCTGACACGTGTCTTATGTTGTAGTTTTGGTTCCTGACACGTATCTTATGTTGTAGTTTTGCTTCCTGACTCGTATCTTATGTTGTAGTTTTAGTTCCTGACACGTATCTTATGTTGTAGTTTTGGTTCCTGACTCGTATCTTATGTTGTAGTTTTGGTTCCTGACGCGTATCTTATGTTGTAGTTTGGTTCCTGACGCGTATCTTATGTTGTAGTTTGGTTCCTGACACGTATCTTATGTTGTAGTTTTGTTTCCTGACACATCTTATGTTGTAGTTTTGTTTCCTGACACGTATCTTATGTTGTAGTTTTGGTTCCTGACACGTATCTTATGTTGTAGTTTTAGTTTCTGACACGTATATTATGTTGTAGTTTTGGTTCCTGACACGTATCTTATGTTGTAATTTTGTTTCCTGACACGTATCTTATGTTGTAGTTTTGGTTCCTGACACGTATCTTATGTTGTAGTTTTAGTTCCTGACGCGTATCTTATGTTGTAGTTTTGGTTCCTGACGCGTATCGTATGTTGTAGTTTTGGTTCCTGACACGTATCTTATGTTGTAATTTTGGTTCCTGACACGTATCTTATGTTGTAGTTTTGGTTCCTGGTGACTCGTATCTCATGTTGTAGTTTTGGTTCCTGACTCGTATCTTATGTTGTAGTTTTGGTTCCTGACACGTATTGTATGTTCTAGTTTTGGTTCCTGACGCGTATCTTATGTTGTAGTTTTGCTTCCTGACACGTATCTTATGTTGTAGTTTTGATTCCTGGTGACAAAAAACATTTATAATAATACCTATATTACTTTTTTTTAATCAAATAAATGGATCTAAATCTGAATGACGTATCTTGTGTTGTAGTTTCGGTTACCCTGACGACACATATCTGGAGCGATTGAAGGACGAGCTGGCTTCGAAAGGATTCCAGTAAAAACAACCTAAAAATGAACATGTTGTGTTTGCTTTAACAATGGAAACAACACTTGATAAGTACTGCTGTTTGCTTTAGCACTGCAGCTGTGTATGTCTGAACACTGGTGCATACACATAAGGAGTACATTAACGTACAACCAATAGTGTACAACAGTGGGCAAATAAGTGTACACCAATGTATACGCATAATTGTACACTAGTGTACACAGTAAATGTACACTAATGTGTATATGTAGCTGTGCATAAGAATATACAGAACTGTACAATAGTGTACACCTAACTGTGCACAACTATATACCCCGAAATTCACAATATTGTATACACAGATACACAGTGTACGCTAGTGTGTGGCTGTGTGCATTTAATAGTAGGCCTACACTAGTGTGTACAGAGACTAGTTTACACACATAATGGTACATAAGTATATAAACGTAAGTGCACACTACGGAAGCAAATTTTATTTTCTATATTTTGAGTGGATTTGTCGAAATAGCTAAATATTTTTATATGATAACAAATGACTTTTCACCCATTTTAAGAATGTTGTGTCTTGTTGGCGCGACTCAGTACTTCAAGTGTGTGAAAATGACTTAGTTTTGCCAAATCTGAGCACAAAATTATGTTTTATTTTTGAAAGGTAAAAAAGCTTGTATCTGAAATGTTAACACAAAGTGCTTAAAACAATTGTAATAACGTTTAGCAAACCTTTCTAATTAACCCTTTCAGCGCGGAGACCGTCTTTATACGTCAGAATCTGAGGTCTGTGGACGTCAAATTCTGGCGTATAAAAAACGGTCCCCGCACTGAAAGAATTAAAATATTTATAATGGCCTTAGACCCACAACGTAGGTATTCAGATGAAGCGGAAAGTGCTAACTGAGACATTTATGATGATTTCAAATTGAAAAAAACCCTTTGATCTCCATGGTTTCTACAAAAATATTTTAGCGCTGTAAAGGTTAAAAGTATGACTTTGCCTTGGAGTAAAGGGATTCACTACTGGTAGGGATTATCTGACCGATAATTTAGACTGAGAACCTACATGAAATAGCCTTCCGCTATTTTAACTACTTCGGTTAATGATTTGTTTTTAATATTGTACAATAGTTACTTATATATCTGGTCAGTTATTTTATGATCAGTTATTTTATTTTTAACTCTTGTGCTTCTGAAGTGCTTGATTCTATATTTTTCGTCATTTTAAGGTGAAATTGCTGACGCAATTTCCAACTTAAAGTGACGAAAAATGTATGTATTTATGAAAAATAGACATATTGCAAAAATGATAGTTTTTATTTTAAATACACCCTTTTAACGCGGGGATTGACTTTTAGACGTCAGAATCTGACGTCTATAGACCCCCCGACGTCTAATGTCGATCCCCGCATTGTAAGAGTAAATATTTTTATAATGGCAGTAGGCCCATAACATAGGTATTCAAATGAAGCGAAAAGATCTAATTAAGACATTTATGACGATTTTAAATTGAAAAAAAACAGTGCTGCGTTTAATTGGCCGGTGATTTGGCGTCGTACCGTCTTGATTAATTAAGTGATGTAATACAATCATTATGTGATAAGTTGCTTTATTTTTGTTCCATGATGGCTTTAGGCTCTACCTATACGCTGGGTCATTATTTTGGTAAATCTGTAGCGCATATTCTGTCGTCGATTTCTCAGTAAATTCTGAACCGATTTCCTTGCAATTTTGCACAGACCGTTTTCTAGTCAAATACTAACATCGGGGAAAATTTTTCCAATGTTAGACCATTGACATGTAATAAAATTTCAGAATCAATGTGATGGGTTTTTGGAGGGACATCATAATTTATATTCACTACATATAAAACAAAGTTCAGCGCGTTTGAGTGTTTTAATATGGATGGTCAAATTTACATTTAAATATTTCTGCAGTCCAATGCATCGGCACTGATAGGGTTATGTTAAACATACATTTTATGTATTTTAAAGCTATGTTTCTGTCCCATGATATATGTATTTATATTTGTAAGTGATACCTTGTCACGTATATCGTCTTTTTATAATTATCGTCATGTGAGGCCTTAAAGTGATGCGTGCTGTTATGGATACCTTATAATATGTTGTTGTGTGAGACCTTAACGACCACCATGACCACCCACACCTCATAGGGTATGGGAGCAGTGTTACTTTGGAAATAATTATTGTAATTTTGGATTGCCCACTGTGCTTCACCTAGACAATTTTATCTCACATTTTACACATTAAATTACCCACTCGGTTGTACGTCTTTTGCATAAAATGTCAACATACTTTGTTATGCGGAATCGTTGGGAGTCGTAAATGTCGCTGGACCCTTTACATACACCACAGGGAGTGTGTTCTGAAACGATATTAAACGTTAAGTTATAAGCTAAGCCACCAGTTCTCTACATGAATTAACTAGCTAAGACCTAATTATTATAATTAGCTTAACTTTAAACATTACACTGTGGTGAACCAGCGCGATTTATTTGTAAGTGCATTCTTGACTGTGGTGATTTCTTGACCTGGTTATTGATATAGTGAGCTTACAACACTATGTAATTTTTTAGACTATATTTTTTTTAGATATCCCAAAATCCTCAATTTTGTTTTAACCCTTATCGTCCACTTAGATATGAAAGGGTGTATCTGCCACTCTGTAAAGTGGAAGATGCACCCTTTCATATCCATGGGGACGTTATGCTGTCAAATTGTTTCGGACTATTTTTCATTCATTTGAAGCTGGAATTGCTGACGCAATTCCCAGCTCCAAATGACAAAAAAAAATTATATTTATGAAGAAATATACGTCTTCAAAATTTTTATAATAACTAAGCATGTACCACAAAATATTTCAGCAATTCGTATTCGCTTTATTTGGTCCGACAATTGCTTGAAAACGCATAAATACGGACCCTGCAGCATAAGGGTCAAATATAGCTATTATATAATTCATATTTACTGACATAATTTACGTTGATATACACATATTTATTTGACGAGGATTGTACAATAACATAAGCTAATACAACATACGCTCCTCAAATATTTTACCTTATCTACGTGTCTGTTAATAAAAGTAGCAGTATAAAGCAAATGAGATTTATTCCGAACTTTCTATCATCTATTTTCTAATATTTTATGCATTTATAAATATATAATATTCTGGACTTGATTAGTCCAAATTAGAAGCGCTGGATATTCAATAAAGACGATTGCCAATGTATGAATGTATATCATTTGAAAAACTGCTTGCATGCAATCAAACTGTATTTGAAACTTAAAGGCTTATTTTTAACTTACACAGTGAGACACCCCCCCCCCCCTTTAATTTAAGAACACGGCTGATTATCTGTCCCAGTCAGAGATGTCTATGTAATCACACATTGCCCCATGAATACCATTCCTCGAATGATTGCGAGTGTACATTCCATTAAGAATCCCCTTGTACATTTTAAGAATTACAAGCAAGCGGATGTACAATAGGACAGCTAACTGTTAAGTTATATTATGTTCAGAGTTTTATTAACCGATCAAATCACTGTTATGTTATTGGAATTTATTAGTGTTTAAACCTAAGGATTTGGAGATGTTGGGTCTCAAATTAAATAAATTTGACATTATTGTAGTAATTTAGCGTAACAAATTATTTCGGTACATTATTGTGGTAATTTATTAACTTCAGATTTAACTTAAGTAAATTATTACAGTGGTTTTTGTAGTAATTTACTGACTTGAGACTTAACTTCAGTAAATTATGTCAGCACATTATTGTAGTAATTTACTGATAACTGACTTAAGATTTAACGTAAATGAATTATTACAGTACACTATTGTAATAATTAATTATCTTAAGATTTAACTTCAGTAAATTATTACAGTACATTATTGTATTAATTTACTGATAATTGACTTAAGATTTTACGTAAATAAATTATTACAGTACATTATTGTAGTAATTTACTAACTTAAGATTTAACTTAAATAGATTATTACAGTTGTTACTGTAATATTTAATGCCTTAGGACTTAACTTAAGTAAATTATGTCAACACATTATTGTAGTAATTGATTGATAACCGACTTAAGATTTAACTTAAGTCAATTATTACATTACATTATTGTTATAATTGACTGACTTCATATTTCACTTAAGTACATTATCACAGTACACTACTGTGATAAATTACTGACTTAAGATTTAACTCAGGTAAGTTATTACAGTACATTATTGTAGTAATTTACAGATTTAAGATTTAATTTAAGTAAATTATTACAGTACATTATTGTAATAATTCACCGACTAACGATTCATTTTTGTAGTTATTTACTGACTTTACTTTTTTCTTAACACATACATTGGTCATAGAAACCGGTCCTTATTCATGTGAACAATTCCATTACAATTTGTTTTGTTTTGCTCACAAATTCACATGCAGTTCTATGTCCATTATCTGAATAAATGAATGAATGCGAACTAGTTAATAATTGACTGGGTAATCATAGCAATTATAACGTGTTTACATATTTCTATTGAATAGTCTGGAAACGGTTTCCGCTTACCTTAACTTTTTCTGTTAAAACACACGTTTAATTCGCAATAAAAGTGATTTAATACAATAATAAAATGGATTTTAAACGATTATAGTGCGTAGCGGGGTAAGGGTTAAGCTGATTATCCATTACTGAATAGTCATTTAGAATTTGTCTATCATTTGAAGCTGGAATTGCCAACCGAATTATTCCTGCTGAATTGTTATTTAATTAAAGCTATTTCCAGCTTTAAATGAGAAAAAAAAATTGTATTTATAAAAAAATAATTCAATTATGTCATCATCTGAGCATCTGCCATGAAATATTTGTCAATCTCAGTGGTATTTAAGTGGGTCTTAATCTTGGTTTACCCTTTCAAGCCTGATTTTACATTGTCATCTTCATCCACTACAAGCCGTGAATTGTAGTGGATGAAGATGACTTGATGTGGTTTAAAAATTAAAGAAAATTACCACGTATTGGTAAACCAGTTTCATGGAAATTTTCGTTCTAAAACCCTTGGTTGTACTAAAATTAAGTCTGTTTTCAGGGATGTAAAATTATGCTTTAATGCATCGCGAGGGCTACAGGGGTTAATTAAAACGTATATATACAGACCTAGATATTTTATAAAGCAATATGCTAGTAGCCCTTGTGCCATATACATATATACAATAGAAATTCTAATGAAAATATATATATACAGACATAGCGGATCAGGGGTTAATGTAGGTATATGCGGACCTAGCAGGCCAAGGGTAATTCACTTTAGGTCAGTCACACAGTGTCGGTGTAATGTTGGGTCACCGTCTACGATGCTGGCCCAACATTATACCCACAATGGTTGAACATATCTTTGCCTCTCAATGTGTATGTGCGGTTTAACCCTTATAGTGCAGGGATCGACTTTAGTCGTCAGAATCTGACGTCAGATTCTGACGACTAAAGTCGATCCCTGCACTGTAAGAGTAAAAATATTTATTGAGGCCATAGACCTATAACATAGGTATTCAAATGAATCGGAAAGAGCTGACTAAGACATTTATGATGATAACAAATTGAAATAAACCCTTTGATCCTCATGGTTTAACAAAATTAATCCAGCGTTGTAAAGGTTAAACCACTAAGAGCGACCATACTTGTTTTTAATCCATTTTATTAACTGTTATTGGGAGCGAAATTAACGTATACAAATCAAGATTTGCAAATATTTGGCCTCAAGGTAAACAATTATCCGTACTTTCACCCAAGGTAAAGTTCGTGAGAGACGACTTCAATTGGGTGGAAACTAAATGATTTAATTTAGCGCGTTAGGGGTGAAATGTGAAATGATCTAATTTGTATGCTGTAACTACAATTGATTTTGTCACCTACCGTGTTGATGAGTGACTCTGGTGTAGTTCTCTTGGTGGGAGACTTTAACGTCAAGCTGTGATTTGATCTTGTGATAGTAATGTGTGGATCGTCATGTTATAATAAATATTTTTCCAGGTATGCAATTGTGTTCGTCTCTTTTTATTTCTTATAAAGCAATAGATTGTTTTGAAGTAAATGTGCTAATTACGGCGGGCTGCTTATGCCTACTCTATTTTACACGGGCCATCGCAAAAAACCTAGTTTGTAACAAAGTTATGAGCTCCTCTTGTTTATATTTCACAGAACCATTACATGTCAATGCGGAAATTGGGTGATGACATTTTGATCCCCAAATAATCAAACTTTCAATTACTAAAACGACTAACGACGAAATGCTTGTTATCACATTTGAGGATAATTAAGTTTTCCAATAAATATTTTTTTTAATTTAGTAGACATGTTTAGCAATGTGAAACGAATATCTGATTAACTTTCGGGAACAATTTATTTTGATGGAATTTCACTATAGTTCCGTGTATAGAAAACAAAGCGAAATAGCTGGACCATGAATGTAGAACATAATGCAAGGTCTCGTACATTTCAAGCAATAGTCCTGACACAAACGACGATATATTATCGGCAGATCTAAAAATAATGGAGGAATGGGCAAGCCAGTGGCTAGTAACATTTAGTCCGTCTAAATCATGTGATATGACTCTTGCTTCACCATGTTGCTGAGGAAGCCTCGAATCTTATAACTTGTTTTTCTTTGGCGAGCCAATGTCCCGGGGCAAGCACCATAAACAGCTCGGCATTGTAATACAACAAAATTTAAAATGGGGAACCCATGTTTGACTTTGAGGTTTGTACTCCAGCAGCACCTCCGATGTGGAGTATCAGGCTGGAGGGAGGAAAGAGGCTGGTAGAATTAGTCAACAAGCTGCCACAGTTTTTTGATTCCATGTCAGCTGCCGGGAGAGAATTCCAATCAGGGATAGTTCGATGCCAAAAATAAGTTTTTCCCAGTGTGGTGCTAGCTCTAAAGTGCTTATAGGTATGTTATGATATGGTATCGTTTATTTGACTGACATGTACATTAATCACACATGACATATTAATCAAGAAAATACAAAAGTACCAGCCTTCATGCTTATAAGTCAGTTTAAATTATCATTAAAAAAATACGTATACTATTATGAGTGATATGAGTGATTACTCTCCAAATAAAAATTCTTGACGTGTCTTCCATGCCTTTTCTAAATAAGCAGCAATAAATTTAAATTGTGTGCTCATAATATTTAAAAAAATAATTTGTACATCAAGATCGGGGGTGACGTTATGTTGGGAGTATAAAACAGTATACCGTGCCCACCACGTGTTCTATTGTCTGCTGGGATTAAACAGTCATTACAAATTTTGAACACACTTAAAAGTCTATAATTTTTTCGTCTTGTTTTCGAGTCAGTCCAGCCCAGGTTCTGCATGAGAGATGTCACACTGGCTGTTTGTCTATAATTTTGGGTGACAAATCTTGCTGCCGATTTTTTTTCCCCAATTTTCTCAATATACGCACTCACTCACTCACTCACTCACTCACTCACTCACTCACTCACTCACTCACTCACTCACTCACTCACTCACTCACTCACTCACTCACTCACTCACTCACTCATTCACTCACTCACTCACTCACTCACTCACACTCTCTATCTCTCTCACTTACGCACGCACGCACACTCACACATGCACACACTCACTCATTCACGCAATCACCCACGCACGTACTCACTCACTAACTTTTTCCATAACTCAACTAACCACACAGGCATTTCTGCTTCTAGTAAAAACTACACATCGAACTACATATATATATGCCAATCAACAGTTTATTTAAACCAGCATGTTATAAGTTACTTCTACAAATAAACATAATTTTATATAATGTACATGACATTCTCAGTAGCAGACCCATGCCTTTCCATTATGTGTGAAATAATCAGCTTCAAATTCCAGACGAGCACATCCAGGTTCCGGTGTGAGGATAGGTCCGTTACCCCATGTCTCGTGGGGTTCGACGTAAGTAAACATATCATCGGCGCAGTCTAGCAGCTCCTGGAACGTCATCTCTCCTGTTGTTGGTATCAGATCAAAAGTGGCAGTGATATCACCCTGAAAATATAATATTTTTCTCAGTGGGGAGAACACATTGCCAACGATAAAGTGTGTGTCAATAAAAATATATTAAATTTCAAATTTAGCTATAGCTTGAGCACAAAGTATGGTTGTTATATCATGTGTCCCCTGAATGTGTGAGAAAATACAAACGTTGTTAATTTTTCGTGCGATATGTGAAAATAAAGCACATGTTCACTTAATAAGGTGTTCACGCCTTATTCATTAAACGAGTGTTGTGCGCATTTTTCCCATATCGCACTTAAATGAACACCGTTTTCATATCATATTGGGTGACCGTTGAATGACTTATTATAATTTCATAAAGACTTGTAAAAAAGTACCTTTATTGCAAAAAAAAATAACTACGAGCTATGCACAATCATTTTGAAAAAAAAATATCCCTATTAATAAATTCGAAATCGTAATTTTTGGGCTCTCTCTGTAAAATCCTATGGGATGTAAATCAAGCAAATCGAATAAATAATTATCAATATATAACTTCCAAAATGGGATATCAAAATATCACAACCCTCTCGATTTGAAGAAGTTTAGACACATTATCCCCTTACCGATATGGATGTATATGATATCAAGTTGGAGCTAAATGATATGGTCAGTTTCTGATTCAGTCCATCACATATATCACCTATATCTACTGCTTCTTGTAGTTCTGATGTCATAGATACCACGCTGCTCTGCCATTCAGAACTGAAAAAATACCAGTAATATATCACAGGCAAAATCTATATTTCCTGTAAAATGGACATCTGAGCAAAATGTATCCGGAGAGAGTTTTAAGCGGCAACGAAATCGCAGACATTGCCATTACTTAAATATAGAACAAAATATTATCTTGCCCTGTTCAGTTCAGCTTCTATTGACAGATAACATAAATAACTAGAAAATACATACGAGTAGGTGCTGGCGCATGATCCTGTGAGGGTCTCGTCATTTGCCGTGTTATATGTGTCTTTGATGTGGAACATATATCGCAGATAGTCTATGTCAGATGTCATTAGCAGTAAACTGTCACCATAACCTTCAACAAAAAAAACAAGATTTTATTACAGGTGAATATCATAATCTGTACTATACCATGAGCGAGTAAATTATTGGATTACGCTAAATTACAGGTGAGGAGTAGTATATTTTTTGTATTTTGTCAAATCACAGGCAAACCACTAAAAAGCTGCTGTGTTCGAAGTCAAAGTAATTCTTATTAAACGATCCCTTTAACATTTTAAAGACATGCATGCTTCAAATACACGAAAGCCCAACCAACAGTGAATATATACATGTATAAAAAGCATACTTTCAACACATTTCCAGTCGTAGCCGCTACCAGCGTCAATAAAATGTCCCGGATCGAACTCTGGTTGTGGGCATCCTGGCACAATAGGGAAGATGGGGAATGCCCAGTTAGTGAAGTTCTGTAGGTACACATTGATTTCATCAGCACAGGTGTAGACCTCATCTAGCTCAACGTACAACTCACTGGACATTGAGAAAATAGCGTCTGTGAAACCCTGAAATGTAATACAAATTATACGTATAAACAGCTCAGCTCAGCTGATGTTCCCCTGGACTTGAGTCTTAAGCTCACTGATTGGTTGAGACGTGGTCACGTGTTGATAGCTAATTATTATAAGACAGCATTAGATAAGTCCGCTGTCGGACGTGCCGTCTGCTAAATGTAGCAAAGTGGGAGAGCTAGGGCGAATAAGTAGTATCCACATTATCATTAAGTCTCGGTGTGGGCTCCATGTATTATGACATTCTATTTACTTTTTAAATGCAAAAGGATCATTCAAATGTAGTGATTTAAGTTTGCAACTATTTGCATTTTCAGTCCAGAAGAATGACTCAAACAGATGGATATGGAACAAAAAGCACCTAAAGTATACAGTATAACATAAAAAATACATAGTATGCACCAAGATAGAAAGGGTATTCAATGTTAATTATAAACATATTAGACATGTTAGAATGATAAATCGTCTTGGAGGGACAACCCATCTTAGAGTGATAAATCGTCTTAGAGTGACAACCCATCTTAGAGTGATAAATCGTCTTAGAGTGACAACCCATCTTAGAGTGATAAATCGTATTAGAGTGACAACCCATCTTAGAGTGATAAATCGTATTAGAGTGACAACCCATCTTAGAGTGATAAATCGTATTAGAGTGACAACCCATCTTAGAGTGAAAACTCATCTTAAGCTCAAACGAGTCATGTGACACTGGATTGACAACTTACAGATGTGTCTAAGCTGTAAAACAGTGTTGATGCTGATGCGATGGTAAATCCACCAGGAGGAGCTGATAGACATAAAGTATCCCCCAGAGCAGCGTTCACGAGAGCTCTGGTATCCCGAGCTGACTGGTAGAAGTTATCACTGTGTTCATTGTTACAAGAAGGACTGAAAGCTTCACCGTTACTGCTCTCAAAAAACCCTTTCAGGATTATATCATACAGGGGAGCTTTTCTCGTCTCTCCTGCAAATAGGGTACATCAATGTACACGTTCGATTTTGCAATAAATGTCATTGTATATATTAACAATAATAAGTCAAATACAAAGTCGACTATTTGAATTAGCAGAGCATCTACATGTCACAGGCAATGTATTTATGTTTTAGCTATTTTATCTGGTGTAGGATACCGGTAGTAATGCTTCGATTTGCAATAAATTATACAAATATCTACAAAGATATGAATAGGCCAATATTACGCGTTTCGTTTTCCAATGAAACATTGCATTTGGGAGATAATTCGTATTTACAGTTCTAGTCCTCACCTTGCGGGTTGGTGGGAGCTGGATCAGTTGGTCCCTGATCAGTAGTAGCAGTTGTGGATGGTGTATATCTTGTAGTGGTACTGGGAGCCTCTGTTGTGGTGAAATCAGGAACTAGCATCACTATACAAACGGAAAAAGGAATAGTAGCTTAGTTACAGACTCACAGCTTCAAACAATAGCGGCGATAGCAGCGCGGCGGCGGCGGCAACATCAGAAGCTGCGGTGGCAATAACAGCAGCAGTAGTCAAATACAGACATAAAGATACCATATTTGGATAGACGTTGTTTGTAGGATGTTTTTCTTCACTGCTCAAATGTAACAGCCTCTCCGTAAGTCCCCTTCGTTTCATTGCACATTTATATATGTAATGCAGCAAGATGTGCATGGCTTGCCGCGTCAACCTGACACATTTTTTGTAGGCTGAAAGTTAATTTCGTGTTTTTATTTCGTGATTTATGTTAATTTGAAAAATAGGTCTACTTATAAAACATAGAAACATTAATTTGAATCTAATTATGCTAGGTAATACATTTTAAAAATATAAAATACACACGTGGTGGTCAAGTGATTTAGGCCGATTAACTCCTTGAAGCAAATCCTTACAACGCTGACATATTTTTGTATAAACCATGGAGACCATCATTAATGTCTTAGTTAGCTCTTAACGCTTCACTTGAATACGTAACTTATGGGCCTACGACCATTTAATTTTTTTTTTTCAGTATAGGGATCGACTGCAGATGTCTACAGACTCTAACGTCTATCTGCTGTCTAATGTTGATGCTTACGTTGAAAAGCTTAATCCTTCACTGCCAGAGCCGTGTTGTGATTCAAACAAACGAGACGTTTTATGTGTAATATATGGGAGAATATGCAGTAAATAATACTGCACATCACTGACCAGTTTAATTTTAAAATTATTTAATATCAGTGCAAACAGATGACTACAAGATTGTGCGATAAATTAGAAGGAAGTTGTTTTATAGTGTCTCATCTATTCGCTGAATAAGGAGTTGTCCCACGTTCCTGGCGCCATCTGTAATCTGAATATCACTAATTCCCCATTTACAATTTTCTCGGATTACAATTGTTAATGTTTAAATGTTTACTCACTACTGTAGCCTATGCTCCTTCCTTCAGACGCGACATGTTATGGTATGTTACACATTTACTCACTGCCATAGCCTATGCTACTTCCTTTAGAGGAGACAGAGGCAGAAGAGTCTCTGTAATGTTCTGTTGTATGTATGTATCCAGCAAACGCTAGCTCAGAGTTGTCCGTATAAAGTCTGTAAGTCTCTTCATTAAATAGTTCAACCCGACTGTAAGCAAACCCTTCATACTGTGTCCACACCATGCTCTGTAAAACAAATTATGTACGATGTGGGAAATATAAAAAAATATTAATTTATAGCACTAAATGCACTAAACATGCGGGTCAGAATGGGTGAAGTATAAAAAGAGTATTCACATCGTTTGGGAATCAATGTCGAAAATCAAGTGGCTTAGAGGTTTGCAACATAACCATGGTGACCATTATTTTTTGTGTTTCTAATTTATCTTGTCAGTTAATCAACACCACTGGTTTTAGACTTCGCTGGCAACAAGTTTTAAAAAAAATCTAACAGGGCCAAAAAATTGTCGACAAAGTGAAAAACAAATTGACAAATTGAGGATGTTGCGTTATTTGACTCTTTGTATTTTGGTGTTTGATCATGGTAATGTAGATGATGTTATGTCTTCTGACATAATCAGTGAGTCAAAAAAAGGTCATGTGAACAAATTTGATTATATTGAAACTGAATGCTTAAAAGGTTGATATTATTATTTTACAAAAAATCATATATTTAGTGACAGCTACCTGTTCTAATACCTTTCTCCAACGAAATCACATTTTTTATACAAAGGAGTTTCAATGTTTCAAATTTAAACGTCTGTGGACCTGTATAATATTCTTTCTTTGCATCTCGTATTAACTTTGTGGCTTCATTTCTCCAATACTCATAATTTTGTTCATCTTTGTTTTTCTTTGCATTTTCTCGCTTATTAATAGCAAGTAAGATGTTATTTGATATCCACTCTGGTTGTTTTGGTCGTTTTATACGTTTAGTGACCAGTGGTAAATGTTTGTCTATTATTTTAGTAAAAGTAGAAATAAAACTTTGATTTTGATCCATTGAGATGTTTTCAGCCCGTTAGCTAACCAGATCTTCACAACACATACTATTTGGGTTTCAACACGTTAAATGACACATTATTCACAACAAACCGGAAGCAAGAAAGAAGTTGTGAGACCAGTGTAGTACTCACATCCAGTGTTTCATCGTTGATGTAAAGACCTTCAACAGGATACGTGTTGACAATAATCACGAGGTCAGCTATTCCATTACCATCCATCCAAGGCGTTGTGAACAACTGATCAGTTGTAAATTGACTTGTAGGAGTCAGCATTACCAAGGAGCCGCCTATCTTAGTATGAGCGTCCCCAGATGGTGTGTCCATGGTGAACTGGGAGACAGCGCAGGGACTCGAGCAAGTGATCTGCAAAATAATACTGTGTCAGATTGCAAAAAAAAGTGTTCAATGATGAAATCGTTTATGATACCAATACACAAAATAGTGACGGCGAAAAGGAATATGCTACACATCATTTACAATATCTTACTTCAGCTCTATGTACTGTATACAATCAGCTTGTGCAATAAAAGATTGTCTGGCTAACATCTCAATAAAGCATTAATATGTGGCAATAAGTAATATGCTAAGAAAAAAACGTTATTAACAGTTCATGTGGAAAATGTGACAGACCTTATAGGCAACGTTATTTTTACTTTACAGCACGGTAGGTCTCTTAACTGGATTGTGATTGACATTTCAGAACACTATCTTATACAATAAACAGCTTGGCCAACATGGTTCACCAAGCTCATCACTTGTCTGCTCCAAAAAAACCTGTTACTGTTTTATTTCTGTACAGCACGAGGACCATATCATGACTACTAGCTATACTAATAGCTGGGATAGGTAAAATAAAAAGTAAAATATGATGAACCCATGTTCGTCAAGGAACATTTACATTACACAACTACATGTACCACTTATTAAGATACAAATAACTGAATAACTCACCCTCATCAAACTGGACGAGTCCAAACTTTCCACCTCTAAAAACTTTCCTCTTGGAATTACTGAATCAACGCCAATCTCAAGAATCACTACGTTGATATCTTCTGTTGTAGATCCTACAATTCTCACTACATAACCTTCTGTTCTAATTCCAAAGAGAACAGGAAATGTAATATAATTTGATCCCATTTTGGCTAAGCTGGGCATTGAGTCGCATGTATGTTGTCTTCGTCTCTCAAAAGTAGCATATCCATGTCCAGAAATAACAGCTACTGGTTGAGTAGAAACAACCCTCCATCCAGCATAGTCTGTATCTCCATCATTGACGTAGAAATAATCTTGAGTGAACACCTCAAACTTATTCAGAACCCCAGAATATTGCTGAACCCATATATCATTTTCAAAGTTGAACACTTGCACCAGAGATCCATCAAATTGTGGTATAATCATGAAATACGAATTTGGCCAATATGTTGATGAAGACTGAGAGGAAGTGCCAGGATAGCTGCTGATAATATATTCTGTGTCGTCAGATGTAATAGGTCTAACCATTATATCATCCGGAATATAATAGGATGTCTGCTTTTCTGTCCCAATGTAAACTGATACAGGTTCATCTGACGTCACCATTATACCCTTTGATTCCACTCCATTAGTGACTCTCATATTGTCAGCAATGGGGAAAGTGTGTGATGTATTTTCATAAATATATAGTGTCTCCGATGACAGCTCAGTTTCCAGATCCACTAGTGTCCCTTTCTTTACTGATATAGTGATAAGCGGAGTTTGCTGATCGTAAGATGGTGGGATTGCAAACACAAAATGTGTATCTTCTGTACCTGCAACAACAAGGACATGGTGATTAATTTCAAAACTATGAAAATGCAATTCAGTGTAATCTCCCTATTAGTCATCGTAATACACATTGATTTCTCGATCCAGATGAACCATGTAATTCAATGCTTTGCTCACCATCGTGTGTACACTTTAAAAGATATTTAAACTTATTCGATCAGAGTAAACAAAATAAAAAAAAAACATTTAAAATCCAATTTTTTGTGAAGAAAAGTTCCCACTGTGAAAATAAATATGTGCATTAACATAAGTGGTAGGTGGGCGTTTTTGGCACCTGGTGCGTTTTGGGCAAAACTAAAAAATAAATGATATCATCATTATAACTTACATGTTTTTAAAAGTGTTATACTTGTTTTTTATATAAAAGGTTTCTCAGCTTCCCGGGGTGTGTTTTAATAAAAGGGTTGTCAATAAATATGTGTAGTATTGTGTGCTATCATTATTTGAAGCCAGGTCTTGACTATTAACAGATTAAAGACTGGATTTGCATTGCCTTTGCAAATCACAAAGTAAAATTAACTCACATCTGTGGCCTATATTGACACCTTTGGTGTATTGGTAGTCCTCGATCTGCTGATGTGTGGTGTACAGATAGGCAGAGAAGGCTTGGTCGGGATCTGTGCTTATCAAATTGTATGAAGTATCAGCTTCCACCATCACAGCAGCATGACTTACTCCACTCTCCTTCGTCATCATAAGAGCCAGGTCCTGGATGAAATATAGAAAAACAAGTAGGCGTCGCTGAAGATGACAATATCCACCGCCAACAGTTTTGTCAGTAACAGGCAATGAGCTGATGAGGAAGAGGACAATTAGGAAGGACTTCATGCCATCAATTATCATATTTACCACCCGAAAAAAATGTGTTGTTGCGATAGCTTCCTTTCAACCTAGCATATTTCGTGGGTGACCAGATATAATTTTGACACATATTCTTGATATTGAAATAATTAATTACCAACTAACATATTTACAATATAATTATATTATATTAACCTCCGATTTACTGAACGACGGGATGCCGGGAAAACGACCATGGATAACGGGGGAAGTAATAATTGTGTGGATAAAATATTGACTCTAAGGCAGTGCGAGCATATATGTGGGAGATAATAGCATGAGCCTGGCCGTATCGAGTACTATAATCAGTTATAATCTGTCTATGTGGTCATCTTGGGGGTGTGTCCGAGATTCAAACCTTATTGGATGTTTCAGATTTATAAATAGGTCCTAAAAGGTCACGAAGAATTGACCTCTTGTTCATTTCTCATGCACAGTTACCTGTTCCTGTTGCTAGATGTATTATATAGACAAGTTGGGAATCTCTCATTTTGGACAGTGAGGTGTACCGAATTTCGTCATGGCGGCCAGTAATCATATAGTGGCCGCCATCAGGGAGCTCAGAACACAAAGACATCAGTGTGCGATTCTGAGCTTATCTATCTATCTTATCTATCATACCAACGGGAACAAGCAAGCTTTGCTCTCAGGCAGCTGTCATGCACCGTCTGATTGCCTGGTCTTGAGACGCGTGACATGTATCTCGCTATTTAAAATAGTTGGACGCTATGCTCGATAAAGCAAGGTATCGCCCTGCGTGCTCGTGGGTAAGATAACTTGTTGTGGAAGATGATCTACTTCACTTAAGTTGTGCTAACAATTCAGTTAACTTATTATATATTGAGTACAGGTGTCGTGTCTACACTGTGTGTACATCTACATATCTGGTACAGTCGATGACGTGCCCACACTTTGTGTACACATACCTATCCCCCTCCCCTGTCACCCATTGTCACCCCATCCCTGTCACCCCCTGTTCCCTCGCAGCAAACACAACAAGTTGAACCGATGTTAGTTCAATGTTTAGTCGACGTCGTAGACGGTGGGACAATATTGGAACAACATTGGTTCAGCGTGTCGTGTTTGCTGGGTTGTCTTTCCATTGCACGTAAGTTTCGCCATCTTCCCGAGGCAAGGCCTAAAATTGGAGACCGAAAGTGGCCCTCGAAAGCTTTTTTGAGCATTCCAAATTTGGTGGTGGGGATAGTATCATTGCTTTATGCTGATTAGATGTAGCTAGTTTCTCAAGTTCTTGGCCTTGAAAAATGAAATGACATGAATTGGGTATTAGGCCGCCTTTGTGCACATGTAGGTTGAACTGAGCCAGCAGAACCTCAAATAATGGCAAGATGAATGAGATGACACTGCCCGCCAGACACATAATGCGAAATTCGAGCCCTGGCGGTCTGAGGCCAGGCACGCCACCTCTCGGTCACAGATGCTCCCCACAATATTCAATCTTTATGAGTGAGTGGGGGAGAAACATTTTGTTTCTTTGAAACTTGACTGCCAGAGCGGGACTTGAACCAACAATCTCCGATATTCCAAGCCCTCGCCCTAGTGACCTTGACAATTGAAGACAAATTGATTGTAGTGCAATGGGCTATGTAATGTAATGCAATTGAGGTCAGGTGGATCAGAATGTTAATTGTGGCCAATTGTCTAATATTTCAAAAAAATGTCTGCATTTTTATTTTCACGATAAATGTCATTTCTTGACCTTCAAAAAACATTCATATAATAAACATGATAAAGGGTCAGTTGCAACGGAACTAGCTCTAGATTTCACATTTTTCTTGTCAAGTTTGACCTTCCAAAATGCCTAGAATGGCTTACTGTAGCAGACAAATTGCTTATGGTCAAGGTCATTTTGTGGTCTTTAAAACTCAGGCATAAATTATAAAGGAATTTGTTGTATGTTCCACGTCTTCGTGTAAAAAGTGTAGCGATTTTTTTTATTATTGGGGTAAAGGTCACTTTGTGATATTCAAAACTCATTCATATTATATACACTGTATACAGAAGGTCAATTAAAATGAGTTGTATTTTTATGTTTTTCATGTAAAGTGTGTCATATAATCTATCAAAATGCTTAAAATATCCTACTTTTTAAAAAAAATTGTCATTATTTTTTGTTGTCATTTCGCGACCTTCAACTGTCATTTCTATAATAGAAGGTCAATTAATAGATACAATTTGTTCTAAACTCTACATTGTTTGTGTAAAGTGGGTCATGTGCTCTACCAAAACGCATAGAATAACCTACTTAAGCATGTTAAGCAGAATAAATTAGCCTACCAAAATGCTTAAAATAGCCTACAGTTATACTGTAAATTATTTGAAATTTGCAATTTGTAATGGAAACCTATGTAAACATATAATTAATCAGCTGAACCACATCAACCGATTTGAACAGTTATGTCATGATTAAATCAACGTATTATTAAATCAGTAGTTTCACAAAGGATTCAATAAAGGATTGGAATACACTTGAATATGTTTAAGATCTACCTACCACGATTTTATCACCATTCAAGTAGATTTGAGTCATAGATCCTGCTGACGATACTACAGAACGTTTTGTAAATACAGTCAAGGGATCCACATCTGGGGTAACAAACAATAAATCAGTTGATAAATCCGCATCAGGCGTCAGGATTGTCATGGCTTCTCCTACTTGTGTCCATCCCTGATTCATGTCTCCAAAACGGTTCCAACTCTTTAAGCATTGTGCCGCTACACAGGGGTCAGTACAGTAGATCTGCAACACATGTGCAACATGTATTTCATAATAGCAATTTGAAATTGTTCAATTTATACAAATAAAACAGCCACATCGTCCTGAAGTGCGGTCAACTGTATAAAGAAATGGCTATGGAAGGAGTGTAGATTTTGTGATTATAGTTCTGCACTGATTAAAAAAAATGCATTTAATTATATAAAAATGTTAAGGATGTTATAGTATATATATGCTAGTATAGTGGCGTCACCCCCTTGAAAATGTGGTACAAATGTACGTGTTCAATGCACTAGACCTATATAGTTAATATCAAATGTAGTTGATACATTGATCTTGAAAACAACATTTTGTCTGTATTTGAAATGCCACGAATGTCTTTAGAAGATAACTAATTGTAACCGCGAAATGTTAAGATGTTAAGGTGATGATAATGATGTCACGTTACTGCCAATTATGGCAGATAGAGGCATAATATGTGGTGTTATTATTTGCCGGGTTTATCACATCAAGCATGTCACATTAATTTGAGGACACGAGAAAAAGATACAAACCCATTAATTCTCACTGGATTATGTCCCCCTTGTCATCTCCGCGGATCGCCTGTGGTGTGATGCCGCTCAATACGGGACTAACGGCTACATTAGGGATAATCACACCACACACTATCCTATTAGATGCAGTAGTTGGGGAGCCAACGTTTACAAATTGTACAAAACCTGCCCGACAAGTTATTCCTGACAAGTTATTTTGGCCATTGAATTCAGTAAGAATAGTATCTGAAGATACAGAAAAGTGATGATGACTATTTAATCATTGAGTAAACATTTCTAATTCAATTTCAATTCACATAATAATCAAATTATATATTAACTCAACATGGTTAAATGCTTTTAACATTAAGCCATTGTATTTTATTAAAATACAAAATCTAATGAGGAAGGGCGGAAATGTTTTTTAGGAAAAACCAAAAACATTTAACCTATTTTTGGATACGTTAATGAGAGCGACGAAATAAAAAAACTTTTGACATATTTTAAAAAGTTAATGAAGGTGAGGAAAAAAAACTATATAAAAAACATAGCTGGAAAAAATATTTTTTCATCTCCTTAAATAAACATTTAATAGTTGTTTTTATTTCCCGAAATTTTCTGTGGAAATCAGCATCAATCCAATGCGCGCGCTGGGCAGAAAAAAACATGTTTTTTTTGTAATGCACGGCCTAAATCTAATGCACACTATCATCTGAAACATAGAAAAACACAGAGCGGCCCTTTTTTGTTCTGTCTAAATATAGCACTACACAGACAGACATACATATGTTTTTATTGTCATAGATACATATGTACATGTGATGCAAGATGGTTAGTTTGAAAATGTTACTGCTTCAAATAAAACTGAGTGGCATTACTAAGATATAATGAAGATAGGGGTCTATCTGTCTCCAGAGATAAAATAACTACATTTTACTATACATGGTAACAGCAGACACGGCGGGGGGTCTGAGGGGCCTCCCCCGAAGAAAACTTGAAAAGATGGTAATGGTGGCATCTGATGGTATATAGGGGAGGGTTATAGAATATTGGATATACATCCAAGGATTCCCAAGGACATTGATTATAATGATGATAAATAAATGTAACAAATAAGAACGTGTGCGCTGCGACACAAGAGATGACCGGCGGACACAAGACATGTATATAAATATTACCATTATTTGCTATTCGCATGAAATATTATCATTACCACTATTCACATGGAGAGCGCACATAGCGATATACATAGTACGTATAGTGCACTGGATACACAATAAGCGGCCAGCATGCATACACTCGTATAGAAAAAATTATATCATATTATTTTACCTATTTCATATGAAGATCGCGCATAGCAATGGATGTAGTATGTGCACTGGATACGCGAGGAGAGGCCAGCACACATACACGGACATAAATATTGTAGTATATTATTATTCTTACCACTTACCAGGGCACTAGTAGTGGAATATCGCTGTTTATGCAGGCGTAATATTTGACTATTGGCCCTACCAGCAGGGACGCTAGATTATCTGTGTGTACACTCTGTTGCCTGTCTTGCGGCTGCCAGTCATCTGTACGAGAGATGCTATACTATGGATCACATAGCAGACACAAGACGTTGAATCAATGTTGGGTAAACGTTGTTCTAGCGTCGTAGGAGGTGGACCAACGTTTACCCAACATTGATTCCACCTCTTGTGTCTGCTGGTGACGTACAGGTGACGTACGACTGTTCTATATGCTGGTAGCAGTAGACCTTACGTGGGAGGGGCGGGGGGCGTTGAAGGTGGTCGCAGGTCCACAGTGGTTTTATGCGGGTTGACTCTTGAGGTGGTGATCTGTGATATTTAGCAAGGTGGTTTCTGCGTAGACATGTAGGCATATGCTGTAATTGTACACAAATAATAAATATGTTTTCAAGATTTGATGGATAAGTTGTAATAAGAGTAATAACATGATTTTTCAGGGCGATAGACATTGTTATTGTCCCTCCGCAGATGCCAGCCGCCCTCGACTTCGTCTTGGGCGGCTGGCATCTGCGTCGGGCCAATAACAAGTGTCTATCACCCTGAAAAATCATGATATTGTTATATTCCGGAAGCTGGGTTAGGCTTAACACAGTGCTAGCCTGAACAGATTAGCGACGAAAAATTAGCCCGTCTAAACACCGGTCTAGCATGACCAGCCTCACTGCTTCAGCCAACTACATTTCATAAACAAAACAGGGTAGTTTGGGGAGGGGGGAGGCTCAATACATGATAGCAGTCTATAATCTCGTATCCCAAGCTGCATGTTGAAACTTTATTAATTTGTTAATCCACAAAGTATAAAAATGTTAATATCTTATTCGTTTTGATGTAAAAAATAACTGATATTAGCCCCAGCTTGAACTTGTTGTTGCTGAATTGGAGCTACGGACCCTCCCATCCCCCCCCCCCCCCCCCAGTCCCCCACCACCCCCTTACATATTATCACAAAATGCCACTTTTGACAGAACGTTGTTTTATACTTACAAAAACGACCATTTATTACACATTTATTAACAAAATATTACCAAACTGAACAATATGACAGAGAAAACATGTTAGATCCATACAAGTTGCAACAATAGGCCAGCAGGCCACCATATTCTCCCGTCCTGCCCACGTGCATCCTTCCCTCATCTCTCACATTTTGTTTTACTGTAGGCCTAGGCCCTAATGGTTCACACATTTATCACAGTTTGCCATGTATATTATATATAGCAAAGTCAATGATGGTAAAAAAATCACAAGTCCATTTGTTAAGTTGGATATTTCAAATAGAATATCCCTCCCTGAAGCCACACATTTTGTTTTATGGTAACGGTCTAGCTATTTGGCATAGTCTTTGCCATCCCACCCATACTAAAGTCAATAATGGCAGGTCGGCCATTTGAATTTGATCGAGTTGACATTCTCCAAAGAGTATCCCTCACTGAAACTGCACATTTTGTTTTATAGTGATAGTCTAGCTATCTGGCATGGCTTGTCAGATATCGCACATATTAAAGTTATTTATGACCTATGATCGGCCACTTGAGTAGGTCAAAGCTCAGAAGCCCCAAAAATCACATCTAAACCCCCTAACTGATGATGGGTTTCCGAGATTTGCTCTGAAACAAAATGCTGCAAGATATCAGGCATATTAAAGTAAATTATGGTTAATAGTCGCCATTTTAGTAGGTCAATGTTAATT
Source organism: Flabesymbios commensalis (assembly GCA_964017125.1). Lineage (NCBI taxonomy): Eukaryota > Metazoa > Annelida > Polychaeta > Terebellida > Flabelligeridae > Flabesymbios > Flabesymbios commensalis. The sequence continues at coordinate 6,385,655 of OZ024912.1, forward strand.
AACCACTTTGCAATATGAAAGAAATCCGCAATGGGTTTCCGAGATCTGCGAAATGCGGACAAACCGCCGAACGGACCTACGGCCGTACGGACCTATGGCAGGACATCCGAGGCGACGCCAATGCTTCAAAATGTCGCTTTCGGCAAGACGTTGTAGTAGGCCTATATTTGTTATTAAATTTGCTTAATTTGTTTGACTAAATTTGCACAGTCAGTATTACCGTAGCATATAGCCTAGTAGCAGAAATGCAAAACAAGAAATGTATAGCTTCGGCCTGTTGATTTTAGACACTAGGTCAACAAAATTGCATGTAACTCAAAAACTATTTCACCTATAAACTTGGTTCTGGTGTCATCAGAAAGAGCGATAATGTGTCTTTAAATGGACATTGTTAATAACATTTTAAATGTTACATGATAGTCTCTGGATGGTAATATCCATCGCTGGAACTGCCTGTCCACATTTATGTCCCGGGGTCCTCTGTGATAAATTGGTAGCTCTTAATTATTAAATTAGCTGGTAGCTGTGACAACCAACATATTTTTCTGATAGGCCGCTTAGGTTTGTTGTTGTACCCCTTTGTAGAGAACTAGAAACTGTTGTTTTATTATCAGTATGTGGTTCTCGAACGAATACAAGTGCACAGTTGTACAATACACACAGGAAACATACTGGTATGTCTGTATAATTTTGGGTAGAAAATCTAAGATGGCTTGAGGCACAAAATATTGTGTCTTAGCGACCAACACCTGGATGAAAATGTCCCGAATAGTTCTCTACCAAGCAGCAGAAAAGAGCAGATAAAAATCGCACATATAGCTAAGCATACATAATTCTTATAGAGTACATATAGAGAAGAAAAATGTTTGCTCTTAGGAATCATATGTTTTCATCGGACATTCCAAATTGAATGTCCCAAAATAATTAAACAGGCTTATATGTCACTAAAAATATCATGAAGTAATTTTTGTCCAGGTGCATTATATTATTTGAATGAGAATTAAATGAGTTAATCTGAAATAAAATGAAAAAAGCAGTAACGTTATGTTAATAAGCTCATCGAAACTGTTATCTGTACATTTAATTTAATGATACAAAAACATAAATTTTAACCAGCATCGGCTGAACGTTTTGAGTCTACAGTATCCTCTGCAACACAAGTAAAATACGAGATGTTTATCCCATGGTGGCTTAATATTGATCCAACGTCATAGACTTGAGACCAACATTAAACCAGCATTTTTAGAGCGGGGAGACGGTTAGTGACGAGTTCATTTGATTAGAGGGACATTTAGGACTAAATTACATACGTTGAACCAATTATCTTGTTTAATGATGGCCAACCATCTACAATGCTGAAAAAAACATTTGGCTCAATCTTTTGTGTAAGCCTATGCTAGGTGTCCAGGTGGGATACCAGCATATTTGAATCTTGGAAGTTCAAACTCAATGGTGGTCTCAAGTTGACATTTTCCTTTGCTTACCACTATCTCCGATGCTGGCCCAACATTGAATAAGTCAACGTCTGATATGAGCGTGGTGTAATTGACAATAATTTATTTAACTTGCTCCAGTTAATAGGCCACATGTAGAGTACAAGCAGACTGTGGAATGTTCTGTACTGCACTAGCTGTATTACACTATCATACCGAATTACATAAACTATAAAATATCGAAATTTGTCAGTATATCAAATAATCTCATTGTTGAATGAATGAATGAATGAATGAATGAATAAATGAATGAATACATGAATGAATGAATGAATGAATGAATGAATGAATGAATGAATGAATGAATGAATGAATGAACGAAGGAGCGAACAAACTAGCGAATGAATGAATGAATGAATGAATGAATGAATGAATGAATGAATGAATGAATGAATGAATGAATGAATGAATGATCGAACGAACGAACGAACGAACGAACGAACGAGCGAGCGAGCGAGCGAACGAACGAACGAACGAATGCATGAATGAATGAATGAATGAATGAATAAATGAATGAATGAATGAATGAATGAATGAATGAATGAATGAATGAATGAATGAATGAATGAATGAATGAATGAATGGCATTGTAGGTCTGTCAACGATTATAACAATTTTACAACACACCTCAAAACTGGTTGAATTATGAACCACCATCTACAACACTGAGCCATTAAAGGGACATAAGTTCAATGATTCCCATGCTAACATTCATAACCAAAACGTTCTTTTGGGATGAACACTGCGTTCAGAACGGCGTTCAAAGACGAGTATTGTTCTATTTGGAACAAACCGTTCAAAACCTGAAATAAACGTTCAAAAGGGAACAGGTGTTCAAATTCGAACGCCCAACCTAAGCAAAACAAAAACGTTGAGCCAATGTTGGCTTAATGTTGGCCCACCGTCTATGCTGCTGTGCCAGCATTAACTCAACATTGGTTCAACATATTGTGTTTTCTGGGGCAGGCCGGCGTTCAAATTAGAAAATTGAGCCTATCAGCCAACATCAACAGTTGGGCCAGCATTGGAACACTGTTGGGCTTACCTCAATCAAGATGAGCCAACATTGAACCTATGCTGGATAAAACCGTTCAAAGATTGAAATGAGCGTTCAAATAGGGACAGGTAAGAGAGATGTTAAAAATGGAACGTAGAACAGCGTTCAAATGAGAACTTTATGCTTGGCGCCTGCCAACAAGAACAGGATGCTCACCATCGGTAAAATGTTGGGCATGCATCTGTGAAGTCGCCCAACCTTGAGCCAATGCTTCGTAGGCCTATCTACGGAACTGTCATGAACCTTTTACATTAAATATTTTTCTAATAATATTTCAGGTATTTTAACCCTGTCAATTCAATTTTTAATTATTAGAATATTATGCATCAGTATTATATCATCAGCTAGACCCGAATGTAACTTCTCGGGGAATAAATGCAAAACATAGTTTCATTTTATCACAACAAAACAATTTCCACACAGAGATATTTTGTAGCCCATAGGGTTATCAAGCCCTTGGATATTGGTAGGCCTCCAAAATAATTGATATACATGGGCTACCGGGCTACCACTAATTTTCAAATTTCTAGCCTTGTCATGATAGTGTTGAATTATATATTTAACCATATCGAATATGTTTTATGAAACCATTTATACCGTATATTTACAACACACTTAAATGGGTGACTAAAGTATGTCGTTCAAAACCAAGCATAATATATACAAAATAGCTCATTTGACCAGGTGGACAACATGTTACAATCAATGCTAATATGTGAATAAAGTCCTAACTTCTGATATTAACAGGTGGACAATTTTTTACCATCCATCGTAATATATGAATACACCTCTAACTGTTAATACCGCCAGGTGGACAACGTGCTACCATGAATGGCATCGTGTGAAAAAGACGTTAGCAGCTAAAATTTACAGGTGTGACACCCTGTTACAATCCATGGTAATATGTGAATAAGGCTTAAACTTTTATTATTAAAGGTTGTCCACCTGTTAATATCAGCAGTTAAAGCGTTACTGGTGTTTTACCATTGGTGAACACCAATAACGCTTTAACTGCTGTTAGTAACAGGTGGACAACCTGTTACCACCAATGGTAATATGTCACTGGGGCTTTCACTACTAATATTAACAGGTGGACAACCTTTTAGCACGCATGGCTAAAAGCTAATAACGCTTTAACTGCTGATATTAACAGGTTAACCTATTACCACCAATGGTTATAATGTCACTGGGGCTCTAACTGCTAATATTACCATGTGGACAACCTGTTACCATCAATGGTAATATGTTAATAAGGCTTTAACTACTAATATTAACAAGCGGACAACGTATTACCACTAATGGTAATATTTCACTGGGGCTTTCACTGCTAATATTAACAAGTGGAAAGACTGTTACCACCAATGGTTAAAAGCTAATAACGCTTTACCTGCTGATATTAACAGATGGACAACCTATTACCACCAATGGTATTATGTTACTGAGGCATTACCTGCTAATATTTACAGGTGGACACCGTATTACCACCAATGGTATTATGTCACTGGGGCTTTAACTGCTAATATTTACAGGTGGACTACCTGTTACCACCAATGGTATAAAGCTAATAACGCTTTGACTGCTAATATTAACAGGTGGGCAACCTATTACCACCAATGGTAATATGTCACTGAGGCATTAACTGTTAATATTACCATGTGAACAACCTTTTACCACCAGTGGTAAAACACCAATAACGCTTTAACTGCTGATATTAACAGGTGGACAACCTGTTTCCACCAATGGTCAAAAGCTAATAACGCTTTAACTGCTGATATTACCAGGTGGACAACCTATTACCACCAATGGTAATAATGTCACTGGGGCTCTAATTGCTAATATTAACATGTGGACAACCTGTTACCATTAATGGTAATATGTTAATAAGGCTTAAACTACTAATATTAACAGGTGGACAACCTATTACTACCAATGATAATATGTCACTGGGGCTTTCACTGCTAATATTAACATGTTGACAATCTGTTACCGCCGATGGTTAAAAGCTAATAACGCTTTAACTGCCGATAATAACAGGTGGACAATCTATTACCACCAACGTTAATATGTCACTGGGGCTCTAACTGCTAATATTACTATGTGGACAACCTGTTACCACCAGTGGTAAAACACCAATAACGCTTTAACTGCTAATATTAACAGGTGGACAACCTATTACTACCAATGGTAATATGTCACTGGGGCTTTCACCGCTAATATTACCATGTGGACAACCTGTTACCACCAGTGGTAAAACACCAATAACGCTTTAACTGCTAATATTACCATGTGGACAATCTGTTACCATCAATGGTAATATGTGAATAAGGCTCTAGCTGCTAACATTAACAGGTAGTCAACGTGTTACCACCAATGGTAATATGTGAATAAGACTGTAACTGCTACATTTAACAGGTGTGAGAACCTGCTATACCACCAATGTCAATATGGTTTTTAACTGCTAATGTTAGCAGGTGGACAACATATTACGACCAATGGTATTTTTTGAATAAAGCTTTATTTGCTAATATTACCAGGTGGACAACCTGTTACCATAAAGAGTAATATATGAATAGCTAGGCCTAAGGCTTTAACTGCTACTTTTAGCAGGTGTGAAAAACTGCTGCGACCAATGGTAATAATTTATGTCAATAAGGCTCTAACTGCTACTAGTACCATATTAGAATTCAGCACACCCAAATTATGTAAAAACAAGTGGATAACAAATTCTACTAAAATATGCCGAGCATGTTTAGATATTTCGAAAAGCATCCCTGACTAACAGGTGTGAGAACCTGTTACCATCGATAGTATATGTGAATAAGGCTTTAACTGCTAATATTAGCAAGTGGACAACCTAGTACCACCAAATAATCTGAGGGGGCCTACAATTGTACAAAATATGTTACCACCAATGACAATATGTCAATATGGCGTTAAATATTAACAGGTGGACAACCTGCTGCCATCAATAATATGTGAATAATATATACCAGAAATGCATTTAATTAATTAATTATTTAATTAATTAATTAATTAATTAATTATTTAATTAATTCATCATGATTTTTTGTTTGTTTAAATTAATGTATTTATATATAAAGCTCCACATGATTACTACTTGTTTTGTTTTACATATATAAAATCACATATATAAAAGAAAAAATAAACAATGTACCCTGCCAACATAATTACATAGTTTGAAAATGTGTGTGTGGATAATCAATCGAAAAGTAACACAGGTTTATACCATCAATTACCATTAAATAATTAATAAATTAATTAATAAATTAATTAATAAAGTAATTAATTAATTAATTAATTAATTAATTAATTAATTAATTAATTAATTAATTAATTAATTAATTAATTAATTAATTAAATGAATAATTAATTAATTTCTTTATTATTTTTAATTTATTATAATTAATTAATTAATTAATTAATTAATTAATTAATTAATTAATTAATTAATTAATTAATTAATTAATTAATTAATTAATTAATTAATTAATTAATTAATTAATTAATTAAATTATTAATTAATTAATTAATTAATTAATTATTTAATTAATTAATTAATTAATTTTTAAATAATCAATTAATTAATTATTTAAAATTAATTAATAAAAATCGGATTACATAAGACGGCATTGAATAACCTAGCTATATGTTGCCATGAGGGGACATTTATTTCAAGGTAGCGTAGCATTCTCGTTTAGTAATACAACGACAAGAACAAGCCATCATAGAATTTCCATGAATTTGTGTAGCCTGTCATGCTTGGTGAAATTTGGTGTACAGCTTGTTTGTCCTCAGAACCACATGGCAATGTTGTGAGAAAACATGCAGATGGCACGTGCTCATGTTTTGGTCAACATGTAAATAAGGCACAAGAGCGCCGCATGTGCCCAGAAAGTGAACTAGGTCTACATGTATAGGCGGGACATACATGTGAAATGACAATTTTACCTCAATATTTGATGGATATTACTATCCAGCAACTACCATACGGCATTACTAATATTATTAAAAGCCGCAATTTAAAAAGATACATGATCGCTCTTTCTGATGACACCAGAACCAGGTTTATAGGTGAAATAGTTTTTGAGTTACATGCAATTTTGTTGACCTAGTGTCTAAAATCAACAGGCCGGAGCTATACATTTCTTGTTATGCATTTCTGCTAGTAGGTATATATTGTCCTAATAGTTTCTAAAACTTGAATTTTTTATTTGATCATTTAACACGTGTGTTTTTGTGTAATAGATTTAAAAAGTCATGCTTTTTAAATACCAATGCCAATGAATTGATTACCAGTATAAAACATGTTTTTGTCATGGTGATATTTATTGAGACCGTGAGAATGTATCCTGAGCAACAGTCAGTGTCTTATCACACTTACAAAAAAGACTTGTAAACAACCATGACTTAATACATTTGGAAATCATGTTAATAAATATAACCGTTGTGGGGAAGTGTATTGTAAAACCGTGAATACTCCCTTTGAACGTCGAATATTTGCATGGATTAAGAGATGTGTACACGTTATTGAATACTCGATGCTATTGATGACTTACTATGATACTGTTCCTGCAAAACACTAAAGTCATAAAGGAACAGAGAAATGTGAAATATGCAAATTTGAAGTTTAACCTATAGAATGTGGTTGTAGGGAAGACACGGAGAATATGTCTATAGATGTACCAGGTTGAGACAAAAACAAATCCGAAATCCCAGAAGTAATTTGTTGCTAAACCCTTCAGTTGAATTAGATGTACATGTATTATTGTGTAGATTCCGCCGTTCTTGCCCTCGCCTAAGGACGTGGGGTAATTTCGTTTTGTTTTCAGATAGTAGGCCCTACTGGCTGACTGTTTTTCTCTACTTTGGGTATCAAATGTTCTGTCTAAATATTGATGTTCATCACCAATAATCAGGTCAAAAATCAATTCTATGCCAGTACTGAATACTGCTTGGTAACAACTTAGTGAAGCAAGCATTTTGAAATTGCTGATAGGCAATATTTTTCAGTGTATTTTGGGAAGAACAGGGCTCCTGGATATAATGTTTTAAATCGTTTTAGATTATATATATATATTGTATGTGAATTGCTGAGTTAAATCAATGACTATCGGTGAAAATACAAATTAAAAAAATGTGTGATGCTGGTTCACAAAGTGTTTTTGTCAAAATTTAACCCGCTTTACTTAATCACATTATAATACCTATTATATATATAAATGTATTACTATAAAATACTGTGTCAAACCATGATTAGCATCACATTATTCGTTTATAATCCTCTAGCTAATATTAATATTCTATGCCTTTTCATACCTCGAGATAAAAGAAATATATATTAACTTCAAATACAGACCTTATACACATAACGGCTGTCACTGATCGTCACCTCTACAAATTCCCCTCTGTCCACAATGACAGGTGATAATAGTCCTGGAATCTCTACTTCTGTGGACATTGACGCCGCCACCACTCTTATGACGTAGCCATTCTCCGCTGGTCCAAACCCGACTGGCATAGTTGTGTAACTTGTCCCCAGCTGTGATGTACTGGGCATCATGTCTGCTAGGTGATGATAGGAGGTCGATCCATACTATAGACAAAGTAGCAAGGTATTAGTTAGGATGGTGCCCCGTGTAAGCATGATAAGGGGTCAATACAAGTTTCCTGCATGACACATATACTTGTCAAGATATATTTCGAAATCAGGATGATTATTCAATAAAAAAGAGAACCATGTTCCGGACATTTAGAATGTCTTCAAGTAAAATAACATTTTTAATATGTTGAGTGAATATAAAGTTTACTGGGGCTTTCTATGTTATATCACCGTTTCTTGACCTTGACTGTTGACTGTTGACTGAATAATTTCTAAAATAATCTTCTACTCTTTTTCGTATTTGAGATTATACTTTGTCAAGTGTCGATTTATGGGTGTCAATGATATTGTTATGATGTTAAACAGTTAAAATGCTATGTTCGAAGTTATATAAAGTTGTTGGAAATTTTGGGGTTGACATGTTCTTTAAAGCCATTGCAGAAATGGTACAATTGATGCATTGACGTCGGAGGGGGGGGGGGGTTCTTCAACTTGCCAGAATGCACAATGTTAACTATAACTGGGCTGTCAAGAGCCATACTCCTGGACCGGCCACACAACTCTGTGTTGGCCCCTAATACTAAGAGAGGTACAGAATTTCACTTCTGATTTGCATCATGGGATCATTATATTTGTATTTCATATTTTGTTCTCAACAAATGCAGCCTGTGATTTAAAAATCACAGTTAAAGTTGATAAAGAGTCACCGAGTATTTTTTCAAAGACGACTGTGCTGTACGAGATGCGACGGCAAGTTACTGAAAATAATGGGTCAACAGAGTTTTTAATATTCATGGCAAAATTTGGCGGTGAACAAAATCGAGTTAAACAACTATTTTGCGAATGGGATACTGATTCCGACTTCTTAAAGAACAACTCAAACTAAATTAAGACGAATATCAGAATTAGACGAATAACAATTCATCTCAGTCGCACGCCGGTGAGATATTATAGATTATATATTATGAGCAAAATTTGCAGATAACCAGTCGCGTTAATATGTTAGATTTAATCACTCATGTGAACTTAATTGTCAGAAATATTTGTTTTAAGTTGATGTTAGAAGAACCAGGCAGATCTTATAATAACTGTAAATATCTTACATAGATACGTCCATGACCAGCTGATACACTGATAGGTTTATCTGACGTCACACTGTAACCTGTGTAGTCTGTGTATTTGTCTCCATCCTCAAAAGCATCCACAGTGTACGTTTGGTACCTATAATTACATATAATGACACTATTATACTGTAATATTCACATTTTTTAGCATTGAGGCAGCAACGTTTGGTATAGTTGTATATGAATAAAATATAATCTGTTTTTAATAATAATGCATCTTACACTAGTCTTCCATATATAAATAAAAACATGTTTACGATATTGTGGTGTTTGTCCTTCTTCTTATATTACACTTCTACCAATCTCTATCCATTATGACAAGATATATCGATAAATTAGAACACTTATATTTTGAAACGACTCCCCGTGGAGGTAATTTGGAAATATTTTTATATTTTTTATATTGGCAATTGTCGTTCATACATAAATTCAATCTTAGAAAAAAAATCAATTTTGAACAACTGAAAGAGATGTGTAATGCCATTTTTCTAAGTAAATTTCGCAAAAGGAAGTCATTTTTAAAGTCTTGGTAATGCATATTAGCTAACATTGCCACCATATATCTGTATGTATATATATATACTTTTTCCGGCAGAAAACTATAATAAGAGTTTTCGAAGTATGTGTTTCATTTCCGACACCATTCACTTGTTATGAGGTCATATGAGAGCATAAATCCAAGATGGCTGTCATCAAAACATTTAGACGTGATGTACTTCAGGGTAAGAAGTTTGGAATGAGTTTTCAGTCAAATATAATTGTTGTATTACATATTGCTTAACAAATATTTACAAAGATGACAGTTGTGCCCATCTTAGATTTATGCATGAACAATATCTTAAACAGGAATATAGTGGCGGAAGTGAGTTAAGCAATTAGAAATGGTTCTACAACACGGTGAAAAATTGAACTGTACAACAGTAAGACGACGAGCGCGAATGAAAACATGGTTTAAATGTGAAACACACCTATTAAGTCATGCAGTATATTAAGCAAAATTATCGTTCATTTTATATACACATCACAGCATATAAACTGTTGAGCACATGTATTTTGTACATCATGTACATAGGTCAATTGCATTTTTAATAATATGACAGATTGTAAAGTATGGATATAGTCTTCACTCGAGCGCGTTTGATCAGCCGGTCCAACCAAAAACAGACAACTGCTGCAGTGAATTTAATTGTGATTAACAATCTACCTCCAATGCTATTTAACTCTCGCGCACCAACCAGGACAACGATATACGTTAAGAAAATGATGCCAACTCAACGTCTGAGGCGATTAGTATTAAACAGTATAAATTGAACCAATTGTGTTGAGATCCCAACTGAAAACACAGTGGTGTGAGGAGAGCAGACAGGATTTCGTCTATTTTAGATTTGTATTATTTACATTTTCTAAAAAAAAATCAAATTGATAAGGCTGATCATGATAATCAATAATATTGATATTTTGTGTCCCTTACATCTTCCGAAAAGAACTACAACTAATGAGAAAAATAACCTGTTCAATGACTGGGTCGTATAGCTGACTCCGTTGTTGGTATAGATTGATACGCTAGTGTCATCATCTGAAGCCGTGATAGAGAAAAAAGACAGTGGTGCTCGAGCAACCCCGTAAGTTGATCCTATAAAACTTGTGATGACAAAGTCAGTATCGTCAGCAGATAAAGGTCTGAGTAGCATGTTGTCAGGAGCATATCGATTACTGTAATCAGGGCATCCAATGATGACAGATACAGGTGTGTCAGATATCAGCTCGAACCCCTTGTCCTCCAGACCGTGTTCCACTCTTTCTGAAGGATCCCCCACGTATGTGGTGTGCCCTCCGCTTGGAACTAATGTCACATCATTTGAGGTGGCACTGAGTAGCGTTACATTGGCTCCTTCACGAGACGTGATCCTAATCTCTGTCTCATAATTTGTATTATAGATATTGCCGAGAGGAAATGAAAATACAAAGTGTGTGCCTTCACTTCCAGCTGAAAATAAAATATTACAATATTCATTATTATAATATAATTTCAAATATCACTTACAGTAGAAGCAATTGTTGTCAATCATTTAGACAATATATATTGTATCTTATAATGTATATGACCAACCCCTCGCCCCCTCCTTTTTCAAATTCTGGATCCGCCCCTGATTGACATAACATGCACTCACGTACAACTCAAAGCTGTGCTTAAATACTAAATGAAATGCACTCTTTAAAAAAAAATGAAAGTAATGTTTCACTCACCATGTATTTTGTCAACCATGAGCAGACAAAGAATCCAAACTGTAAATAAAACAAAATAATGTTGACAGCGTGAGAAATATGTCATCAAAAATGATGCGTTGTGTCAGGTTCCTCCCACAGAAACTATCACCAATAAAAAACGTTACTTGTTATCGCAACCGTGACTCAATGTTGGAGAAGCTTTGAAGATGCTACACCCAACGATTATCAATGGTGGATCCAGAACCTTATATATTAAACCATAGCAACATCAAACGATTGTTTGTGCCAGCTGTGGTATTTATAAATTCTGGTATAAAATCGGCAAAAAAACTGTATATTTTTTTAAAGCACCCTCCGTCTGTCAATTCCTGGATCCGCCACTAATTATAATCAATTAAAAACATAGGCTAGCCTACTTACCGCATATTTGGAACATATTCATTTTGGCCTAGTGTACGCAGATATCTGAGCGTATAAGATCGGCCGCCGGTCTTATCTTATCAGAACTCAAACAGATGGGATAGTCTCACATAAAACATAGCGTCATATCTTATTTTACCTGAAAACGCACGTACGCACCTTTCCAGGCAACACTAGACATTGACCCGGTGCTGGCTCAAAGTTGGTATATTGTCTACGACGCTGGCCCAACATTGAACCAACATCGGGTCAACGTATTTTGTTGGAGCTCCTTTTTCTGCATCAGACGAACTGTTATCGAGACAAGGACCCACGTTTTAGTCGTTCTATTCCTATTCCAAAACGATTACATGTGCTTCCTGACAAGTTTCGCATTCATTTTAAAATATGCACAATAACATTTCGAACCCTGAGAGACAGCCAACCTGAATATCTGATTGACTTACTTGTTCGTCCACAATGCTCAAAATATCTACGCTCTACAAGTTCAAATAGATTTGTTGTTCCTTGTACAAAAACTAAGACTGGATCAAGAGCTTTCTCTATATCTGGTCCAGCCTTATGGAACGCCCCGCCTCTGCCAAAAAGTAATGCCGAAACAATTTTAAAATTCCGGAAATTACTTAAATCTCACCTATTTGATCTGGCTTTACCACCCTAGCTCCTCAGCAGCCCGGCTTCCTGTTGACGAAACTGCTTTGGCCTCGATTATAACACATGATCACGCTTAGGATTTGTGCGCCTCTGAACTCGGTCCGCTATTAAGGATATAGGCGCTATAGAAGTTTTATTGATTGATGGATTAATTAATTAATTAATTAATTAATTAATTAATTAATTAATTAATTGATTGATTGATTGATTGTTTGATTGATTGATTGATTGATTGATTGATTGATTGATTGATTGATTGATTAATTGATTGATTTATTGATTGATTGATTGATTGATTGATTGATTGATTGATTGATTGATTGATTGATTGATTGATTGATTGATTGATTGATTGATTGATTGATTGATTGATTGATTTATTGATTGATTGATTGATTGATTGATTGATTGATTGATTGATCAATCGATCGATCGATCGATCGATCGATCTATCGATCGATCGATCGATCGATCGATCGATTGATTGATTGATTGGTTAATTGATTGATTGATTGATTGATTGATTGATTGATTGATTGATTGATTGATTGATTGATTGATTGATTGATTGATTGATTGATTGATTGATTGATTGATTGATTGATTGATTGATTGATTGATAATGACACTTAAAGGTTTTAGAGTACATTACTAATGCAAACCCCACCGACCTTTAAAGCGTAGATCTGAAAGACCAGCGACGGAAATAAAGAGCTGAAACATGCGAAAAACTTACAATAAGCCGGCTGACAAAATATTGATTAAAAAGTAAGCTAGAAGCATATGAAAAAGTGGATTTTTTTTAAATCGCTATACCTAAGTCCATGAGAATTGCGTAAGTGCGATCGCGAATTGCAGACAAACTGTGAGGATTTGGAATATATATAAAAAAGGGCTATTGTAAACCTTGTTGAGGCGAATAACATAAAAGAAACCGATTTAACAAATATTTAAACATATTTTCACAGGAACGATGTGAAGTTGTTTTTTTACTTAACATTTGGAACTGGATTTCGAGATGACTATAAAACCTTGAATGACGCTTCATGGTCATGACGACATGACGTATGTCCATTTTTAGAGCAATTGATCTAATATTCGTCGAGATATGACTATTTTAAAACTCGCCCATTTATTGTCAGTGGAGTTTTCTTAACTTTGACCTCGCGTTACTCTCAGGTGATTAGTCGAATCATTGTCAAAATAGATTGACTTTTCAGTTTGGGCCATACAAATGTCTAGTTAGAATTTTATTTCGAATGAATGGGAATTGAGTGAGAAATTTTATCACTTTTTATATCGTTCAGAAACAAAGCCATAGACAGTAGTAGACCAGGGAGAACAGCGGTTTGGTATTTGGTACGGCCAAACTAATAACAACTCAAAAACTATTGGCCGTAGAGCAGATTTAAGTACATCAAACCGAGCTTCTTTTTTTCAAAAATTATAACGCAATTTTTATATCTTGAACGATTTTCAAGATATAAACACTTTTAGTCAAATGAGCGATATAGGTGATTTTATGTCATAATATTCTTTCATGGATTATAGACCAGTGGATTTTGACGAAAGCGTGTTTCGCGGTATGAACGATGTTTTATGATTGATTCTGATACTATGGGATGTCCCGAGCAGGAATCGGCCGGAATTGGGCGAAATTTTTGAAGTGCAAAAACAAAATGCTGCCAGATATTTCAAGGTCAAATATGATTTTTCAACAAATAAACCCTGGAACAAGTGTAATACCTCATTTTTATGTGATTTTGACTGGGCAATCCATTTCTTGTATTGTTTTTATGACTCAAGGTCCTTGTCAAGATCAAAAGTCAATTTCAAGGTCAAATAAACAAAAGTACCATTTTAAAGAAATAAAGCTAGGAACATGTGTAATACCTCTTTCTCATGGGATTTTGTCTGAAAAATCTATTTATGGTATACTTTTGTTGATCCAAGGTTATGTGGTAGTGTTTGTGCATTAAAGAACTCGGAGAGGTTTGAATGGTTTCATGTTTATTTCAACATAAGGAAAAGACCCCCATCAGGCAAATAACTAGACTGACAGCAACATCGCTGAACAAGTATTTCAATCCTCAGCTGCTCCACTCTATAAAGTAATTCATTTCTTGCACAAGTCGTTATCGGCGAAGACCCAATTTTCATATTTTACAATTAATGTCTGACATGGCTGAGAGTTAGACAAAGAATGAGTGAATATCAAGCTGGCGCCAAGTAACACTAAAACACTGCCTCATTAACATACACTAGGAACAGTTTCAACGTCAAGATCATGTTAATCACCAGGTCGCACCCATGGCGCCCCTGTATGGTCATTCAGACCATATTCCCACATACTCCCCCCCCCCCCCACTTGTAAATGGTTGACCCGACATTTATGAAACTACTAAATTATAATAATCAATATTCTGAAAAAATTATATACAACTAGCAAAGGGTATCCCTAACCATCAAGTACTATTTGCAGAATAACCTGTGCCACTTGCATTGGCAAACCGCTAAATATATTTTTCTCTGCAGGTGATGCTAAAAAGGTAGCTCTATTCTTCCACTCTGGTTCTGTGTTAGAAACTTGTTGCTGTGGAACGTTATGTAAAGCTTTCACTTGAGACATGATATAATCATCTGATTGGTACTTCACTGGCATAGTTCTAATTCGTGTTGAGCGACGTGATGCTGGTACTGGTGGTGTTCTGTGTACAGGTTCATTAACATGTGCATCGTTGGTTTCAGGTTCATCTTCAGAAGTATCTATGGACACCTCATTCACCGGATCCTGTGTGTCGTCATTGTTAGACATCTGGCCCTCATCCGCCGACTCTTGTTCGATACTATCTCCACTTTGCTCATTAACGTCATTCTCTAGCTGTTGTGTGTCTTCATTGCCTGACATCACATCATTCTCTGCCTTCTGCTCGATATGATCTCTTATTTCCTCTTCGCCGTCATGCTCTAGATGTTGGTTGTCCTGATTCTCTGACATCACCTCTATCAATAATAATCAATCAATAAAACTTCTATAGCGCATATATCCTCAGCGGACCGAGCTCAGAGGCGCACAAATCCTTAGCGTGATCATGTGTCATAATCAAGGCCAAAGCAGGTTCGTCAACAGGAAGCCGGGCTGCCGAGGGACTGGGGTGGAAAAGCCAGGTCAAATAGGTGGGATTTAGGTAATTTCCGGAATGCTAAGATTGTTTTGGCATTACGTATTGGCACAGGCAGGGCGTTCCATAAGGCTGGACCAGATATAGAGAAAGCTCTTCTCTCCCTTTTTCAGAATTGCAAGAATTGTTGCAACCGGAAGTAACATTTTCAGTGGTAACTACTACTATATCACCATCATTATCGTCTGTATCATCTGTATCTGTCTGCATTTCATACTTTGTGCAGTTTATCAGGAGTTTGTCAGTTTTAGGAGGCTTATTATTTCTCGATCTAGGCGCTGGTATTGGAACTGGCGATGGTGGAATTTCTACTGGCAAAAAACTTATTGGTAACAGATGGTTCCTATGTAATTTTCTGGTGTGACCAGTGCCATCCTCACGCTGTACCATGTAAACTGGAATTTCTGGATTGAATTGGTTGATCACAGTGTATGCTATTTCTTCCCACTTGTTTGCCAATTTGTGTTTACCATCAAATTCTAGGATCTTCACTAAAACTCGACTGCCGACTTGTATAATTGCGGCTCTCGTTCTTACATCGTAGTTTTCTTTTTGTTTTTCTCGGCTTTTATTTGCTGATGTCGTTTCTAGCTCATAAGCATTCTTGAGGCGATCTCTTAGTTTGTTCATGTATGTTTCATAACTGGTCTTTGTGTCTGACTCGATATCAAATAGGAGAGCAATTGGTAGTCTCGCTTGTCGACCAAAAATCAGGTAAAAAGGTGACTGATTTGTAGATGTGTGACGCGTGGCGTTGTAAGCGTGTACCATGGGTCCAACATAGGTCTTCCAGTCCCTTTTCTGTGCAGGACCGAGCGTTCCAAGCATGTTCAGCAGAATTCTATTAAAACGCTCACACATCCCATTTCCAGCTGGGTGGTATGCTGTGGTTCGCGATTTGGTCATTCCTGTGAAATTACAAAGTTCATGAATGATTCTACCATCAAAACAAGCTCCTTGATCACTATGTATCTTCAGCGGTACCCCATATTGTACTTCAGCTGTTATTTTGCTGCCTGGTCCTAAGTAGGGATGGCTTGTGAAAACTGAGTGAAATGATCTGTGATGACTAAAATGTGACTGTATCCACCTTTCGATGTTTCCAATGTCAGATAGTCCATGCAAACCAATTCCAGTGGTTGTACCGTCTCAATGTTCACTAAAGGTGCTCTCTGATTAACTGGACCCTTCCTTCTGATACAACGTTCACAGTACTTGACTTTAAATTCTGTATCTCTTGCCATTCATGGCCAGTAAAATCTGTCTCGTAGCAGTGATAATTTTTGCTCCTTCCCTTGGTGACCTGCTTCATCATGGAGACTCTCCAAAACCATTGTACGTAAGCTTTTTGGAAGAACAACTTGCCACACTTCTTCATTATCTTCTTTTACTACCCGATACATCAACTCACGTCTAATACTGAACTTTTGAAATTATTGTGCCATCTGGTGTGCTTCAGTTCCAGCAATAAAAGTTTGTAGCTTAGGGTGTTCTAAACCATTCTAATTATTTTAGAATTACTGGATCTTATCTTTGCAACCGTCGGACTTGAGGAGCATCTATATCTTTATGGTCTATTGGAGGAAGAACATTTACCGACATACAAAGTATTTCAGCAAAAGGTACATGCTCAGTTAATTTACAAATAGCTTTAACTATTCTCTGTCAACTATCTGATATGCATCTTGTTGTTGTGAACTTCCAGGGAGACGTGCTAAAGAATCTGTGTTGGCGTTTTTCTTTCCCGAACGGTACTTGGTGTCAAAATTAAAGGTTGGCAAAGCTACTATCCACCTATGGCCAGTAACATAAAGTTTCGCCGACGACAGCACATACGTGAGAGGATTGTTGTCGGTGAAGGTTGTAAAGCGATGTTCAGCTCCATACAAGTAATCTGAAAACTTGTCAGTAATAGCCCATTTAAGTGCTAAAAACTCCAATTTATGGATAGGATAATTTTTCTCAGACTTTGAAATTCTTCTACTGGCATATGATATTAATCTTTCCTCCCCATCTTGTATTTGGGAGAGTACTGTTCCCAGGCCATGCAGACTAGCGTCTGTGTGTAGAGCTAAAGGCAGATCATATCTGGCATATCTTAGGATACATGCGATGTTAGTTTATCTTGTAAACTGTCAAATGCTTCTTGATGGGCTATTTCCCATTTCCATTCACTCACTGTACATTTCCTGTTTTTCTTTCCTTTTTTACAGATCACCTGTTAATTCATACAGCGGCTTGGCAATTGTGGAGAAGTTCTTTATGAAGCACCTATAGTGTCCGGCTAGACAGAGAAATCCTTGTACTTCTTTGACATTCTGGGGTACAGGTCATTCAGATACTCTAGTAATTTTGCTGGAATCAGTCTCAACTCCTCTCTCAGATATGATATGACCACAGTATGCCTACTGAAACAGTGCACATTTTCCTGCTATAACTTGTGTTTTCTGACCTTCTCGAATACTTTCTCTAATCTCAGCAGGCCTTCTTTAAAGTTTTTAGCCGGAACATTAATGTCATCGATGAATACAAAACATTCTGCCATGTACAACTCTTCCATAGCGTATTCCATCAAGCGCTGAAAAGTGGCTGGTGAAAAAAGGCATTCTGATAAATTAAAAAAATCCTAGGGGTCCTACTGTGAACACTTTACTATCTTTATGTTCTTCTAAAATTTCGACTTGATAGTATCCATTTCTCATATCTAAACAACTAAACAAATTGCATCCTTTAAAATTGTCCATTTATTCCTCCATTCGTGGTAAAGTGTAGGCATCTTTGATGATCTTCTTGTTAATAAGCCTGTAGTCGACACACATTCTGGGATCTCCATTTTTCTTCTTTACAAGAACGACTGGTGACCGACAAGGGTTAGATGATTCTCTAATAATACCAGTGATCTTTAAGTGCAAAAGGTGGCTCCTTACTTCGCCATACATATTAGGAGGAATACGTCGGTGACGTTGCTTGACTGGGACTTCATCTGACAAATACATGTGATATTGAATAGTGTCCATATGGCCGATATCGTACTCATCCAGAGAGAAAATATCTCTGTATTTTGATAACAGCGCTTTAACTTGATCTTGTTCTTCATGTGTCAGCTCTGTCTTGTCCAAATTAAAGCTGTTTACGAATTCCTCCTTCCCCCATTATCTTGGTGTGTACTTTCTGGTCATCACTGTCAACTGGATTATCTTTCTCCACAGCTTCAACTTTCTGCAGCTCACAAAGTATTGCCCTAGGTTGTATTACGATCGGCTATGATGTCACATTTATCATTTCCACCGTTACATGCTTGGGTTCCCCTTTCGTCAAATTTGTCACAGTTGGCGTGATCTCAACACTTTTCCTATATGAAGAGCTGCTGGTCGGGGAATACATCACCAAGGACTCATCTGTAATCATCTGGTTACAAATGATTGCTGGAATTTGTATTCGTCTATTTCCAGAAGGATAAACTTCTCAGTGATATTACTTTTGACTGTACCCACCCTACCTTGATTTCTTGTTAGTTGTTTCTCTCACAACGTTAAGCTTCTGAAGGCTAGCCACCAGCGGGGTTCTGTAATATTGTGCTGCAAATATCGAGCTCCAAAATGTTGCTTACATTCCTGTTGAAGATGACGTAGTATGTTAGTTCCGAGTAACAAAGTGAAATTTTTGTTGTACGGAGTTGCTGGAACTACAAGTATCGGATATGTACCACTAATGTTCTTGTCTCCACATATCATGCCTATGTCCACCTCAATATAACCTGTGTATGGTAGCTGTTCTCCATCTGCACAGTCAATCTCGAGTACTGATGATAGTGAGCATAACTGGAAGTGTTTTTGATAAAAATCCCCACTCAGGGTTGATACAGTTACATCAGTGTCAATTAGTCCTTTAACCTGGATTCCGTTGATGAGTAGATTTGTTTCGTTGATCTCGCCTACGAGTCCAGTAGGTAAACCTTGAGTTTGGGAGCTCTGGTGGGCGCTAGCTACTGTTTGCTCCACAACAGCAGCTAGTTCCTGTTTAAACGGCAATATTTCTTCACGTGTCCTCGCTTGTGGCATAGAAAACATTCTGGTAGCTGAGGACACTCTGTTTTCTTATGATGTGGGTCATTGCAGTTCCAGCAAGCAAATTGTGCAGAGAACTCTGTTGACTGTTTGACCTCGAGGATTATATCTGTTTTAATTTCTTGACTGTGATGCCGGGCGGAGTTCTGGATTACTGTACTGTGGCACTTTATTTGATGATTTCATTTCTTGCATTCTCTGCCCCATCTCTTTCACTTGTGTGCTTAACTGCAAAGCCATATTTTGAATTTCTTGAAGGGCTGGTGTAGCTTTATTTTCTGTTTTCTTTTTACTGGTCTGTTCTTCTTCAAAATTATCATGCTTGAACTCTTGTTCAATGGACCTGACTATAACGCATAACGGATCAAAGTCCTTCACAACATCAAATTTGTGGTTTGACGCTTCCTTTAATTTTGGCAGCAAATCACTCCAAAATCTCTTTCGTAACATCTTGTCAGTGTCTTTGGCCCCTATTGTACCTGCGTCTGTCACTTGCTCCAACATCGACATCCCCATGTTGGGACATCTTCAGATTTGTGCTGTTTTGTAGAGTAAAATTCAGCCAGTGTCTCCTTGCCGGTTTCTACCACTCTATACACACCATCAAATTTTTACTTGACAGAAACTTTATGTCCCAGTCGCTTCAGAACATGGGCTGCCTCACCTTTTAATGACCTACGTATTACAAGACGAATATCTTCTTCAGCCAGCGATCTATCTTCCTGCAAACATTCCACTTCATATTTCCAGAAGTCATATGTCATATACCTCTTTCTCTAGAGAAAGTACCTGACAATCGTATTGGCTGGTGATGAATGCGAGATGTAGCGATTGTAGCTGCATGCTCGGTTTTTGTTTCAACTGACTTGTTTTCTGTCTTCACCCATTGTGTCATCCACTTCTTTAATTCATCTGGAGTTTTACCCTCTGGTTTGATGTCCATCTCTTCAAACAAGAAGATCATCTTTCTCTGTTTCTGTCATATGCGCTATATTTGCTTACACAGTGTGTCACAGACAAGTCCACAAATAAAACTTGAATATCTAATCTCTAAGGCACAACTAAAATTGAAGTGAACCTAAATAAATACCATAGACTAGTTATTCCTTCATTCTATTTCAATCAGTAAGTATCAGTACCCCTACATATGGCTAAATATAACAAAAATGGGTCTTTTTCAGGATAGTACCCTAACACACTACACAACCTGGCTTTCCGATTTCAAATAGGAAATTCTATCCACATACAAACTAATGGAACCTGAGTGTACCTTTCGGCTAAGTCGATTATAAATAACTGTGACCCATAACTGTAAAGCTCATTAACCTGTGTCTCATTCAATATACACATACAGCTCCACTATGAGTAAACTGCTAATAGCATGCGCTAAATTTATGTGTTAGAACATTCAAATCAACATGTGGTTTCTTTTGTCAGTACTAATATCCTTTTCAGCATAGGCACCTTCTTGCATCGGGATAGTTGATGCACGTTTCACCCGACCTATGCCTCAAATGTTGTCAAATTTGATTTATTGTGATTTCAAAGAGAATAATTTTGTTTCAGACACCACATGTTCAAGTCAAGCAATTGTTTGACTTACAGTTTATGTGCATTAGCACACGTCGGTTAGTACAATACAAGCTGTTATGTTTAAACTTATACAATTTAAAAATTTATACATTTACGATTGTTTACAGCACACCAATCATATTCACCCTACCATGCAACATTTCATAAATAAAACATTTCATATAAACCCTAAATAAATAAATACTGTGAACATTTACTTTTCTTTAGCAACGTTAAATTGATGAAGTACAGCAAGTTACCAAACTATCAGAGAAAATACAAAGTCTGTGAAACTACAAGTGCGAATATTGTCAGTATAAAATCAGATCCAAAAGTAAATGACACATCTTCAGTTTGTCCCTGCACTTAAAATCTAGCCAGTCTGTATAAACAAAATTATACCAGCAGAAATTTAATGCTGGTTGCCGGATGGTGGTTACCCGACTCACCTATGTTGACCAGTAGTGTTGGAGCATGCTCCCAAAAATCAATCACAACGTTCTGACAGTTTAAGTGTTCGATTATGGATATGTACACAGTGACATAATAGTTGATTTCATGTGGAAGCACTATCACAGCAGCAACAAACACTGCGCCAAATAGGGTCATCTGTAACACAGTCGATTGCCGTTTGTGACTACGAGTACCGTCATCGGGGAAAGAGCTTGTGGCTCACAGTCGGATAAGACACGGAAGACCGATTATGCACCAAAGTAATATATTTTCATATCGCCGGCATTCACTACAGGGCTCTTCACAATAATATATTATTGCTATTTAACAAAATAGGGACCGGTTTCCTTATTATTTTTGAGATATTGTAAAGGATATATTATCAGAGATGGAATACTTTGCCAGCGTGACATATCGGAAGGGAAAATCTTAATATTAATTATACTAACTATTATCAAAATAACATACTAGAATATAAATTGTAGTTATGTCTTTTAAAAAAGTTTATTGTCGCAATCGATTGTTACATACAATTATTATTATTATAATATATCTGATTAGAAACATTATTTAGGAAACTAGATTTTGGAATATCTGCTTTTGTTGTTTCGTTTTATATTTTTATAACATGGAAGCATATGTTCACATGTCCTACTTAAATACCAAGACAAATTCCTTCTGTCATTATATATTATATGTCTGAGCTACTATACGTGAGTTGCTTTGCTACAATCCTGGAAAATAGAACCATCTGATTATATTTCCATTGCTACTACGTATATATTACTGAGATTCCGGACACAGTCGGGCAGATGTGTGTTCTGTGGCTACCAGTTTAGTTACTCGGTGTTTAAATGAAATGAAATGAAATGAACAGGGTCTTAGGCCACCTTTGTGCACATGTAAGCTAAACTGGGCCGGAAAACCTCATCAGGACGTGTTTTAATACTGGGTGATGTTATACGTGTGTGCATTATTTTCAAGGCATTGTCATTGTTGGACAGGTGACATTTTCAATAGAGTATAATTATCTATTCGTACGGCAAAGTTATCAGATTATAGTGACAGTCAATAGCATGTTCAATTGCATGTACATGTACCCCGAGTACGAAATAAATATATTATATTAATGGGAGTCCGTAATTACGTAAACTAGGCTGGACATAATAGAGTTCAATTATAAAGAATCACGTACTGTTAATCACTGCCTATTTTAGTGTGATGTCCTTATTGTTAATCTCCGCAAATACGAGTTGGCCTAATGCTGGACCATCACCTGGGATCAGTCGGGGGGAGTAGCCCCCCCCCCCCCATTTCACTGTACATTGAAAACTGGACACTGTCTGCGGCATAGACTCACCAGTAATGAAAATAATTTATCTGGACTGGGTAGAAGCACTGAAAATATGTGAAAAATGTGTGAAATATGTGTGCGATTCTACACCGTTGGAAGTTATTGAATGTTGCTGTCATATTTTTTTCAGGCAACAAAACTATTACTCCATAATATCAAATTCATCTTATAGGACACTTGAATAATTATTTAATTAATTATTTAATTAATTGAAAAAATGATGAACTATGTAAAGAAAATGAAAATATATTGAATTTATTCAATCGAAAAGGCCATAGAAAATACAGTGAATCAATTCAAAGAGTTGAAAATATAATGAATTAAAAAAAATGTAAATATAGTGAATATAAAAATTGAAATATATTTTCAATCGAAAAGGGCACATGCCTACAGTGAAAGAAAACATGGTATAT
Source organism: Flabesymbios commensalis (assembly GCA_964017125.1). Classification (NCBI taxonomy): domain Eukaryota; kingdom Metazoa; phylum Annelida; class Polychaeta; order Terebellida; family Flabelligeridae; genus Flabesymbios; species Flabesymbios commensalis. The sequence continues at coordinate 6,409,293 of OZ024912.1, forward strand.
TTCCAGTGGAACATCAAGGTGAATTAAATCAATAGAAAATGACGTTGGACATATGGTGAATTAATTTTAAAAAGAGAAAATATGGTAAATTAATTGAATAGAAAATGATTGGATTCATTAAAATCAGGGCTCTTGGAGTTTCACGTTGATATGTGACATTGTGACATGGTATATTTCCAGTGGAACATCAAGGTGAATTAAATCAATAGAAAATTACGTTGGACATATGGTGAATTAATTTTAAAAAGAGAAAATATGGTAAATTAATTGAATGGAAAATGATTGGATTCATTAAAATCAGGGCTCTTGGAGTTTCACGTTGATATGTGACATTCGAGTTAAATGATTAATAATTTTTTATTTTTTTATTTAAAATATTATGAAAGTTCAATAGTATTTATTATTTAATATGGTGAATTATTTTACTAGACAATGACGTAGAAAATATGGTGGAAAAAATGAATAGAAAATGCACGATATATTACAATCGCGAGGCTTGTACATTAAAATTGGACAAAATACATTTGTATTTTACTACATTTTTTTAATTCCCATTAACTGCGATTTGTCAATTATGCTAGCGATGTACAGCTACCAGTGAATGGAAATATGGTGTATTTTCAATAGAATATCATGTTGAATTACTTCAATAGAAAACGCATGGAAAATATGGTTAATTAATTCATCAGATAATGACACGATCCATTAAAACCAAGGCACTTGGGGATTCACCTTGGCATATTATTACACTTTTAAATCAATTAGACAATTTTAATTTGCATAGGGATGAGAATTGTAGTTGTTATTCACACCCCACGGTAACTGCAAAATTGAATTTTGAATAGAATTATATGGTGAATTTATTCAAAATGTGAAAATGTGGCGAATTTATTTAGAAATAGGAAATATGGTGAATTAATTCAATTATGTAAAACGCAGTGACGTCACTCGGTGAAAACAAGGTATGTAACACCCCTCCCCCATACTTCATTCTGTGAAACGCATTGACGTCACTCGGTGAAAACAAGGTTATATACCACCCCCTCCCCCATACTTTGTTATATTAGCCAGCTCGGTGAAAACAAAGCAGGTCAAGGTTATTGAGTTTCACAGAATAGAAAATGACTTGATCTATTAAATTTAATATAGAGCCGTTTGGAGTTTACATTTGATAAATTACACATTTTTTTATTAAATTGGATAATTTTAGTTTGCTTCCGTGACAATTGCATTGTCAACTCACACCTTACAATGAATGAAAATATGGTGTATTTATGAGGGAATATTATGTAGTGTAGTCATTATGGCGGAATAATCTGGACAAATTGCTAACAAAGGTTTGTTTTTATGGTAGATATAGGTCCTAACTAACATTCCCGAAACAGTCCTGTTCAATTTCGTAAAAATTGATGAAAACTATTTTCCAGTATTGCGATCGCAAGCGATAATTTACTTTGTTTTTTCTTTTCTATTTTGTGAATGTTATGTATCATTACTTATGTTTTTGGACAACAGGAATCGACTTCAGTTATCAGTGTCACTTTAAATAACATAATGATTGATTTCAAGTCGATTTAACGACTTTAAGAAAAAATGCAATGATATTTTCAGTGATTTTAATTTTAAAAAGTATTTGAATGTTATCTATTATTGTACTATTACTCTTGGGCTACATAATATATGCTCTCGTTTTAATGGGTAGCTTAGGTATTAATGATAATGTTAGGTAATATGGTGAATTATTTCCAAAAATAGAAGGGCGTGGGCCCTAGGGCAGTGGTTAGCACCGCTGCCTTTCACGCCAGGGTTCGGGGTTCGGTTCCCGGACTCGGCGGTTTGAAAGAAACAAAAATGTTTCTTCCCCATCCACGTGTAAAAGTCAGCCTCCGTGACCGAGAGGTAGCGTACTCGGTCTCAGACCGCCAGGGCTCGAATTTCGAATCCTGTGTCCGGAGGACAGTGTCATCTCAATCATCTCACAATCCTCAGGAGGTTTTCCTGGCCCAGTTTAGCCTATATGTGCACAAAAGAGGCCTAAAGCCCGATTCATTTCATATCCAAAAATAGAAACTCTGTTAAATTAATGAAAAAAAGGAAAATATGATGAATTATTTAAAATTGAAAATGTTGTGAATTAATTCACCGAAAATGTCATATAAAGTACATTGAATTAATTCAAAGAATTGAAAAAATATTATGAAATAAAAAAAAATGTAAATATGGTGAATTAATTCGATCGAAAGCGCATTAAAAATACAGTGAGTAAATTCAAAGAATTAAATGTTATGAGTAAAGAAAAAAAGAAAATATAGGGCCTAGTGAATTAATTCAATCGAAAAGGCCATATAAATGGGTAGAATATCATACTTGCTCCAAATAGACAACGAATTATTTCGAAAAATTGTAAATATGGTGAATTAATTCAATAGAAAAGGCCATAGAAAATACAATGAATGAATTCAAAGAATTGAACAAATTATGAATTGAAGCAATTTTAAAAAATATGGTGAATTAATTGAATAGAAAATGACGTGATCCACTAAAATAGTGACATTTGGAGTTTCAATTTGAAATGTTACACTCGAGTATTCTATTAAATTAATCGGATACTTTCATTCCCTGTGAAGTGGGAATTGCGGCAGCAATTCATGCCTCAAAGTGATTGAAAATATATTGTATTTTCAATAGAATATCATAGTGAATTAACTAAATACAAAATAACATAATATGGTGAATTTGAAAATATGGTGCGTTTTTAATAGAATATCATGGCGAATTAATTAAAGGCCCATTCCCAGGCAAATGGGATGTTGTTGTTCTAGCTCTGTTAGGCCCTATATCTTTTTGAGTGTTTGAATGACTGAAGACAACATTCCGATAGATTACAACTTTTAGAAACATCCGTTGGCAACGTAGTCAGGTATAAAAAACGGATTATGACAAAATGTCGGTTATCACATCTTTTAGATCCACCCATGTTATAATGCACTTGTTACATTTGACAGGAAAATAACATCGAGTCACCAATTTGATTATTTCCCTCTAGTGTTAGTTTTTTTTATAATTTACTAGCCGTTATCTATGACAAAAAGTTCTTAACTCGTATTTAGACAAGTAGGCTATGTTAGGTCTCAGATATATCACATCGTCAAAGACGTTGCGATTTGAATTACAACGTCATCGAAAAATCACCACTTAATGGCGCTTTCCAGAAGGACCTCACATTTACAAACCGAAAGGCTCAACACATCTAGATTCGGCCAATTGACATGTTTCATATCTTTGCAGGACATCGTGAACATCGCCAAAACGCACAGGCAATATTTAAGGGATGTTCGTCACTGGTGTAGTGACAAAAAGGAAGGGATTTTTCTCAGTGTCGGCCTTTTCAAAGAAAAAAACAAATCAACATCGGACTTTTCATCTAGACCCTCAGCAGGCAGGTTTATGGTCAAACCCAATATAATTAATGAATGGTTGTCCGAAATTATATGAACATTCCGAAATACACTTACCGGGTAGGCTACATATCTCTTTCAAATGAAGGGTGGAGAAAGATAATATAGATTTACGATGATATAAGCCTAAATAACACAATTTTACAATTTGAAACTTTTAAAGTTTAAGGCATTTGGGAATGGGGCTTTAGATATATTATAACATGACAAACATAGAGACTTTGAACATGTGATAAAGTAATTCAACACGATCCATATAATAAATTAATTCAATAACATCCATCAAAATCGGGCGTTTTCGGTTTGATATAATAATTACACACGAATATTTGATTGAATTGTATATTTTTGTTCACTTTGAGGTGGGAATTGTAGAAGTGAATGAAAAATAGTAGTGGTAGAGAATGAAAATAAGGTGATATCCCTGGGTTGGTGAAGGGTTGAATTAAAGAACACACAATTCAACTGAAAGCTATACTTACGCCACATCTGCAAAGTCGGCATTTTGAGACTAGAATAAAAAGCGTCTTTAAAAGTGTACCTAGGAATTGGTGTTGCGTTCGTGGCGATTTTATTCAGCTTATTCGTCGCCTAATACGTGGCGCAAGATGACGCATTATTATATAGCTGGTTAATCTATGAGGAAATATATAGCAGATGTGATAGTCACAGGCCTACGTACCATCCGTCACCGTTATCTCAGGTTTGTCTGCTAAATATACCTGAATGTAGCCCGGAAGTAACTAAGATGAAGGTTTGAGCCATAGATTGCGCCGATATAAAAACGTGTATAATTCCTGTTGACGCGCATATTTGAGACTTGGTCGCCATTATCCAGGACGATAATAGGTTTGTCAGAATCAGCAACATTTCAGTGAAGTGAATCTAGATTGCCATCATTTATTAGGATCGAATTACCTAGAGAAGTATATTTCACGGTAAATTCGATCCCTGGAGGTCTGAGTACTAAAAAATGAATGATTGAATGAATGAATGAATGTGGTTTTGGTTTACCTTTCTGCACATATAGGCTAAACTGATCCCGGAAAACATCCTGAGGATGTTGAGATGAATGAGATCACAGACACATGATTTGAAAATCCGGACACAGCGGCCTGAGGCCGTACACGCTACCTCTCGGCCACGCAGGCTCCCCACATTATTGAATCGTTACGAGTGAGCGGAGAGGAGACTTTTGTTTCTTTGAAACCTGAATGCCAGAGCGGGGTTCGAACCTGCGATCACCGATTTTCCAGGCAGGCAGCTTTAACCACCGCACCAGAGCCCTCGCCGTTGGAGATCTGAGACCGAGCACTTTATCTCAATATTAACCCCTATCCCACTGTATTGATTGTTTCTGTTTTTCTTCATTTTAAGCTGGAATTGCTAACGCAATATCCAGTTTTAAATCAAGCAGAAGTAGGTACATATTTATATATACAATTAAATAAATCGAAAAATTAATTTATGTGATTAACCCCTTCAGCGCGGAAACCATCTTCGTACGTCAGAATCTGAGCTCTGAAGACGTCAAATTTCTGACGATTTTTTCCTGACGATCTTGTTTATTATTTTGTTCGTACTTAAAGAATTAAATATTTATAATGGTCGTGGACCCATAACATAGGTATTCAAATAAAGCAGAAAGAGCTAACTAAGACATTTATGATGATCCTAATTTGCTTACACACAAATATTTTAGCGGTGTAAGGGTAACTATGTACCTGCATTTTTATTTGATTTGGAAACGTGTATATATACGCGTTGAAACTACAAGGGTAAATATTCCTGTGGCAAAGAAGAAACAAAAGAGCGCGGGACAAACCTGCATTATCCGGTGTGACAGGCATTCGGCATAACCCCCCCCCCCCCTGCCCTTCTTGTTAACAGAACAAATGGTATATGGAACTTTTTTAGAGTAGACCGTGTTACCACCTTGTTAACGGCTCCTGAAATATCTGATGTTGGTTCACAAAGGGTTAGTTTGACAAAATTTACCAAAATGAGGCATGTAAAAGCATTACATCGTGTAAATTCACGACGAAAAAAATAACAACACTTTAAGACATTATGTTTATTTTGGCTGGGAAAGGATGCCTAAAATAATTAATTTTACTTGATTTTTGTTATGTAAGCCCTAATGTAATCACTAGTCAGGGTATATGTCTTTTATGGGTGCAAAATGAATGTGGTTTCTGTGCGTATATCAATTGACATAGCAGAAAATAAACAAACTTCGTCCAAAAATTCGTTCTTGTTACCCCCCCCCCCCCCCCCACCCCACCCTTGCTATAATCTCGAGATTTCAAGCTTTCCAAAGGTATAGGAAAACTGAAGATATTTTTACACGGAATGTTGCTACAGGTAGAAGCCTTTCGATGGGCCTGCTGTATCATTAAAGCTATGTCGTCATGCTTAACAGAACCATACCACTTATATTTCGGCGGACCCCACTTTGATGGACCCCAGGATCAGACAAACACAATGACAAATATCCGGCCCGGTCGGAATTCGAACCCAGTGCATCTGAGCTTCGAGCCAAAACCGGACTAAATAAGCCACAGTTCAATACAATTGCACAAGTCAATGTTGCACATTCGAATAAACAAATTAGGCATATGCATTCCAATTTACAGTAAATCCACAAGCGGAAGACAAATATACACATTATTAAGTGAAAAATGGTATCTGAAGTGATAAAGTTATATAGATTTAAGGATGACGTATATATAACAAGGTACGGCTTCTAACACAATACTAATCACAATGGTAAATATAACTAAATCATCTCTAACACATTATGTTAGACATAAGTAGTTAAAATAGAAATACACTTAGTTTTAAGTACAGAAATGTCAAATCGTCATCTTGTAATATTCGTGATATGGTATTGTTACATTCAATATTTGGAATAGTACATACAAGATTGTAAACGTAATTTAAATATTTATTAATAAAAAAAGCATCAACATAATTAACTTACACGCAGACGAATATATATAAAACGTAGATATTACACAAACATCACGTGGTCATTTTACCCTTTTTTAAATAATACTACAATTATACGTAATATTAGTTGAAAATTATAGTATTTTCATTTCAAGGTTTTGCCTTTTCATTTTATTTAACACTAATCAAATTTGTATACAGTGTTAATCCCGAGTACCAATAGTAAAGGTTCACCTTGCAATTGAAATTGTAGATCTGACACTTAAGATTAACATTTTCTTAATGTGATAAGTGAATCTATTTGTATACTATTGACACCTTATTATTTTCTTTCCAAAGAATTTATGATTATCTGATTTTATAGTAAAAAAGTTAACTTAAAATCTTAAATCGACATTATATGCACCAAAAACATTGTGGTCAATTTTGGGTCAATGTCCCGTTTTTTCTGGGTCACTATTGAAAATTAGCTTGTACACATTGTAATCTTCCATATTGCATATTGTCTCTTTAGTTGTCTGGTGCCTAGTGTGAAAAATGTTCTCTCTCCCACACCCCCCTAGCTAGGCCTGGTTGTAGAGGGGGTAAAGATATACGGTCAAAGTTGACTGTATCCCTCCCCCCACTACCTAGACCTCGCTGCAGGGGGGGGGGGGGTAAAGATCAGAGATATACGGTTGTGGTTGACTGTAACACTAACTGTCTCCCACTACTTATAATGAAAGTCACATTCAATCTTTCACTTTTGCGTTGTATGTTTTTCGCTAATTTCTCAGACAGTTATCATCTGAGTGTCATGGAACTCGGCAAGCATTATTTTCTAGTCTTCCTCCCCTGATAATTTCAAGAAAAAGTAATATGCAGTTTAAAAGTTATACCATTTGACATGTAGTAAATTGGTAATTATGACACTCTTCTAAAACCCGATGATTTCATTCCAGATTGATTTTTAAAATTCCACCACATGTTAAACTTTTGCAATACTCACTCAAATTTCATGAAAGAGTCTTTGCAAAATTTTATCGACATTGATTTAGGATTGACTGAGTAATAAGAGAAAAATAACCAACGCTAGTGGAGGCTGATGGCAACTGTAGTGGGGGTAAAGCCCATAGATATACGGTCATAGTTGATTGTACACCCCCCCCCCCCCTTACCTAGGCTTGGCTGTAGTGAGGGTAAATCCATAGATATACGGTCATAGCTGACTGTACTTCCCCCCCCCCCTACCTAGGCCTGGTGGCATTGGGGGTAAAACCCAGACATATACGGTCATAGTTGACTCTACCCCCTCCTACCTAGGCCTGGTTGTACTGGGTTTAAAGCCAAGAGATATACGGTCATAGTTGTCTGTACCCACCCCCCGCTAGACCTTGCTGTAGTGGGGGTAAAGCCCAGAGATATACGGTCATGGTTGACTGTATCCCCCCCCCTACCTATACCTAGGCCTGGTTGTAGTGGGTGTAAAGCCCAGAGGTATACGGTCATAGTTGGCTGTACCTCCCCTACCTAGGCCTGGTTGTAGTGGGTGTAAAGCCCAGAGATATACGGTCATAATTGACTGTACTGGGAGGTGAGGATGGAGTGACGGGGGAGGCGGTATTGGAGTAATACCCTATAGAGCTGGTGTCCTCCACATCAGGGAGGGAGTCCTGGCCTGTCAGCATGGCGGGGGGTCTAGGATGGGTTGCTCCAGGGGAGGGGGTGCGGCTTGTAGCACTCTCTGTCAGGCTAGGCTTCTTGTTCTTGTATTTGAAATTGTACTGTTCTGAGTCCGGAGTTGGTTTTGTGGTCGATGGTTTGGCTTTCACAGGGGATGTGGTTCTAAAAAGAGGAAATGTAAAACAATTATGTGAACTACAACACCTATCTTTAAATTTTAAAATAATCATTCTCAATTCAAGTGTCACAACGAAGACTAAACTGTCTAAAAATAGATTATTTCAGTGTCATTTAAAGGCACACACTTCGAAGTCACATTAACATGCAGGTTTTCAAAACATTCCTTTGATCTGAATCATGACACATAAGGCCGCGTATTTATGGCCTGAGTGCATCGCAGTGAAGGCCCTCATACCATATTTTAATGAATTTATGCTGGGTAATTTTTGAAAGGTTGTCATTTGTATCCAATAATAAACAACCCTTATGCTAATTGGATAGTCACGATAATATGGAATACTCAATTCCTAAGCCAGGCTGTCAAAGCACAAATTTGACAGACACAATTGCGAGTGTCAGGTGGGATCTCTTCATAAGTCAACATGCTGTTACCGTAACTCCACACGTGTGATATTTCTCCGTCATCAGAGCATGATAAATGCAGACGACACAATACATAAACCCCTGGTTGCATCACTGGCAGTTCAAAATATGGGAGTATTACGCCAACAAGAGCAAGGTGTTTTCTGTTAGATGTGTTGAGCACATGGTACTAAAAAAATGTATATTTGTTACAAATAAGTTATTTAGAACATAATTTGGTGAAATGTGAATTATGATAAAACGATAGTGATAAGAAAATGATATGAAAATCGGGTACTATTTTCAATTGCGGACTGGTCCACAGCCGCCATTCCGTGAGTTGCATATCTGGGTTTACGCACAGGGTTATCTACTGAATATCTTCTTGATTAGGTTTACTATTGCACCTCATAAAGTTCCGAACATTCGTTCGCTAGGCCCTAGAGTGCATATAAATATAATTGATGATATATTGACCTGTTGACAATACACAATATACATAGTCATAATATTTCTGGGTGTGGAAATAGTGCACAGATAGACGGCATGTGGCCACAGGCTTGTGATGTGTGTACATAAACGCGTGTGTGCTGATCAGGTGATGGTCTCTATCAGCATGCTCGACAGACGGCTGAGCGCTCTGGGTGGGAAACTAGCACTAGCAGCAGACAGTAGATCCACCGTTCAAATGACCTCACCTTAGCCTTGTTCAGACCAGGGCCCATGCAGACATTCTGCTAGCAGCATTCTGATTCTTAGTCAACGCACCTCACAACACTATCACTACTCATTGCACTCAGACCAAGTTAAACATCATACTCTAGACTAGGGGCCTAATCGGCTGGAAAAATTCTACCATGTCATGCCTCGGTTTGTTGATATGTGTGTTAATAATATGGAACTGTCAGAAATAGCAACGCCTACTGAGATCACATGACATATTGCTGATGACGTCACTCATTGCTGTATTTTGTTTGACCAAACGCGGTTACCCACAGATATTGTGGGCATTGTAGTTGTTGAATGACAATACGGCATTTCAAAGTCGTTTTGGCGGTGATATTTGTCACAATAAATATCGAGAATATAATAATCAGGCCTTCTAACCAATTTCATAGCCTGATTACTTCGAAGTGTGTACCTTTAAGCGTCAAATTTTAGAATTCATTTTAATTTTACTATTTTAAAAATCTTTTAACTTTGTCAGGTTTTTTATTATAAGAAAATGTGAGAAACACAAACAATATTGACTATGCCTAAATAAAAGTCACACACTCTACCCAGCATTATGCCCTGAGATGTCAATGTTTTTGGCCAATACATGACGCAGATATATCACACTGCTGGCATGTTCCTCAGGTAGCCACAGCAGAATACAGGTGTGTTTATCGTTACTAGTACTATTACTAATCTGGTATGCAAAGTGTTTCCATATTTCTGCTTATGGGTTCATGTTGAAAAATTGCCATGCCTTTTTCGTCATAGAGCAGCATTATTGTGTTGTTGTAGGATGTTTGAAATACTTACTTTGCATTTCGTTTCATGAGAGCCAGTTTGGTTATCCCTGCTCCTAATCCTACTAGGGCAGTCAGTCCCCCCAGACAGATGGCGGCTATGGCAGTCCTCCCTTCATGTGTGTCCAGCCACCAGTTAGTACTGTCATCGTCTCCATGAGTGAACACCTTGAATGCCTCCAGGCCAGCCAGGGAGGACAAACCATCTACAGGTGTACCACCACCATCTGTGGTCAACTCATCAACCACATAATGAGACGAGATGAAAACCTTCTGCTCCTCAAGATTCTCCTCTTTGTCTGTGACGTCATTATCCAGGACTACCACACCAAACCTCACTGTCTCCCTGTTACATACAATAATCAACCATAAACATTTATCGTATTGTCTCATTGTCACATAGTACGATAATAAACTTCAAAACCTGACATACAATAATCAACACCAAACCTCACAGTCTCCCTGTTACATTAAATAATCAACATCAAACCTCACTGCCTCCCTGCTACATTAAATAATCAACATCAAACCTCACTGTCTCCCTGTTACATTAAATAATCAACATCAAACCTCACTGTCTCCCTGTTACATTAAATAATCAACATCAAACCTCACTGTCTCCCTGTTACATTAAATAATCAACATCAAACCTCACTGTCTCCCTGTTACATACAATAATCAACATCAAACCTCACTGTCTCCCTGTTACATTAAATAATCAACATCAAACCTCACTGTCTCCCTGTTACATTAAATAATCAACATCAAACCTCACTGTCTCCCTGTTACATACAATAATCAACATCAAACCTCACTGTCTCCCTGCTACATTAAATAATCAACATCAAACCTCACTGTCTCCCTGTTACATACAATAATCAACATCAAACCTCACTGTCTCCCTGTTACATACAATAATCAACCTCAACCTGGTCTCCTGTAATACAATATTTTGTTAAACCAAGTAAAGGTGTGTGCAATTTCATTCTTTTCTAAACTACAGTTGGGAAAAATTGAATAGTATATTATCTTTCCTGTGAAATAATTGACACCAAGCACTATTTTTACATTACTTTATCCTCCCCGCCATATTGGATAATGTAAGATTTTAGTATCGACAAGCAAACTTGAGTATTCTAATGGACTAGACATTGATGAAGTTTAAATCACATGTGCTATTTGTGCTATATGTCGTGTTATATATTCAACTGAGTGGTATACATACTCTTTCATATCCGAGGGGCGTTTCTAAAAAATAATGAGGGCAAACAGCCAGGGATCTATGATGACGGGTTTTTAGATTGCCTCAAGATAATTCTGAGCAGCTTGGAGGGTTATATTTCTCATCTTCTAGGGTTAGTTTTAATTGCGTCCGCGAGGGCAGGTCATGACCCGTTGCCCCCCCCCCCCCGCTTAGTACATCCTGTTATACTTAGTAACGAGTGAAAATGACCTCACCCTGTCAGTGTGCTGTAGTCTCCTGTAACAAGTCCACTATTTGTAGCAGCTTCTCCGTTAATGCTGGTTAGTTTCACCACCGCGTCGGGGAGACTGGAACTCAACACCTTTTGTAAATTCACTAGGAATGCCGTGACGTCGCCTTGGCTGAGTGTGGTGGGGTCTTTAGTTACATCTACATACAGCAGACTCTCGTCCTGATTGTATGTGTCCACACGGATCACTGCCACACTGGAAAATAACATTGTCAACAAGGATCACTGCCACACTAGAACATAACATTAACACGGATAACCGCCACACTGGAAAAAAACATTTAAACGGATCACCGCCACACTGGGAAATACAATTATTACCCCTTTATCTGCTGGTGACGCATAATGGTAAGCCAGACATATTTCCATCAACTAGCTCTCGTTTTATATTAGAATAAATTTTATTCTGAAAATTTCGAATTCAAAGAATACAAGACGACATCCATCAATAGTATTTGTAGCATTAGCTCAGCTCATTTCTGGCTACACCGTAGCCTAAAATGAGCAGTGTTAAAAGCTGTGTTATACGCTATACTGTGCTATACTTAATAGCACAAGGAGGTAAAGCTATAATAATTACATGTATATGCATTGCTAAATCAGTATTCTGATTTGCTCTAGTTCCTGAATAAAATAATAAGGAAACATAATAATTTAAGTCTGCATCCATCATCGCAAATTGATATGGTACTTCTCGATTTCCAGTTGATGATGCTAAAACAGATTCTTCAAAAATGTAGTTCTTTTTCAGGTGCAGAATTCAGTTTTCAGAGATGGGAAATGATGATTCAAGATTCGACACCAAAGTAACGTGATTATATATGTATGTGCGCTAGAAAATTAATTCGGTTCTTTTACGAATAGTAATTGTGTTTTTGCTAAAACATTAACAAATAGCAAGCAACTACATAGCTCTTTGTCTCACTGACTCACTCACTGACAAGAGCATCAATCTGCGTACAAGGCACTACACAGCACCGAGACAGCACTGCTTAGGGTGCATAACGACATATCTCATGCACTTGATGACAACAAAGCAGTGTTGTTTGTAATGTTAGACCTGTCAGCTGCCTTCGATACCATTGACCAGAACCAACTGCTAGATGTCATGGAGGCCGACTTTGGCATCACAGAGAAGGCGCTGACATGGTTTAAAACCTACCTCAAAGGTCGAACACAGCAAGTAAAAATTAACTCTGCAAAATCAAACCGTGTTCCTCTTCAGTGCGGAGTACCACAGGGGTCGGTGCTGGGACCAGTGATGTTTGTGTTGCTGACCACACCACTTCAGAAAATATTAAAAAAGCATGGCTTATGCTACCATAAATATGCTGACGATATTCAATTGTATGTCAGCTTCGACCTAGCCATCCCTGGAGACAGAGAGAGAGCTATCGCCCGCCTGGAGGCATGTGTCAAGGATATCAGGGAGTGGATGGCTCAGTGGTGGCTGAAGTTGAATGATAACAAAACCGAAATGCTCATCTTCATGTCAAAACATCACTTGAGACAGTACGGTGTATGTCCCATTACTATCGGTGACAGTGTCATCCCAGCCTTAGAAGATGTGCGTAACTTAGGTGTGAAGATGGATCAGCATCTGTCCATGTCACAGCAGGTGACAACAGTATGTGCGGCTTGTAATTACCACCTTTACGGACTGTCGTCCATTCGTCGGTACCTGACTACAAACGCTATCAGGAACGCAGTCCAGGCTTTAATAACATCACGCCTGGACTACTGTAACTCACTACTGGCTGCCCTCCCTCCCACGCAGATTGCTCAGCTCCAGCGTGTGCAGAACAAAGCTGCTCGTTTGGTGACACGGACGTTTCTACGTGACCACATAACACCAGTGCTACGTGACCTGCACTGGCTACCAGTTGAAGGCCGCATAAAATATAAAACATTAGTAACAGTTTTTAAATGCATTCATGATATGGCTCCTTTATACCTCAAAGAACTACTGCATATCCATTCTCGTGATAGCAGATTGCGCCAGTCTGGTAGACTTATTTTACGCCAGCCTATAGCTCGGAAGTGTGTTAGAGAACAGTCTTTTAAAGTTGTGGCACCCAAACTCTGGAATACATTACCAGAGGAGCTGCGGGCAGCTCAGTCACTGAATGTTTTTAAGCGTCAGTTAAAGACACATTTATTTTAATTAATTAGAATAATATTGGCTCAACAAATCTAAGAGGACTTGGACGTCTCAATCATCCTCCGCGAGGTCCAGTTGATGACAGATACAGTTCTAATATGTCTCTGGGTAGAGACAGTTGGCGTTCGTCTACACAGGCATTGCCTGTCTACGAGGACGGCGATGGTTTCCAATACCAAAGACAGACGATGCGCAATATACGGCAAAAAGAGAACAAGAGGCGTCGAGTTATTACAGGGACAGCTAGAGGTCAGGAGCGTCGAGCTCAGGGTGCGCCTGAACCAAGCAGACACCTGTTTATATATCGAGTAAGTACAACCACTCTTACTAGTGACCTTAGTCAGGACGTTTCCGAAATGGGTTTTACCGTACGTGACTTGCAATGTTTGTCACATGATAATGCCATGTTTAAATCATTTAAATTAACTGTACCTAAATCGGAATTTGCCGATCTATTTGATGGCAATATATGGCCACAGGGAATTAGAGTGAGAAAATTTATCCCGCCGAGGAGCGGATCCAACGAACAATCTATTTAAGTTCATTAAATCAAGTTTTTATTTATATTTTTACTTATTATTCAGTATGACCACTTTCAGTGTATGTTCATATAACTCACACGGACTCGGAACAGGCAGATTGGCCTATATTGATAGTCTAATTTCAGCTCATGACTTCGTATTTATACAAGAGACTTGGTTGTGTGAGGATCGTCTAGATATTTTCAGCAATAACATAAATAATGTTCTAAGTCATGGAGTGTCTGGAATGGACTCTAATCAACCTTTACTAGGTAGGCCATACGGTGGCTGTTCTATAATCTGGAAAAGAGATATTGCGGGGACTATTACTCCCATTGAAACTATTTCAAAACGAATATGTTGTATGATGTATTGTTTTAATAATGTAAATATTTTACTCATCAATGTATACATGCCATGTGACAGCAATATTAAAGTAGACAATTTAGAATATCAAGATGTTTTATGTGAATTAAGTAGAATATGTGAACAATTTACGTCCTCTATAATACTATTAGGTGGAGACTTTAATACCGATATTGCACGATCTAAGTCATTTAACACTAACAATTTTGAGGAATTTCTAGAAAAGGAAAACTTAGTCAATTGTATGAATCATGTTTTGTCCGACATTGACTTTACTTATGAAAGTAAGGTTAATGGTGAGCGATCTATTCTTGATCACTTTATTGTGCCCGAAAATGTTTTCCCTTTAATTACTAAGCATTCTGTTTTACATGATGTAGATAATTTTTCAGATCATACTCCGATAGCACTGTCTGTCGATATTCCAATTGATTATACACATGTAAAAACACACATGTATAAACCTTGTATTTCATGGGATAAAGCTACTGATCATGATATATTACGGTATCAGACAGTCCTAAATATTTTATTAGCTGATATTAAATTACCATATGAAGCTATACACTGCACAGATTATTTTTGTACTCATCACAATGAGTCTATCCAAGTGTATTATGACAATATTATAACTGCATGTATTAATGCCGCAGCAGACACTATCCCCGTAAAAGGTAATTCTTCTCCCAGACGCTCTATTGCTGAATGGGAGGAACAGGTATCCTCCTCCAAAGACAAAGCACTTTTCTGGCATAAGCTATGGAAGCAGAATGGCTGTCCACACCAGGGCATACTTGCAGATATACGACAAAAAACACGTTCCCAGTATCACTATGCTGTACGACAAGCAAAAGTAAATAGTGATATATTGAAATCAAATTCAATAGCTAAAACTTTTGCAGAAAATGACCCGAGTAAATTTTGGCAGGATATACATAAATTTATTGGTAAAAAAAGTATTTCGCCAAACAATATCGATGGTGAAACTGATAGTAATAAAATAGCTAATAATTTTGCTTGTAAATATGAAGAATTATATAACACAGTATCGTTTAATCAAATTGAAATGAATGAATTAATGGAAAATGTTACCTCAGATATTAAACATAGATGTATTGAGGGAGGTTGCAATAGCCAGCACCACATATCAGTTACTAATATTAAGTCGGCTATGAAACATATAAAAAGTAATAAAAAAGATGGGTTTGACGACGTAAGCACCAGTCATCTTATACATGCCTCATCTGTTTTAAATATACATATGTCACTTCTTTTTACAGCAATGTTACATCATGGTTTTTCACCCAGTCAATTTCGATTTTCAAAGTTGATCCCCATTGTTAAAAACAAGCGTAAATCGTTACACGATAGTAATAATTACCGTGCTATAGCTCTCAGTCTTATAATGGGGAAGGTGTTTGATTGGGTTTTATTAGATCTGTACAGTAGTAGATTTAAAACCTCTGACCTGCAGTTCGGCTTTAAGTCAGGATCATCCACAGTTACATGTACATATGTTTTAGATGAAGTAACAAACTATTACAACCAGAGAGGGTCAGACGTTTTTGTTGTGTTACTTGATGCCAGTAAAGCATTTGATAGAGTAAATTATATCCATTTATTTAATGAGCTGAAAACAAAGGCTCTATGTCCCCTAGTTTTACGCTTTCTTATTAATATGTATATACTCCAGTCAATGTGTGTATCATGGGAAAATATGATGTTGTTTTTAATGCTGACAAATCAAAACTTATTGTGTACTCGAATATTCAGACAAGTGTAAATAATATCAATATCACATTTCAAGGTAAAGAAATTTCTGCCGAATCAGGTGGTGTACATTTAGGAAATATCATTGGCAAAGATTCCCATAAAAAATGCATCTCAGATGGAATTTCTGAATTTAATAAGAGGCTTAATGTTTTATTATTGACCTTTTCCCATTGTCATTCCTCAGTCAAGTATCTTTTATTTAAAACTTTCTGTATGCCGCTTTATGGCTCTCAGCTTTGGGACTTAACACTGAAAGAATCTCAACGCTTATATACAGCATGGTATAAAGCTGTCAGACGTATTTATAAAATTTCTCCTCGTTCACACCGTAAATTTGTATACGAGATAGCTGATGATCCCCCTATTGATTTCCAGATCCATAGAAGATTTATTAAATTTGTTCATTCACTACTTAGAAATAAAAACCAAATAGTCAACATGTGTGTGAAACTTGCCATGGAAGGAAGTTGTTCCCCACTATGTAATAACATATCTCTAGTCTGTTTTAGGTACCAATTAGACCGCAATGCCATTGCCAGATCATCGTACAGCACATTTTTCCCCATAGTTAAACGTATGCACTATAATAATTTAACGAATGACGACAAAGCTACTGTACAATTTGCTAAAGAGTTAATATCATCTCGTGATTACAGAGTAATAAATTTATGTAAAGAACATTTATCATTTCTGCTGGACTATATGTTATGCGATTAATATGTATAATTTTGCTGTGTGAATTTCTTTTCTTTTGTGTATGCTAAGTATTATGTACTTCGAGTACGAAATAAATCTGAATTATTAATTATTATTATTCCTTTTACATATATATATATTTAGCTGTACAGCGCTTTGATCCACTGAGTGGGAGTAGGCGCTTTTAAAAGAACTGTTAATAAATAAATAAATAAATAAATAAACGACTCACTCACTGACTCACTGACTCACTGACTCACTGACTGACTCACTGATTCACTGACTGACTGACTGACTGACTGACTGACTGACTGACTGACTGACTGACTGACTGACTGACTGACTGACTGACTGACTGACTGACTGACTGACTGACTGACTGACTGACTCACTCACTCACTCACTCACTCACTCACTCACTCACTCACGCACTCACTCACTCACTCACTCACTCACTCACGCTCACTCACTTTGAGGTACGTGTAGGTGTTCCGTTGTCGTCTACCAGAGCGTACAATATATATTTAGTGGCTGTCAGCTCAGTAGAAGTCTTCACAACACCAGTGCTCGTTCCCAGGTTGAAATGAGCTGTTTCATCCACGAAGTAGTAATTCAGAGGTTCACTGCCATCTGGCTCACAAAACAGAAAAGAATATATGAATATATATACAAATGATTGATTGTCAAATTATTTTTTAAAATGTGTATTACTTGACATGACTAGCGGTTTTTTTTGTAGGGACGGGCGCAGTTTAAATAGTTCATTTTTGTGTGACCCTATATTGAAACACAAAGCTTTCTTCTGATACTATTATATGCAATGTAACAACAGCCGTTTCCTGGAGGCATTACTCATTTACATTACTGATTTACATTATTGATTTACATTACTGCTTACATTACTGCTTACATGACTGATTTATTATTGATTTACATTACTGATTTACATTTACTGATTTACATCATTGATTTACATTACTGATTTACATTGCTGATTTACATTAATGATTTACATCACTGATTTTCATTATTGTTTTACATTACTGATTTACATTGCTGATTTACATTATTGATTTACATCACTGATTTTCATTATTGCTTTACATTACTGATTTACATTGCTGATTTACATTAATGATTTACATCACTGATTTTCATTATTGTTTAAATTACTAATTTACATTGCTGATTTACATTAATGATTTACATCACTGATTTTCATTACTGATTTACATTACTGATTTTCATTATTGATTTACATTACTGATTTACATTACTGATTTACATTAATGCTTTACATTACGTTACTGCTTTACGTTACTAATTTACATTAATGCTTTACATTAATACTTTACATTACCGCTTTACGTTACTGCTTTACGTTACTGCTTTACGTTACTAATTTACATTAATGCTTTACGTTACTAATTTACATTAATGCTTTACATTGCTAATTTACATTACTGACTTACATTACTGCTTTACATTAATGCTTACATTACTGCTTTACATTACCACTTTACAATACTACTTTACATTACTGCTTTACATTACCTCTTTACGTTACTGCTTTACGTTACTAATTTACAATAATGCTTTACATTACTGACTTACATTGCTGCTTTACATTACTAATTTACATTACTGACTTACATTACTGCTTTACATTAATGCTTACATTACTGCTTTACATTACCACTTTACAATACTACTTTACATTACTGCTTTACATTACCTCTTTACGTTACTGCTTTACGTTACTAATTTCCAATAATGCTTTACATTACTGACTTACATTGCTGCTTTACATTACTAATTTACATTACTGCTTACATTACTGCTTTACATTACAGTTTTACATTACTGATTTCCATTAGATATCTGCCTCTTGTGAGATAGAAAACGTACAAGGGCGTTCTAATATGGTGTGTAATTAGTCAGACCGTATTGTTTCCTTGGTGCAGGGTATGAGACATAACTGATTTATGATACTTTTGTAAGGACACGTGGGTAAAAAGCATGTGTCTTTTCTGGTAATCGACGTTTATTTTTAGACATTCCGGAAGGAAAAAAATTGTCACACACCAGGGGACGTAGCTTGAAAACATATTGGATAGCAGATCTGTTACGTAGTTATTTTAAAAAATATCTTTAAATTGGTTTATAATTTAGGGGTGTAGGTAGGGACGGAAGTGGTGAAGTCAGCCAGTAGAATGTTGACATTATACATGGGCTTCAATGGGATTGGCGTTTTGTATGGCGAGACCATGTAATGGCATATATCATCTATATGTCATCTTCTTCATTCACCAGGGGACGCTGTTCAGATGATAGCCCAGCAAACTGTTAAACCAATGTTGGTATAATGTTGGACATTATCTACGAGCCTGGCACAACATTGGGTCAACGTCTGGTGTTTAATGTAAGTGTCCTCTAGTGATCCGACAGTGATTATCCCAAAACAGATTCAAATAGATGAACGACATCAGTAAAGCAACTAATAAAATAAATAAAAATATTAACTAAAGTAGCACATGGTTTATCAGTAATACCTTCTCACACTCTTCCCATGTGAAACATAAATCTACATCAGTCCATGTAGCATTGTGTTTTTCATTTGAATGGTGACCGATGTTACTTCTGTTAGCCCATCTAATTGAGCGTATGGTAAATTCAAACCTTGTTCATTTTCCGTGTAGGATGGAAAATACAGCATTTGCTAAATGAACAAGGTGTTCGCATAAAGGCTCACAGCGTTTTTGCTAAACGAGTACTGTACTTTCTCATATCGCAATAAATAAACACCGTTTGCAGACCTTGTTTTTTTAAGCCGAATAACACCATAATAATTACTTCAGCTGACCGTTTGCATATCTTAAATTTGCAAATCAATTAACATCGCTGATCCAACGTTGGTTAAATGTTGGCTCACCATCTGCGATGATGGCCCAGCATCGATCCAGCGTTAGGTGAGCGTCTGTTATAAGCTGTGATATATCTCACCTTGCCCGGAGTCTGGTGTCGTTACTTTGCCAACAACAGTGCCTGCATCAGAAGCAGAAGCTACTTGCAAATTGTAGAATTCTGGCGAGCATACATAGCGTGAGTAGAGTTAGTAATATATCCAGGCTATATCTAGGTTTAATGGCTATATTAACCCTTTCAGCGCGGGGAACGCCTTTAAACGGCAGATTTTGACGTCTGTAGACGTCAACATCTGACGTCTAAAGGCTGTCCCCTCGCTGAAAGAGGATAACATTTCTACTGGTCGTAGATCCATATAATATGTATTCAAATGAAGCGGAAATAGCTAACTAATATATTTATGATGACTTTAAGCAGCGCGATGTCAAATAAATTAGCTCAATTTTGCATTTTATGTGAATTTCATTTTTTCACCGAAGTAAAATAGTCTAATTTGCTGTTTTTGAAATGAATTAGGGCTTTTGGTACAAAACTATTTTGGTTTTAGTGCTTTTGACATAGTTATACGATAACGCACTGATGTGAATGAATATATTGTTAAAAACTAACTAGATAGAATAAACCACATAGCTAACTATATTATTACCACATGACTGGAGGAATAACTAGCCAGATACAGCACGTAGCTAATTAACTAACTAATAGGCTAATGCAAGCAACTAAATCACTCATTAAAAAAACCCCACTACATTACCTTCATCCTCATCAGTTGCCGTAACCATGCCAACCAGAGAACCTGCATCAGAATCATATGCCACTTGGAAGTTGTAGAAGTCTGGTATAAATACAGGGTTGTTTCCACTGGTGCTGTTCCCGTCAGTAGTTGTCGAGGTAGAGGTGGTGGTAGAGGTGGTGGTGGGGGTGTCAGTATTAGGTGTAGTTGAGCTGATGGTGCCTATAGTGCTTAAAGTACCAGCATCAGATGTAGTTGAGCTTGTTGGGCCTGTAACAAACAGTCATTTTATGCGTTTATCTATAACTAAAATAAAGTAGCAGCAAAAAGGTTAATCATTTGAGGTAAATTCCCGACTAGAATTATTAGCTGCCTTCCATAGACCAACAAAGCAGATGAAATTCATCTTTAATGAGTATGTTTTAAAATATTGGATTCATTGGAAGGTGTAATTTGTCTGTCTTTATTCAGCGTGTTTTAAAATTAATTCGACAACAATTTAACACAGATAATCATTTTACTGATTTCAAGTTGTAAATTGTGCCAGCAAAATACAAATTTAAGTTGGTGAAAATGTAAATTAAATAACTAGTACAATGAATCGTTATTATTTTTTAAAATGGTTCTTTTTGCTTATCACTGACACGTAAAAAAAAACATAAATAAAAGCATACCTATATTCAGATAATGATACAAATTAGATGGATTTTTTCTAATGTCAGAGAAACATGGTGAAGTAATATGTATTATACTCGCCTGTGCTGGTGGTTGTTGTAGTCGTGGGTGACGTGGTGGTCGTGGCTGTTATACCTGTGGCCAATACATTTAATAAGATGAAATATTTATGAATGCATTTAAATAAATGAAAAAATGAATGAATAAATGAGTCACAATCAATCAATCAATCAATCGATCAATCAATCAATCAATCAATCAATCAATCAATCAATCAATCAATCAATCAATCAATCAATCAATCAATCAATCAATCAATCAATCAATCAATCAATCAATCAATCAATCAATCAATCAATCAATCAATCAATCAATCAATCAATCAATCAATCAATCAATCAATCAATCAATCAATCAATCAATCAATCAATCAATCAATCAATCAATCAATCAATCAATCAATCAATCAATCAATCAATCAATCAATCAATCAATCAATCAATTAATCAATTATTAATTGATAAAATAATCTACTAAGCAATCAATCAAGGAGATGTATTTATATAAAAAAGTAAACTGGTACAAAATGCAAATATTGACCGTGCTCGATTTGACCACTCACTACTTATACATGTTTATCACAATGCTATGAATTTGGTTATTTGCTTATTGTTAAAATTGTCATATTGCTGTTTCAAACTCTAATATTATTCCCTAGACAAAGACTAAGAAGTAATTCTACACTTCAAAAAATCGGAAATCAATATGCCTATTAAAGGGGCAACAATCACTAACTCATCAATGCGAAATCTTGGCGTACTTTGGAACCTTATGGACTTCTGACTATCCATCAAACTAATGTTGGTTTAACGTTGGCCCGTCGTTTGCTACGCTAGTTCAACTTTACACCAACATCGTTCGTTTCAATGTGTCATGGTTTCTGTCTATTACCTGTTGTTGTTGTGGTTGGTGTTGTTGTTGTGGAGGTGGTTGTGCTGGTGGTTGTTGAGCTCGAGGTGGTAGTGGTTCCAACAATGGTAACCACTACATTGAGTAGAGTTGACCATGAGGGAGTTCCACCATCAGACGCTACAACCTGAAACACTATCACCTCCCCGTCATTAAAGGTCACATCAGAAATCACAGTGACCTCTCCGCTGGAGGGGTCAACGGTAAAGTAGGTCAAGGCCTCTGTACTGGAGGTGGCTGCTAGGCTGTACGTTATCAGACCGTTACTACCGGAGTCCGCGTCTGTGGCGTTGGCAATACAGAGACTGGTGGCTGCTGGCAGATCATCTGAAGCATCTACAGCCAGGAGACTGGGCGAGAACACGGGGATGTTGTCATTGATGTCCTCTATGATGATTGTGATGGACATGTTGTCATAGTTACCAGCTGTGTCGATGACTTTCAATTCTGAAAAAAATGTAAAATATGTGTAATTTAGAAACTACAGCCGTCCTAATTCTCACGTTACTAACTTTAAAAAAATGGCTTTTTCTTGCGCATATGCAAAAGAATAATACAATAAACAAATAGCCTGCACTGCGCCAAACAGTAAATAGTCAGCATCAGACGGGGAGAGATAGTGCAGTGTTATGTGCCACAGCAGGGCGTTATCGGGTGCCTATGATCTACGCGTTTACCACAAAGACTATGTCCCCGTTGACGACGTAAGGCTACATCGCAGGCAGTTGGCGGGGATAACGTTGGCGGTACATTGTAAGCATCAGCTGATGCATACATTGGACATCTTTAGCACAATCACCAGGGGGCACCACTGAGAATAGACATACCGTTGCACGGCTGTTTTTCTCTAAACATGCCCAGGACATAGTATAGTCCTGGAGATGATTTCAATAATGTAATAGACGAGATGAATTTTAATTTTAACTCTCAGCCTAACTTTAGTATCGTCTCAGAACACAAGGTTGTCAAAGTTAAAACTAACCAAGTCAATGAAAAGTTAATTAAAATATAAATATTTAAAGCGACACAATCAGGCTAAAATCATAAAAGATTGGTATTTTTATTGTGGCTTGTTAATATGGCCATAAGATGTGAACATGTCCATATACTAGAATTGCGTAAGTTTTTTTTTAAATTTTGTGTGGCGCATTTACCAATAAAGAAATATGGACGAAATTTAATTTCGGACATGCATGTCCAAAATAAGAAATACGGGATTAACTGATAAATGGGTGCTTTCGGCACATTTGCTACGTTGCTACAGCAATCCAAAATGTAAAAGACTTCCGCAGTTCTAGTCTATGGACATGTTCACATCTTATGGCCATATTATTATATATATATTTTTAGACACAAATGTAAGTGAGTCAAAATTGCAATTAAATAACTTGACGGTTAAGGTTAATATATGAATCTCATTCGCGATGTACACTACACGATGCGAATTATCTATAACTACTATATCACCAAGGTTTGAATGTTGTTTGAATAAATAAGTAAAAAGACAAATCCAAGTGAGCACATTTTATTGTTCAAAGTAATATAATGATTGATAACTCATATATAATAATATATATACATAATATGAATGTTATGCTGATAATGAATCAGCTGATAAGTGACAACATTCGAGGTATGAGCTAAATATTTGGCAAAAAAACATATTTTTCCACAATGATTTATCATTAAAATAAATTAATTTTGCAAAAATATGAAGGTCAATCCAATAATGTAAATCAGAAAGTTTCTTAGTAATGTTGGATGCTACTGGCATGTGGGAGATTATTACTGTGCAACCGGCTGCAAAGCAACGGACATGGCAAGAGATTGGAGAAGAAATAAGGAGCATTATAATAATGCGAAAAAAAGATGGCCCAGCATTGTACTATCAGGTACACCGGATTTAACATAAGACATGTTTGAATAGCATCCATCTAACGGACATGGCAAGAGATTAGAGAAGGAAATAAGAGCATTATTATAATGCAAAGAAAATATGCTCCAGTATTGTTCTATCAAATACACCGGATTTAGCATAAGAAATGTTTGAATAGCTTTCATCTTATGTCTGCTTACATTAACATTTAATAATATGGAATTTTAAATCTAAAGTGCTCGTCCCCGAATTCAATAGTGATCCAAATTGTGTTAAATGCATTTGTAGGAGACAACATCAAACGCCTTGTTAAAATGTCAAACGATGACAAGTGCTGTGTTTTAACAATTAGCACAGGTAACCCAGCAAACTCAAAACATTGACTTAGTGTCTTTCCAATGTTGAGCCACCGTCTGCGACGCTGACCCAACATTGTTACAACGCTGGATGAACTTGTTTTCTGGGAGTTTACCAATCACCCTTTTGAAAGCCGGAGCTATGTTAACCCTTAGAGCGCTAATTTATTTAATTAAAATTTTCACCCAGTTGTGTCTCGATACCGCGACCCACAGCTTTAAGTGGGTCAAAATTACTCATATTTGGTTAATTAGCAATTAGCACGGTTTTTCAAATGTTAAATCAGCAGGATCCGTTGTGATATAATTATTATTATTCAGTGAAGCAAACGAACCAGCTGCTTTAATGATTACACATTTTAATGATTACACATTTAAACTGCCAATAAAACAGATAAAAGACGACTACAGACCTGCTTAGCGGTTTCAGGGTTAACCCTTTGAGTACCACATACCATTTATTGATTTTAAATCGCGTTACAAGAAGGTCATTCTGAGATTTCACTTGAGATATAATTTCTTAAAATCCACGCATTTTTATTCACCTTGAGATGGGGACTATTTAAACGCGGCACATGTCTGACGGCACATCCTAAAAGACGGCCCATAATCAAGACCTCACCACACGGCCCAACCCCTCCCCCAGCGGGCAGGGTGACCAGGTGCCCACAGGTGTGAACAACAACACTTACCCACACAGATATACTGATGTGGAACGCTCTCTACTAAACATCAATAATTTAATAAAACATAGCAAAACAATGCTTTTAATATAATAAAATTATTATATTAAATGTTATTGTTCTATGTGATATATATCAGGTGTAGGCTACGCATGTAAAAGGGGCACCATATCAAATAAACTACGACCTGCTCAAGTTCATCCTGGTTAAATGCATCAAATTAATGTTTGTATCCAAGTAACTTATCTAATACTTCTTCATTTTAACGCCTATACATATGGTGATATATTTGAACAAAGAGTTTAACGTGTAATAAATTGTAATTCACCAAGTTTGTAGTTATTTCCATTTGTGAAAGCTTATATCCCATGTGGTAGGCTATATGATAGGAAATAATCTCATTGCATTTACGAAATTTGGCCATGTTGTAAACACACTTAACATTTGTAAGGTAGTCCTCCCTCTCTTGCGTATACAAAGATCAGAATTAATACAAATTAATGCCATTAACATACGTCATAAAGGTAATGATGTCACTAGGCTTACAGTTAAAATCACTTACGATTATTTGCTTACATTGCAATAACCACGAGTGTGCGCTTACTTATCTAAATCATTTGTTTTCTTTGCAATATAAATTACGCTAGGACATATGATTAATTATCTCAATCGTTTGTTTTCATAGCATTAACTACTAGGATGCTCAGAGGTCAGTTATCGTGATCGTTTGTTATTGCAACAATTTAATTAACGGCAATCAGGTAGCTTAATCATTTGTTTGGACTGCAATATAGACTACGAGGTCACGCAGTATATTTGGTACTGTAACAACACTATGTTATTATTATTTTTTGGAGTGATATTTAAAGATCAACATTTATATCCTCATAGTTTGTTTTATTTATTAGACCTTTTCCCTTATTTTATTATACACAGGTCGGTGATAATACATTTAACTTGTCACCTTGACAATTTAAGCAAGGCTGCTCTATAAACATTGTCAAGGTGAACACATTACCATTGATGTAAAAATAGTAAGGTTTTATTACATTACTTGTGTTTTTTATTTGAGCCGTTTTTGTTCCTTTAAAATAATCACAATGTGTCGCTGGTTTCCCTATGCCGCTGACCAGGGGGTTAGGGTGGGGGTGACAGTGGTAGCTGACTGGTAGGGTGGGGTTCAGTGGTGGGGTGCACTGTCCGCTAATGTGTCGTCCGTTCCGTAAATGTGCCGTCAGAAATGTGCGCGTTTTAGGTACTCCCCTTGAGATGGGAATTGCGACAGCAATTCACATCTGAAGGTGATTAAATGAAACAACGGGGTTTTAGGCCACCTTTGTGTACATGTAGGCTAAACTGGGCCAGTAGAACCTCCTGATGATGGGGAGATGAATGCCCTCTAGGCACAGGATTCGAAATTCGAGCCCAGGTGGTCTGAGGCTAATCACGCTCCCTCTCGGTCACGAAGGCTCCCCACAATATTGAATCATTCTTTGGAACCTGGGTGCCAAAGCGGGGTGGAGAAAAAATGAGAAAGAATCGATGTGTGCTCGGACGTTCGAACACGTGAGTGATTGAAGAACACTTACTACATTATATCACATGGGTCTGTGTAAACCTCATCCCTGTCTTCTGGTATTGTCCACTTCTTAGCTGATTCTCAATCTTCAAAGAAGGGGCCAATCTCACCGCAAATAGTTTTATGTTTTTAACTAAAAGTCATTTTGCTTCTCTGTATCTTTTGTTGATTTGAGCAGTGTGAATTCACAAAACAAGTGTCGTCATCAAACTATTTTTTACTAAATTCGACGTGTCACTTCATTACAAAAACATAGAGTATATTCAGAATGGGCATGTAAGTTTTAAGAGTAGCCAATTTGTCTCGCGATTGATTTAGATTAAATCACATGCTTCAGAAAAAGGGGACCATTGACTCCTTAGTTGCTTCTTGATAATGATAAATATGACATCTCACAGACTCTTAAAATATATCTCAATTGAGATGTAAAATCTTTGGGTGAAGTGAACTCTTCAATATTTAATCCTATCCCCACACTTACGACGCTCATTATGCCAGATGAGAGATATGTCAAAGTGAGTGATAATATGCGATTTTACTTTTATATTTTTGATCAAGTTCTTGCAGAATATATGTAGTAATATAGCACTTCGGGTCTATATTGGGCTCATTTTATCTGTACGACACACAACATTAGGGATATAAGCTATTTAACTTAAAATAAGTGATAATGTGAGATTTTGATCATCATATTTGTGCAGTGATCCACTTGAAATATAAAGTGGTGCTGTTTGAAATTGTATATATAATAGTTCTATTCAAAGTGAGAGATGATTGGGAATTGTACTTTGTTGTATTTTTTTCATCATCCAGTTGTATGCAGTGTTAAAACATTTTGACATTGTTCTCGCGGTCAAGGAAACCATAGAAATTGAGAAAATAAAATCAAGGCTTGGAAAAGTCATGGAAAATGAAAATCTGACCAAGGCATCGAAAAGTCATGGCATTTTTTAATTTTCACAAATGTACAAATGTGGCACGCACTTTTGTGGCGAAATAATGCGTAGATTACAATTATATCCGTTTTTGATACAAAATGATGCTTATAATTCCCAATTATATCCATTTTTCGATACACAATGATATTGATAATCCACTGATGGAGATAAAAAATATGCAAAACCTAAATTCTAGCATTTAAAAAATTGGGTCATGACATGCCAAATCAACAGGCGTCCATCGTCTGTAGTTCATATCATGAGAAAATCAATTATATCTCAACCAGGTGTTGTACTTACAGCTATCTGTCAAAAAATACCCATGTGACTTGTGATCCTTCAAAAGTAGAACCTATTCAATTGTTAGTGTAACATAAGGACCATGGCCATATGCTAAAGTATATTAATGTGATTGATTCTCATATTTGTAAATAATAAAATCCATATTTTCTATATTTTACCTTGAAGAGCTCTCTTCAAAACAGAAAAGAGTGTATATCTTGATCTTGACCATGATCATCTGTAAAAATCATCATCTGAAATGTCGCCTCAGAGCTTATAGATGCTACAAAATGTTAATTGATTTGTTATTTGTTTTAAAATCTTGATTTTAAGCCGTTTCTAATTTAAACGAATAGTCGGCCCTTCAATTGCTTTGTGTCCTTAATCGGCTTTGGTAGAAACATTATTTGATGTGATAGAGAGGGACGTGGCGTAATGGCTAGATCGCGGAGCTTTGCCAATGTCACTGCCTGCCGTGCGGTTTCGAATCCCGCTTGGTGCAGGATTTTCAGAGAAATATCATGTTTCTCCCCTTTCAATATTGGGACATTATTTCGATGTTGTGTCCTTAGGCAAGGCACTTTACCCTCACATGCTTCACTTGACTCAGGTGCAAATGAGTACCTGGTAGGACAGAGATGGCAATGTGTGCGACTAGTTCCTAGCGCCGAAATGGCTGCAAGTGCTGTATGCTCCAAAAAAGGAGTTGAAATGGTACACGAATGAACAGGTCCAGTGACCAGGGATAATATGTGTGAAGCGCACAGAGCATTGTATGTGCGCTATATAAGAGCTCACCATTATTATTATTATATATTCTTGATATATTACCGGTAGAAGCCTCTCATGTGTACATGTGGTATTGACATGCATCCATGTTGCTTAATCTACACTTTATCCCTTTAAACCCTCGCGATGCATCAACACGTCATTTTGCATCTCTTAAAAATGACTTAATTTCCTGCACCTAGGTGTTCAACATGTTTGAGACAACCAAAATTTTCATGGGACTGTTTTAATAACAACAATATGTTCTTTTCATTTGTCACCCACTTGAGGTCCTCATTATCCACTAAACGTCGAGAATTGCGATAGCAACTCGCGGCTTGTAGAGGATGAAGATGACAATGGTAAATGAAAGGGTTGAGAAAGGGTTAGGATAATAATCCCCTAATGATCCCATCATTTATTTACTGTAAAATAACAACAAAATAATAACCACACTGCCGGGGTTTGTACATTTTGTCTTGTATTTTATCGAGGAGAAGTACATATTGTAATGGCAATACCAAACCAATAACCTGGTATATTTAATATGCAGGTGTAATTGATCGAGAACATATGTGCTTATTTGGCAAACGATATGTGTGGTTCACCAGTAACGCTTTTGATGAATTCAGTCACTGCTTTTTACCAATCACGAGAAAAGTTGAACCTTTGCATATTTAATATTGGCCCACCGTCTGCGACGCTGGTCCAGCATTAAATATGCAATAGTTCAACTTCACATGTTTGTTAGGTGAAACGAGAGGTTGTCCCATTGTATATTTATTGTTGGCCGACCGTCTGCGACGCTGGCTTAACGTCAAACATACAACGGGTCAACTTCTCATGTTTGCTGGGTAGGGCAAAACAATAACATAATTCACCACTAATGAGTTAACATATATCACAAACGTTGACCTCAGTGGTAAAATAATACAAGTCAGAAATCAAAATAGGCACCTACAGTTTTGTACCACATGTATTATATTTTGTATTAAAAAACATGGTGTTAAGACAATGCCGAAGACAAATATCAAACGCCAATATAAAAATCACAGTTGAACGGCTTCATATATTCTCAACTAAATAAATATATTTAGTTGGCTTCTCAGGATATTCTGCGAAACTCAATGACATTGTCCTCCTTTGTTTTCACCGAGCTGGCTAATACAATGAAGTATGGGGGGGCGGGGGTCTTATATAACCTTATTTTCACCGAGTGACGTCACTGTGTTTCACAGAATGAAGTATAGGGGAGGGGGTGTTATATAACCTTGTGTTCACCGAGTGACGTCACTGCGTTTCACAGAATAGAATTGGATATCATACACTACGATTCAGTACTTATATAGCGCATAACCCCGCTTACCCCCCCCCCCCGCTTAACCCGCAAGCACATTTTGAAAAAAACGTTGTAGTAAAGGAATTTCAGAAAAGTTTGGAAAATGAAAAAGCTGGAGAACTGGTCTTGAGCTTTTCACTCACTTCGAGTTGTGTTTCTCTGAGGCGTTTCACAACTTCAGATGAGTTTGAGAGGTGTAAACTATATGTGTTAAATTAACGTTTTTTCGATTCTGCTCGTTATTCATTTGTAAGTTCCTTTGCTGACAAAACTTGCTTTGTACATATTGTAAGAGAATAGCCTTCCACAATCAAAGTAATAATCTGGTATGTTTAAGTCACAACAATTATGCAGATATTATAATGATCTGTATGGATCGTGTTTATCACTGCATGCGTACACGCAACATCAAGATACTATGTCTAATAAACTGAGAACAGTCACTGTTGTATAATATGAACAATTGCTTTGTAATAGATGAGGAATCAATGTCCGAAAAAGAAAACAGTTTTTCATTTTTGACATGAGCAAGCACATTGTATTGTAAAATACACATACATACTATGTGATAATAAATGCACTGATAATACAAATCTTAGTTTGAGATTCGTTTTTTTGTGTAAATACATATATACTATATGATAATAAATGCTCTGATAATGCAGCTTTCACTTTGAGACGCAGTTTTTCATATTACACCGGTTTAAATCTTGCCCTGCTGAATTGTTTGTTTCTATTTTTCATTCGTTCGAAGCTGGAATTGCTAAAGCAAATTCCAGCTTCAAATGACAAAAAATAGTTATATTTATGTAGACAGACACCCCCACAATTAAATTATTCGAAGAACTGAAAATCTACCACAAACTATTTAAATAATTTTAGTGATATTTTATTTGGCTCAATATTTGCTGGAGCCCGTGTATATGCGACCCCAGCAACACAAGGGTAAATAACCGCAACGCTGGAACGTCTTCATTTGACACAATGGTGGTATATGTTCATATGGAATTGAATTGATCCAACGATGATTTAATGTTCAGCCACCGTCTGCAACGTTGGTCCAGCATCAAACGATTATTGTTAGTTGTTTATGATGTGAACTTCGTTTTTAAGAGATCCATGTAGTTCAGCAACTTTGATTCTTCTATTCACAACATCAGAAATAAGCAAAAGCAGAATGGATAATAAGCAAGCAAGCACACTGACCTACAAAATAATATCAGTTAGTTTGAAAACTTCACAAACACACACAGTTTTAAAACGTTAAAAGCAACCAGATAATTACAACAAATTAAAAGTACCAAAACATCAGTACCCTAACAAACGAGATGCTGACACAATGTTGATTTAATGCCGACGCCGCCGTGTGGCATTAAACCATCATCAGTTCAGCATCTTTGTTTTGTTGGGAATGAGATAATTATATTATTATCATGTTCTTATAGAAATGTAGAATCAATGTTATTTTTAGAGATTATCAGTGTTGCAAAAGAGTGATAAATAAAGCGGAGAAGATTAAGAATACAGCATACAATATCTTCTTAGCACATATATTCGTGGTAAATAATATCAATTATTATAATTATACTAACTAAAAAAGATTCGATACTTCATTGGAATTTTATTATGAACAATCTTAAGAATAAATTGGCCATAAATGAATGATATTAAAATAGCCAAAATACAGATCTATTTTAACGGTAAATTTTCTACTTAATCTAAGTTGGCAGTTGCTTTACACTTTCACAAAATAAATACAATTAAAGCTATATATATATGTTTCACCCATTTATACCACACCTGAGTTTGTTTATCGATAATTATAGTAATAATGTTTCACGATTTTATTCAGCACAAATTGAGGGACTTTATAATACATTAAAAATGCAACAAAATATAAATTAAAAAGAGCGATGTTCAAATGCTGACTTATTCAGGTAAAATTCCCATGACAATCAGAAACTCATTTTAAAATGCTAAATTCTTTATTTGCTACATTACCAAATTATTCTTTGACATTTGTTTTTCATTTAAGTGAAGATATTAAGTGTAATTAAAATGTCAAAATACAGCTCACAATGTCTCCATTGTGATAGATTTATTTGAAATTCCCAACTGCCAATTGCACAAATAATTAAACATTTGATCGCTAAGTTTTTAGTTCAATTGTCACCTGCTTGAAGTTGTCCCTTGCTAATGCGATTCACAACTTCAAGTAAGTTTAAGTTTTACAGTTAATTATCATTGGTTATGAGACATATTCCACTTTCAAAAGATGTTTTTAGGTGAAAATAAAAAGGTTGAACACGATAATAGCTTGGTGCTTAACCCTTAACCCTTTAAGTCCTCACTTCAAAGCATCATTTTACATCCCTGAAAACATACTTAATTTCCCTACAACTAGGGGTTTTAGAATGAAAATTCCCATGAAACTGGTTTACCAATTCATGGCAATTTTCTTTATTTTTTCACCCACATCATATCATCTTCTTCCACTACAAGTCGAGAATTGCGACAGCAATTCGCGGCTTGTAGTGGATGAATATGACAATGGTAAATCCAGACTTGAAAGGGTTATAGCGCTGAAATATTGGTATATATATAAACGAAAAGACAACTTTTTTTATTTCAATTTAAAATCATCATAAATGTCTTAGTTTGTTCTTTCTGCTTCATTTGAATACCTATGTCATGGGTCTACGACCACTATATATATTTTACTCGTGCAGCGTGGGAATCAACGTTATACGTCAGAGTTTGACGATAGTCGGTCCCCGCACTGATAGGGCTAAAAGTTTGAAAATATGTGCTGACATTGATAAGGTTAAGCACAACAAGTAGCATACCACTGACCCAGGTTAAGTGTGGAGGGATGACCTGAATTCTCACTGTCCATCTGCACCGCGAATCTCAGCTCTGGATTTAGGGTGGAGATCAGAGTGACGTACGTGTTGTGTGGATTTGGCGTGGTTAACGTGTACGTGATGACGTCACCGACGTCCTGCTCTGTAGCCGTCAGCGGTAGACTGATTACTGTACCGACAGGCTGTACAACAAAGAGTACAATAAGAGATACATGGGTTACTGTACCGACAAGCTGTACATCAAAGTGTACATAAGACATAGATTAGTTACTGTATGGACAGGCAAAGCGTACACTAAGACATAGACTGACAGACTGTACAGAAGACGTGCAATAACACATCGACTAATTGCTGTACTAGCAGGCAGTACAACGTATGAAAAGATACAGACTGGTTGCTTCATCGACATGCTGTACAACAATACATACAAGACAATATGACATAGACTAAATACTGTACCTAATGGCTGTACAACAAGACGTACAAGGAAAATGAGACAAGACTGTACCATAACTGTACCGACAGGCTGTACAACAATATGTACAAAACAAAAACACATAGACTGATTGCTATACCCACAGGCTGTATAACAAGACGTACAATAAGAGAGAGACTATTACTTTTCCTACAGGCTGTAGAACAAGAAAGCAATAAGACATAGACTGATAACTGTACCTACATTTACTACATTCATTAATGAAGTAAGAAAGGAAGAAAAACGACACCACACTAGTGAACAGGAGCTGCATGTGTGAGCGACTCGTTCACACAATTAAAGGTATTATCAACTGTCAAAACTCGCGGGACAAGGGTCCCCCAGTATGCAATAGTGCCTGTGGGTAGGCCAAGGCCCTATTCCATAATAATACTAAATATGCGTTTCATACCCAGCCTCATTAAGAGCAAGTTCTCAAATCACAGCAAGTTCATATAGGGCCTATACTTGAGCGACATCTATGAGTTATTAACTCCATCGAATCTCAAAGCTCCTAGTCCTGGATCTTAGCAGGTTGTTGGCCTGCAAACAAACTGACTGTATCACTGCTGGTATCTCAAAACGGGTTGACCCCACGCTTGTTTCGACACCCAGTGAACACAAAACATCTCTATGACTTTAGACAATGCTGGACCAACATCGAAGACGTTGGGCCGACGTTGTATAAATGTTATACAAATGTTTTGTGTTTGCTGGGCAGGAAAACTTTCTCTCAAACATTGTACATTTCTCCAATGTTGGTGAGTGTCTCGTTGCAGTAGTATCCAGTCTTGTGATCAGGTTACTGAATCAACCACGCTGTACTGTATGCTGAAGGCTTACAGGCATACGAGTTTAGAACGTGACTCTATCTTTAAGGTGCCCAATCCGCCCACCTCCCCATGTTAATGCTACTTATGGTACTGCTCCTTAAAACCATGGTGATGTAAAGTATGACACCTACCTGTTCCTCATCCACAGACACAGTAATGCTGCTGATGGGGAACTGTGGACTTTCGTCAGTATCTATGATGATGACAGTGAGAGCTTCTACATAGCTGACTCCGGACACCTCTGTGGCCCTGACATAAACACTGTACTCAGAGACGGACTCAAAATCAAAACCGGGATTGGAAGCACTCAAGATCTCGCCAGCTGAAAAATAGAACTTGAAATTGAAACTGAATATCAAAATAAAACGGCTTCACTTATTTTTATTAGGCTATATGTTAACAATTTAAGATTAAGAAGATTTAAAAATGCTTAGATATAGGACGTTTTCAAATAAGTAATATTTATTAATAATTATATTATTTGTTTTCCAATATTATTTGTTTATTTCCAATACAGTTTACTCACTGTAAATAATAGTTATCCTTTCAACATTTCAAATAGTCAATAATAAAACACGTTAGGGCAAAATTAAATTATTTTTGATAAATTTAATACTTAGTCAATTTGTTTAGCAGTGATACCTACAATTAGCTACTACTGTAAATTTGGAGTTTCCACTTGCTGGAGAGATGGTCAAGGTATATGTCATATTAAAACCGTCTGAAGAAACACCTGCTACCTGGAAAATACGTTTTTAGTATGTGGCACATTGTGTAACAAATATTACACATTAGAAAAATACCAATAATATGTGATGTACACTATAGCAGCATGTCTGTGTTTTAATCACTAAGGCTCTGACGGCCACAATGGCAGCATGTCTGTGTTTTATTCACTAAAGTTCTGAGGGCCACAATAGCAGCATGTCTGTGTTTTAATCACTAAGGCTATGACGTCCACAATGGCAGCATGTCTGTGTTTTAATCACTAAGGCTATGACGGCCACAATGGCAGCATGTCTGTGTTTTAATCACTAAGGCTATGACGGCCACAATGGCAGCATGTCTGTGTTTTAATCACTAAGGCTATGACGTCCACTATAGCAGCATATATGTGTTTTATTATCACTTTATTTACTCAGTTTATAAACCATTATAAAAGTGGAATATTTCCACAGAGATGTGACAATCTGATATATTGTTATTTCTGTGTCTAGGTATATACGGGCCTAGGTATATATCCAAGTCTAGGTATATACGGGTCTAGGTATATACGGGCCTAGGTATATATCCGAGTCTAGGTATATACGGGTCTAGGTATAGACAGGTGTATGTATGTACAGGTCTAGGTATATACGCGTATATGCATCTAGGTATATACAGTTCTAGGTGTATACGGGTCTAGGCATATCCGGGTCTAGGTATATACATGTATATGGGCCTAGGTATATACAGTTCTAGGTATATACGGGTCTAGGTATATAGGGTCTAGGTACATACAGGTCCAGGTATATACAGGTATAGGTACATACAGGTCCAGGTATATACAGGTCTAGGTATATACGGGTCTAGGTACATACTGGTCTATGTATACGGGTCTAGGTATGTACGGGTCTAGGTATGTAGGGTCTAGGTATATACAGGTCTAGGTATACATACAGGTCTAGGTACATGTACATACGGGTATAGGTATATACGGGTCTGGGTACATGTATATACGGGTCTAGGTACATACGGGTCTAGGTATATATACGGGTCTAGGTATAGAATGGCTACTGTAGTCGACATCTGTGCTCTAGAAGTTAAATCAGCATAGGCTCAGTGACCCGTATTTTCTGGAGAAGGCCTACCTGAAACACGGTCCCTGTGGTTACGGTGTCTTCCAGAATAAATGCTGTATCCGGGAGGTTAGTGATCCCGACTACCGGATCCTGGACATCAATGATGGCCACCGTCAATGTCTCCATCTGACTGTCTGACGTACCGTCATTAACCGTCACGTCAAGGCTGTAAGCTGGAGTGTGGTCAAAACTAAAAACAGGGTCCCCGATGTAAGAAATCACTCCAGCTGAAAATAGATGACATATGTCGTAAACTTTATCACAATGAATTTTTAATCGAACTTTTGCAGTCGAGATTATACTGTTATAAGTGGATGGGTTAATAAATTCCCTGCGATTTCTAGCATGGTTCTCCAATCAGTGTATGGCATACCAGGTGATCCAGCCAATAACTGGTAACATAGAAAGACAAGGTTTACACTGTAGAGGTTATTCAGCTATTGGATAAAACCATGCTTGAGGCTTTCACGATTTGTTTTTTCAATAAAAATATTTTTTTTTATGATTTATAAAATGTGCAAATATCAAATGCGAATTTCAGGTACATTTGAAAACGAGATGTATATCCTTTATTTTGAAATACCTGCTGCAAACCAAGGAAGATTAGGCACTTATAGCTAGTTAGTAATATCTAATATCTATTATATTTTTTGTGATTTGTGATTTCTTTATTGTGATTTGATCGGCTAATATAACTTACTGTCTCTGTCAATTGTGAATTT
Source organism: Flabesymbios commensalis (assembly GCA_964017125.1). NCBI lineage: Eukaryota > Metazoa > Annelida > Polychaeta > Terebellida > Flabelligeridae > Flabesymbios > Flabesymbios commensalis. The sequence continues at coordinate 6,446,329 of OZ024912.1, forward strand.
TCCCTCATTAGGCGTTTGCACCATGTAGAATGACAGTGTGTCTGCAGTATCGGGGTCTGTGGCGTTCACCGTGTAGATATCCTGCGCTATTATGACGTCCTCATACACACGTACAGTCTCTGGTAAATTAGTGATAACACAATCTTCATTCTCATCTAGGACTGTGACGTCAAGGGTCGATGTGAAATTAAGACCAGTAGGATCAATACATTCTACAGTGATTGTGTAGAACGAAACCTTCTCATAATCAAGTCCGGAAGACAAGGTTATTACTCCTACAAACAAAAACAAAACAGAATGTAAATATACTGTTATAGCAAAATAAATGTTGTCTCGTTCTTTAACCTCCTCCCAGTGCGAGCAACGAGTAGTGCTTACACAAAGTTAATATTGACTGACTTTTTTTCTCAAACATGATTGTAAATATAATATGGAATATGGAATAGAATATAATGATTACAGTAGCAAATTATAGCTGTCCATAGCCTGACATGTGGCTGATCACTATAAAATCACATATGACAAAAAGTTGATGGCTGAATATAGGTGGTTAGTTTTCCGATTATTTAGTAATAGCTATTTTGCCACAAAGCCGTATGTTACTTCAGGGGATGTTTTTCAATATCTCTAATTTTAAAATTTTATAGTGGAAAAAATAAATCAATGCAACGATTTCTCAGGTGAGACCCCTTTCTGACTTTCAAAATAGACACACAATATGAAGGTTGTAAAATTTCTCAGAATGTCCATTACTAAACTACGTTACTAGTTCTTGGGCCATTTGAATGAAAAAAATCTCACATATTAGGTTTCTTGGTGTTATTTTGTAGGTTTTTATACCAGAACCAATATTAATCTGGGTAACCTCTTCAAAAAGTGTCCAAAATAAGAAAAAAATCACATTTTCCAAGATTTCCATGAAAAGGGGTCAAATCGCAATTTCAGGATATCTGAAAATGTAATTTTGGTATACTATATGCCAGTATTTTTGGTCATTGTATATTTGCACAAAATCCAAAATTGCGACCATTTTAAGGCTAAAAATAGAAGCTGAACGCGATTTAGTAGATCAGTGGCGAACAAGCCAGATGGACAAACATTCAAAATAGAAGAATAGATAGGCCTACCATCAGAATCCCCCGTGAAATAAGCGCTGCCACTTGCTGGCGACACGTGGTAGCTATATGAGACATCACCACCCTCAGGATCCACAGCCCCTATTGAGATGACGTCACCAGAGCTTAGCTCTCCCACACTGAGGCTCGCCGGAAGTGACGTTACGTGGGGAGGCTCGTTAACATCAGCTATGTAGACCATGAAGTCAGCAGCGTCAGTCAGTTCACCGTCACTGACGTTCACACGTAACGTGTAAGTAGACGTGGTCTCGAAATCGAATTGTGGTAAATCATCAGAAAATAACTCACCTACAAATATATATTTAACCCTTACACAGTGTTACAACGCTCAAATATTTTCCCATAAACCATGGAGACCAGAGGGTTTTATCAATTTGAAATCATCATAAATGTCTTGGTTAGCTCTTTCTCATTCATTTGAATACCTATGTTATGGGTACGGCCATTATAAATATTTTAATTCTTTCAGTGCGGGAACCTGACGTCTAAAGACGATCTCCGTACTGAAAGGGTTTAATGTAAAATATAATCTAGATAATTTTTGAAGCGATAGCTATGAGTTCAAAAATTACCAACAAAACAAATTAAAACATATGCCTAAATGCTAATATTACATATTTATTTGATTTTATAAGCTGGTCATTTGATCATTTTACCTCAGACTGACACTCAGAAAGGTAAATGTTGGTGGTGAAAGGGTAAAGGGGTAAATTAATTAATGCTTCGCATCCTTGTTTATCAACTCCGTAACTATATGTGGAGTTTATATAGCATTGTATGGCTATGTGAAACGACGTTAAGAATATTTTTTCACTGAGTAGGCTATATATAGAGCCTCTTCACATTTAAGGCTATTTTCAACGAAAACAACCACATAAATGATTTTACCTATTATTCGCGTGCTTCGTGTTAAAATTTCCATTCCGCTTATTATTGTAATATATTTTTGATAATCTTACCCATAGTTGATATAGAGAACGGTCCATCAGGGATAATCGTCAAAGTATAGGTCAGGAGGTCACCATCCGGGTCACTGCTGATGACGTCATACAGACTCAGCTGACCAATCACGTCTTCAGGTATTGTTGCTGCTGCCGTCAGGTTTGGCAGGTTCAGAATGACGGGAGGCTCGTTGACGTCGACAATGGTGACATTGAGGTAGGACGTGTGTGACAGTGACCCTGTGTCTGTCACTGTCAGTGTCAACTGATACGAATCATGCATCTCGAAATCCAGCGCAGGTGGTGGCGAAAATGACACCTCTCCTGATATAAAATATAAATAAATCAACATATTTTGTGTCGCAAAATCAAAAATAGGGACACCTCACCTCATCATATCAAATAATTTGATTACGAGTCCATTTTTTTTTATTCATTGCACCTCCATTGATGGAGAAATAAAACATACATATACAACATATTATAGCAGCATCGAAGTACAAATATACTAAAATATAATATGGAATTGGCATAATAATATATCTTAAAATCTAGTAAGAATTGTGACTAGAGTATGTGGCCTAGAGTTCCTAAGGTTATAGTCATGACTATGTAATAGTACCCTGAGCGTGTCCACAACACCATCGTCTTTGACTTTGACTACATTTTGTCTGTGGTGCTTACAATTAAATACGTGCAAAATAATTACCATACCCATAATAATTATGTCTATACGTCTATTAATTCAGCGACATTTAATGAGCCAGGCCAGTTTAGAATTCGTGGCAACCAAGACTAAGATATGTGCATTACCACGTACAGCTTTAAACATACAAAACTGAGCCTTTAGCCGGCAGTCTGAACCTGTATTATGGATTATGTATTTGATTATTATTTAAAATACCAGAGGTGCTGTGTACAGTGAAAGGTGCCCCAGCAGGCATGGTGTCGTTGATTATAAGAGTAGCACTATCACCCGCGTCTTCATCAGTCACCATGATGGTAAAGACCACCAGAGTGGTCACCTGACTCTCCTGGAGACTCACAGATTGTGGTAGGTTCACCATAGACGGTGGTTCATTGACGTCAGTGATGTAGACTGTCAGGTTGGCGCTGTCACTGAGACTGCCGTCTGTCACTGTCACCTAAACAGAAAATAATAAGACTCAAGAAAAAATATTTTTTAAATGTTAAGACTGGCTTAAAACAGTCTTAGTTTTAAAGTTAAACTAAGCTTAGCTTAGCTTTTAAGCAAAGACTCCCCTCAATTGCTTATAACATGACTGTCGTTGCAGGTTTTGGAAATTCGCAGACAAGCTAGTTCTACAATGGCAGAATGTCACACCAGAAAGACTGTTACCGACTTAGCGTCGTAAGCTACATCACAGTCCTAGTGGTCTCCGCTTAGGCCCCCTAGTAAGTGTTTCGGAAGCAATGTTGAGACATCAAGATCGCGTCGCAGGACATGCCACAACGACCGTCTACGGCCGCTAAGATGAGCCATGACTGAGACTGAACATGCAACGGAAGTCGACAAAATCGTAGTCGTGGGAGTGGTCACAGCACACTGATTGTTTAAGATTATCATCGGTCTTAAGCAATTGGGGACAGTCCTGGTGTGTGTGGGAGACTTTATACAAATCTTACCTTTTAAGTTAAGATTAGTCTTAACTTTTGGGGGGGATATAAATGAAACACGAATACATCGTAAAATAGAGAGTGAGTCAATCAGATACTGCAAACTTCCGCCGGATTGTAATCCGGATCATCCACAAAATTTAATGGATTGGTCCTTGGCCCGAGACGCTGGATCCGGATAGTAATCCAGCTTCCCCAGATCTAATCTCTTGCTCCTTGATCCGAGACACACCTCTGGTAAAAATTCATGCAAAACCGTTAATTACTTCTTAAGTTAATCTGACGGACTGACAGACAAACCAACAAGCAAACCAACACGACCAAGAACATAGCCATCCTGGCGGAGGCAATTAATTGAGGATGAAGATGGATCAACCTTTAAGGTGTACTCTGATGTCGTTTCAAAGTCAAAGCTTGGCGATGTGGTGATCTTTCCTGTGGATGAATCTATCTGAAACACAGCCTCATCTGGGATTGATGTTATTGAATACGTCACAGGGTCACCATCTTGGTCTTCTGCGGTCACGTGATAGACCGAGGCACCCCCTGCCGTGTCTTCTGGGAGGCTAGTGATGTTGTCCAGGTTAGTTATGATGGGAGCGTCGTTGACGTCATTGATATTGACGGTCAGATTTGCTGACGTCATCAGTCCTGTGAGGTCAGTCACCTTGACCTCCAGCATATACTCCGCAACGTCCTCGAAATTAACACCAGATGGTGCTACTAAGGATATCACACCTAAACATAAAATGGGATGTAATTTATATTCTTATCAATCTGAATTTAATTGTTACTTTATTTTTTTGTCATCAAAACTATGTGCTTAATGCATCTCAGCTGACATCTCAGAACAATTATATTAAGTCATTCATTTTTGTGAACATTAAAAATCATTTTTGTGAACATTAAAAATCAATTGTAATATGTTTGTCACATTGTAGGATGATTATAATGTATGTGTACATTGTGACGACGTTGTGATAGCGTTGACAACAGAAAGTTGTAGCGTTGCACCAGCTTTGTCACAATACTGCAAAATACTGAATTGCCACCTGGAGAGTTTGTTACCATATTGTGATGAAGTTAGGATATGATTATGATTTTTTTTTAAATTCGTAGCAATTAATAACAATTAAAATAAAAAACGCAAACACAATGCTCTGTATGCTTCAAACATATTACCCCTGGTGACAAGACCTGTTTATTAATGTGTCATTATAACTCCCAGAGGAGCAGGCAATCCCTGCAACCACTTAGTTGCTAGGCACATAGTGTCCACCTTGTCATCTTTGTCCAGCGCATTCACATACTGTGTGAAATGGAGATCAGGGTGTAGTGTACGTTGGCTTTTTAGGGCCACCACAATTACAAGTTACTCCTTGTCGAAATACAAGTTATTGTTGTCTAGATACAAGCTAGATCTGTAGAAGTACAAGTTAATGTTGTCTAATTATATCTTAACGTTGAAATACATGTTAGATTTGTTGAATAACAAGTTAAATTTAACTTGTATTTCGACAAAAAACAGCTTGTGTTTCAGCAGCTATAGCTTGTGTGACGATATAATTTATGTGATCCATGTCGTGGGGGCCTTCGCTGACAACACATACCACAGATCCCAGCAATCTAGATGTTGGTACAGCATTGGTACAATGTACGTGAGCTTAATGATTACAAGGGACTGTGTCAGGTCAGCTAGCATGCTCGTCTACACCCGTTGTAAGATGAATCATGTTGACGATGCTGCATGGGATACGCATCTTCCTGACAGCCAGGCTCGCTGCTCCCGAGGTTTCAGACCGAGCCTTGCTGAATCAGTGTTATCATCCACCTATTGGGGTAGGGAGGAGGATTTAGATATTGAATATTCAATAATTTTTCAACAAAATGTCAACTTAATGTTGGCCCACTGTCTGCGACGTTGGCTCAACATTAATCCAACCCTGCCGCATGTAACGTCTCGTGTCTGGTGAGATGTGGTGGGAGCTGTCTGTGATACTTCCAGTGAAATTCTCGGCCACCAGACATGTGCTGCTTGATGCAGGGCCGGCGTCGTAGACAGTGGCCCTGCATTAAAGCAGCACTCATGCCAGAGGTCAAACTTGGGTCAAACAGAAAAAATCTTTCTTGAAAGTCCCCACTCCAATAGATGGTTTTAACACTGATTCAGCAAGGCCTCGGTCTACGACCTCGGGAGAAGCGAGCCTTGTGTGGGAAGATGGGGATACGCCGTGTGGAAATACATGTTTTAAAGTTGCGAAAAACAAACAAGTCAATACTGAGAAGGGAAAACACATGGATTCGTTTTCCTCGGCATGGAAGTTGAGAGTTGTTGAAACACAAGATAGTGTTGCTGATATACAAGTTGTTTTTGTCGAAATACAAGTTAATTTTAAAAAGCACTAACTTATTTTTCAACAATTCCAACTTGTATTTCAACAGAGCTAAGATGTAGTTCGACAACATTAACTTGTATTTCCACAACGTCTAACTTGTATTTGTGGTGGCCCTAAAAAGCCACCGTAGTAGTGTCCTACCCAAGGACACAACATCTGGATGCAAACAACAACTGAAGACAGCAATGTCCAACGTTGAGGGGGGAACATGGACAACATCGTATTAGGATTACATTAGGATCACACGTAAAAGGCTCCCCGTCGGCATCCCTAAAAATCTAGTGTCAAAATAAAATTATTACTAAAGATAATTTTTGTCCCAATAAAAGCGCCGCCAGCGTGGACGTGGTTAATCCTTAACCAACTACATTAAAAACTTATATTTTCACCCACTTAAAGTTGTGGGTTGCGGTAGCCTTCGTGGTGATGCACATATTTTAGTCTTGTTTGCCACGAATTCTAAATTGGCCTAGTTCATTAAATGCTAGACGTAATTATTTTAGTACGTTGTGTCTCGCTACTGATATTTGTTTAATTTGAAATCAAACATTTGCAAATCTTGATGTTTAGACACACATTTCGTTCCCAATAACACTGATATAATCGTTTGATAAAACAGATTAAAAACGACAATAGTCATGCTTATTAAGCCGATATAATATATCACTCTACCTGTAGTAGGATCACATGTAAAAGGCGCCCCGCTGGGATCCGTGGATTTCAGGGAGAACCTCAGCACGTCACCTACATCCTGGTCTGTAGCGTTCACAGTGTATACGCTCACGCCACCTGGCGAGTTCTCTGGAACGTCCACTTGGGCGGGAAGATTTGAAATCGTTGGCTCCTCGTCGGCGTCGAGCACGTCGATGGTGACATTGACAATGTCAGTGAGGTTGCCATCTGACACTTCTACTGTTAACAGATATGTAGGATCCATTTCGTGGTCCAGAGCGCCGGAAATAGAAAGGGTTCCATCTGAAAGGAGATATCACAAATGCGCACAATGACGTATGTATCCCATATCAGGTAGGGCCTATCACGTCTTTTGTTCAAGCATGCAGTGAAGCCAGAAGGTGACATACAATTTAGGTCGAATATGAAGAGAGTTACATTTGGAATTGGCTTTAAAATGGCGACATCCTTCCTTCTTCATTAGTTAAAAGAAGGAATTTTCCGAGAGGAACAATAAGAGGCATCAATTATGGGAAAGTAATAAAGAAACCATTTAACTGAACAATACAAGATAACTTCACAATGGAGCTGTAAAAGAGTACGATGATAGGGGCTGAGTGGTTAAACGAATATAAGGGACCGATGCAAGAGAACTGGACTAAGCACCAATTATAAATACCAGAGAAAGAGACAGAGGAGTGATTTAAAAAAAGCTTGAACACCAATGATTAGTGGATACTCTGATAGATTTATATGATAAAATTACTATCACGGATGAACAGATTATAAACTAAACAAAAAAACAATATCAAAGATAAGGTTCTTACACACTAGTTTATCATAACACCTACCTGATCCACTGATGGTGAAGGGATATGAATCTGGCCAGCTGGCGATAATAGAGTAAGTGAGGATATCACTATCCACGTCTGTGGCGTCCACATCCGCCACAACTCTCAGCAAAGTCTCATTCTCGTAGAGCGGTCCGAGATCCAGCACTGCGTCTATGGTGGGGGCCTCGTTAACGTCAAGGATTAAAACGAGAAGTGAGAGAGAACTGCTGTTATATCCGTCATCTACAGTGAAGGTCAAGGTGAAATTAGGGGTCACCTCGTAGTCAAAACTATTAGCGCCGTATGTGACCTCTCCAGCTGCAACAAAGTCATACACGATAACAAAACATAAAATTAGCCTCAAATTTCGTTCGACAAATAAATACTTGCTCCAAGTCACCACCCCACCCCCTCCATTAAAAAATATAAGTAAATTCATCATGCTCATTCTGTCAGCTTGATAAAAAGCATGCAGTCCAAGAGAGGGGGTGGGGGGGGGGGGGGGGGGTAGCGGTAAAATAGCACATGAATTAAATATCATGTGACCCGCAGTAAGTTTGAAATTGCTGGAATCCCCTGAAAAAGTACACTTTTGTTGGATCCTAAAACATGTGTTGTGTATGTTACACTATTTTAGAGTTCTCACTTATAGAATCAATGGCAAATGTTGACACAGGATATGACGTCATGGCGTAGTTCACAGTATCTCCTTCCGGATCAGTTGCGTTCACAATAAGTAGTGTCCCCGTTGACGTCACGCTCTCCAAAATATCCATGGAAACTAGAAAAAAAAAATTCAATAAAAACACCTGGATTATACATATATTACAGCGGTTCGTTACAAAAGAACTTTATGATGCTAAGAAATGAAAATGAAATGAATCGGGCTTTAGGCCACTTTTGTGCACATATAGGCTTAACTGGGCCAGGAGAGCCTCCTGAAGAGATAATTGAAATGATTGAGATGACACTATCCTCCAGACACAGGGTTCGAAATTCGAGCCCTGGCGGTCTGAGGCCGAGCACGCTACCTCTCGGTCACGTAGGCTCCCCACAATACTGACTTTCACACGTGGATGGGGAAGAATTTTTTTTGTTTCTTTCAAACCGCCGAGACCGGGTACCTAACCCCGGACTCTGGCGTAAAAAGCAGCGGTGCTAACCACTACCCTAGGGCCCCGCCCTTTTAATGCTAAGGTCTATGGCGATGTCATCAACAGAACGCATAGTGTTTTCAACAAAGGATAATATGAAAAGAAAAAGTAGCCTAATTTTAATATAGCTCTTTATTATTATAACCAATCAAGGCTATTATAATACCACCGAACCCTACATGAAGATCAAAGAAAATGTAAAAAAAATACACTAATATTGTTGATAAATATTATAATATATATTTAAATTAGTTATAGATCTATATACATGTACTTATTTTTACATTAGATTTTTTCTGAATCTGTGAAATAAAGTATAATAATTTAAATAATACGCTCCCCGTATTGAAAGAATTATCATGATCGTAGATCCATAACATAGGTATTCAAATGAAGCTAACTAAGACAATTATGGTGTTTTCAAATTTGAAAAAACTTTATTCACTTGGTTTATATAAACATATTTTAGCACTTAAAGGGTCAATGTTAAGATAATGTATTTTACCAGGTAGATTCCAGATGTTGGGCGGGTCGTTGATGATTGTGACGTTCACAGTGAGAAGGCCTGAGTCAGTAAAGTCACCGTCATCTATGGTGATGTTAAGGATGTACTGATCATTCACGGTGCCGTCTAAACCTGGATTGGAGTCCAAGTAAATAACTCCTGAAAATAGAGCATAAATGACGTAGCTATGGTTTATCAGACATCGTAACGTTTAACCCTGACGCCGCTCAGCACTGCTATAGTCGTTTTTTACCCCTCGGCCCGTTGGGCCCAAAGGGGTATTATCGTCCCCTTCTTGCGCCGCCGCCGTCTCCGCTGCCGCCGCACACAACCTTTTGGCTACTACACCAACATGGTGCAACACATAAAAATCACAATTCATGCAAACATTAAACCCCACCCGGCAATTTTTACTCAAGGTCATAGGTCAAAGATCAAAGGTCAAGGTCAAAGATTCAAAAAAATTATTGTTAACACGATAACTTGAGAAATAATTATTGGATCTCTCGAATGTTTTACGTTACCCACGAGTATTGAGATGACCCGATTAGATTTTTAGCTTTCAACCGATAATCAAAATGGCCGCCACCTGGCGACTAAATTATTTTTTTTCAACTTTTTTTTAGAATTTCTTTGAAACCTAGTATATATAGGTTTTCGGGGACTGTGAGTTTATTGGCATTGTCTGTTTTCGTGTGCGATTGAAAACGAGGCAATGGCGGCCATCTTGATGTTTTATTTTGAAAATTCCTTGTTAACGCGATAACTTGAAAAATAATTATTGGATCTCACCAATTTTTCATGTGAAGTTACCCATGAGTATGGAGATGGCCTGATTAGAATTTATCTTCCCACCGATAATCAAAATGGCCGCCACCTGGCGACTATTATTTTTGTTTTCTACTTCTTTTCAGGTCTGCGAGAGACTGGAAAAGAAGCTTCGGCGGCTATTTTGGTTTTAACAATTTTAATAAATTGTTCTTATTTGCAATTAAATGCCTTGAAACACGGCGTATATAGAGTCACTGCTTCAGCCGAGGGGTACTTGAGTGCTTGCACGGTATTTTTTGTTTTATTAGACACTTAAATCACTATTATTGAGAATAAAATAAATGTTCATCAAAATATCAAGATTTGCAAATACTTGGTCTCAAATTAAGCAGACATGAATAATTTTTACACACTTGCAAGTTGTGGGTGTCGTAGAAACAACTTAAAGTGGGTTAACATTTTACATATTTAATTTAGCGCTTGTAGGATCAAATATATAATTAACACACATATATATACAATCCTTTAAGTGCTGAGTTAAAACTTTTTTTATTTCCATCCACTTGAATTTTTGTCTCGCTATCGCGACCCACAAGTGGTTGGAAATAAGATGTGTTTATTTGAGCCCAAACAGATGCAAATCTCGATGTTTAAACACCCATTTCATTCTAAATAACTTCGACCTGCTAATAAAACAGACTAATCAACGATTACAGTCGTACATAACCATTTCATCACGGGGACCGTCTTTGAACGTCAAGTTCTGACGTCTGGAGACGATCGCGGCATTGAAATAATTAAACCATTTATCATGGCCTCACATTAAAATTGATCAACCAAGATTGCATGATTTTCGCGGATTTCTCCGTCAATTCTGAACAGATTTCCATGAAATTTTGC